>JAYKKM010000281.1:880000-1480000 GCA_035772405.1 Chrysogorgia sp. JL179-B06 | reverse complement strand
AGAATGCTGTAGACATGAATAGCCATAAAGGGATGGCATGCAGGGAGAGAGCTTGGAGATATTTAACTTTCGATTAATGTAATTTTAAACTTACAGAAACTCGGTCAAACTTTAATTAAGCATCAGTAGTCTTTCAAACATGAGGATCCGCACAATGTGTGAAAGGATTAAGTCTTTAGGTGTTGGTTACCATAATATTGAGTTATGTAGTGTGAATAATGGTGATAGACAGTAATGTTATTATGACGAAAACGTCAAAGCTTGCCTGTAATTAAACTCTTCTGAAATGTCTAATGTACTAAAAAATATTCACAACATCAATGTAGCAATGATTAACTTAATCATTTATCATGCCAACTGTCATCACTTAGCTGTACAGTATAAATAACAAAAATTTGCACGACAAGTTTGAATTCAGCAGGATGTTGCAGCGAAAGTCCATCGATTTGTTAGCAAGTAGTTGAATTCAGTATGCCATATCATCGCATATTTTCGCATTGCCTTGATTGTCCAAAGAATTCGTATGCGTACAACCGCTCGATCGATGGTTATTTAAAACACACGTTCACGTCGATGCCAGAAGATATAAAGAAAGTCAAGCTAGGAGACCTCCGAAACGGTGAAGGGAATCAATTCCCCACACAATTTTTAATGGCGGTTGTCGAAAGGGCGCAGAAGTGTATGCAATTTCAATTTGAACTAAATGCTACTGGCAGCAATGGCAACAAACCAGAAGATCAATATCTTACCCTGGCATTGAATATCACATTACACCAATGTACAAAATGATCAAGAAGCAAGAGACAACCAACAATTCCTTTCCCGTTTGCGCACAAAGCTAGCTAGATCGCCGAGAGCAAAGGCAATGTTCCCACGCAAGGCCAACGTCTGCCAACAAGTGAACGATTAAACACTGATAGATTGGCAAATGCCCTAAAAGAAGTGGAACCGCACATCAACAAAATATATTTTCTGTCCTTGACAACATCGCAGCCTAGGATGTCCACTCAGATGTTTCAAATATCTTAGTTGGTGCGACTGATATTGGTATTCACTATTCAGTAAACTAGATGCAAGGAAAGGTTTGATGCATGGATGTATGAAGGAGGGGCACAGGGGGTTGGCGCCGCGCTACGCAAAAATGTTGATTTATTAATCAGAGTTTCTATTTTGCATTGAATATTTGATTGAGCCAGCTTAGTAGAAGCTCTTGTGCCAGAAAGATGTTTCATCTTTTGCAGGCAGGTTATGAAGATGTGTCATCTTTTCTTAACCAGTGAAAGCTAAAGATTCTGATAATATTCATTGCGCGTCTGTACTAGGCTGGCGTGCTACGCAAAATGTTGATTTTGATTAGTCACTAGAGTTTCTGTTTTGAATTGAATATTTGATTGAGCCCGTTTAGTGGAAGCTCTTGTGCCAGAAAGAGGTTTCATCTTTTGCTGGCAGGTTATGAAGATGTGTCATCTTTTCTTAACCAGTGAAAGCTAAAGGATTCTGACAATATTCATTGCACGTGTTTGTACTAGCTGCGTGCTATGCAAAATGTTGATTTATTAGTCAGATTCTGTTTTGAATTGAATATTTGGTTGAGCCCTTTTAGTGGAAGCTCTTGTGCCAGAAAGATGTTTCATCTTTTCTTAACCAATTCTGACAATATTCATTGTGCGCGTTTGTACTCGCTGCGCACTATGCAAAATGTTGATTTATTAGTCAGAGATCGCTGGCCAGTACTTAATCTACATTTTGGTAGATTTAAGTCGTTATTGTGTCTAGTATGTATACTTGATTGTTTCTTGAACTTTTTACAAAGATAGCTAGGTGCTCGATCATTTAAGCATTTGTGTACCATTACATAATCATTCAGAATTAGTTTATCATTCACGCTGAACCAGTTAAGTGATGTAAGACCCTCAGATATATGATCATACTTCCGAAGACCCAGAACAATTCTACATGCGAAGTTCTGGACTAACTGGAGCTTTTGTATGTTTTCTTTAGACGTACAGCTCCACACAGTAGAGCAGTAATATAATTTACTAAATACAAAAGCGTGAAATAACAAGACAAGTGTCTTTTTATCCAGAAGATGGTTAATCCTGTTAATTCTAATTAGCTTAAACATACAACATGCAACTGTCTTTATGATATGATCGTTATATTTGAGGTGGGAATATAGGATTACTCCCAGGTCCCTAGCAGATTGTGCAGGGTTGATCACAGTTCCCCAATAACTTAACAGGTGGTAAAGCTGACAGGTTTCGAGTCAGCTGTGGTACGCCAAGGACCAGGACTTTCGTCTTGTCAGGGTTAATTAACAGCGAGTTTGCACAGCACCATCTCGATATTTCCATGAGATCATGATTAAGTGCAAGCACGGTGTCGGGAGATTTTTCGTGGAGTGGCCAGGAAGATCTTTGTGTCATCCACATAACCCATTACTTTACACGATTTGGGCACAGACAAGAGGTCATTTACATAGAGCGTAAATAAAACTGGACCCAAGATTGACCCTTGCGGTACTCCCACTGTCAAAGGGAGAGGGATCGGACAGGGTATTCTCTATTTTGACTACTTGGCTTCGATGTGATAAATAGCTTTCAAACCAGGCATGTGCGGTGTCGGATAGGCCTATATTACGAAGCTTTGACAGGAATAAGTCATGGCGGATACTATCGAAAGCTTTCGACATATCCAGTAGGACAACCGAAGAAATGTATTTGTCATCCATGTTTTTCAAAATTTCGTCTGTAAAATATAGCAAGGCTGTCTCAGTGGAATGGAGTTTCCTATTTCCACTTTGTAAATGGGATATAATTCAATTTGTCTCCAAAAAATCAACGAATTGCGAATGAGCAGTTCTTTTGCATACCTTGGACATGATGGGTAAAAGTGTGATATAGGACGTGTGTTGCACGGCTTATCAGAATCACCAGTTTTTACATTGGGAATGACTTGGGCAGATTTCTAGGCCTGTGCAAATGTATTTGTAGAAAAGGAATTATTTATTAGATCGGTAATTATCGGGAGAGTGACCACAAGGCTATCCTTTAGGATTCTGGCTATAACTTTATCATATCCAGGTGCTTTATTTGTTGGTAAGCATATAAGTGCCTATGCAGCAGTTACTATACTTCAGTAATGTTTGGATGCGTTAACTGCTGTAGATAATGCAACCTGCATAGGACATATCAATAGAATCATTATATACATCATTGTAACCTTCATTCTCCCTCTGAGTGTCGGTAGCTCAATATGGTTAAAGCATCTCACCGGCAATCAGAAAGTTACAGGTTCGATTCCTGTCCAGGACTCAGAATAATTTTTCTGAGGATATGAGCTTGACAATCATCCATATATTGTCTGTCTACTCCGACCTCTTCCTTGCTCACTACACCAGCGCACATATTAAATATAAGTCCATTGTTTTATAATATTTTAGCTGATTGTTTTTTTCCATCAAGAACTGCTAGAACATCGTACCAGTATACAGTAATTCTTGTTTATACTACAAAATGGTAGTCCAGGTCGTAAACACAGCTATAGTCTGCATGTTTTTACACCCTAAACTACCAGCACTGTACAGTATAGAGGGCAAAATTACTCGAATATAATTGGCTAATGAGAGCATTTTTCCTAAATTCAGGGCAAAATTACTTGTACCTAATTGGTTGAGATGCCAGTGGGAAACACTTAAGTTATTATATTGTTTCACTTGTAAATCCAAGCTTTCCTGTTCTCTTAGTCGATGTTTAACTCGATAAAGTTGGTTGTAATGTACCGTTTACTTTCAGTGGATTGTTTTTCATGCTTGGTTTTGACATTTAGCTGGATTTCTCATATTGTTGATGTGCATAGCTAACTTATTTATGAATAAATTTTGCCATCTATATATATGATCAACAGGTTATCACATGGCCCCTCATAAAATTAAGGTTTAATTTCACTTGTGTTTTCAAAGTTTCACAAATTGCCCTCACGCTTCTTATTTACACCACAATTGTGGTTGTTCAAGGGCTTTCCAATGGTATCTTTTGAACACTGCATTTTATGAACTTTTTGAACACAAATCTTCATTCACTGTAATTTCCCTTTGTTACCAAGGCAACAACCAACAAAATGCATATAAATATACAAATAGATTCGCGTGATAAGAGACTAAACGCCGGTCGATATTAGCACCATCGCCCGTTTTGCCGGGCGAGGGGATCAAGGAGCAGAAAATAGTAGCTGAAAAATACTATTCAAAATGGAAAAACTTATGCAAGTAAACAAGAGAGCTTCGATGCAAAATACCAATCCAATCTCATATTAGAAAGGTAGAAACAATTGTTATATACAGTAATACATACCTGTACTCTGTACACACACAGCCTTAATTCATTAGGTTATTAAACGCTGGTAAAATTAAATATTATTCAAAAGAATGGAGAAAGGCTATGTGTGTATAACAATGCATTGTGGTGTATTCAATTAGTCAAGGATAATGAAATTATTTTGATTAAATGTTAATTTTCTCACCATGGTCAACCCACATTTTGAAATAGATTAGTATATTGATACAGTCAAACCCAAGCGTGGCCAAGCCCCGGGCATTTGAATGCTGCTAATTCCCTGAAGTTGGGATGAAATTAAGGTGCAAATGCCCCATGGTGTGGCCAAAAATCTGTGGAAAACCCCCAGGGGAAACATGAAAGTAACAGCGATTTTCAATGTTTTCAAATAAATTTATATTTTATGTATTAAATAACTTAAACACTGTAAGTAGTGGAAACTCATTTTGTCAAGACTTCAAGTCTTTGGCAAATAAACATATTTGCTAAGAGAATTATTAAAAGGAATGCATATAAGAATTAATTTAATAAAGAAAACTACTTAAATGATATTAAAAACATTGATTGTCAAGATGGTATATAGTACTTCTCAGAAATACCCGAACCAAAATTGGTTCCGAACCGGCACCCATCGGAATTATTCGTTGTTCCCCAAAGTTTAGCATCACTTGATCATTTGGAGAGCTTTCCACATATTCACATTGTTTTACCAATCAACTGTAATAAATAGTGTGATATAATAATGCCAGATGTTTGCCTGTTTGATATTGATAAATATATCTTTAAACTGAAATGTTCTGTGTGTGCTGTACTAAATATCCAGTATAATATATGCTGTTGAATATTGCATCGGATATCCAAATGAATATGCTATTGCATATTCTATTGAATATCCTATAGAATAAACAATCGAAAAAAGAAAGGCTGACAAGAAAAACAAAAGGTACATGTAGAAGCTTATAACATTTATTAGCGATTTGTCTTAAAGTATTGTAAAAATATCGTCAAAAAGTGTTGCCACTAAATGGTTATGTTCTGTAAATAATGATATTGCCACACACCACTATATGACAGAATCTAACTTACAGTATTCTTGGTAGTGGCCAGATTGAAAAAAATTGAACATGATTATAACTTATTCAAGAGTTGTTTGCTGAAAGTGTTCTTTTATTATAGGAAATGAAATATCAAAATTGCAGGACAGTTTTCCTGTAAATTTACATTTATGGAATACAAGAATTGATGCTTACCTAAATGATAAAAGGTTTATATCAATTATACTGTATCTGTAACTCCCCTCGTGAGTTACGCGTGACGCGCGTCTCTCCACTCTCACGGGCAGCGCGACGCACGCCGGCAGACATCTTTTTTTTCTCCCAAGACTTACATTAAGTAAAGCCTATAAAAGTATACCTTAGTGCCTATTTTTGGGACAGCACACATTCTTTTTCAGTAGGCACAGCAAATTCTACGGTAGGCACTGGCCGCCCCTGACTGAATTATGTGATGCACATCAAGCACACGAATCATATCAATTCATGAATCATATGAATCACAGGAATCATGAATTTTATAAATATAATAAGTATATGTATTATATATAGTGGGGATACTATATGTAAGCTAGTGTATAGTGGAACATATTATAGGGAGACTATATGTAATATTACCATGAAGTATATACCCTTTAATTAAGAGTAACTAACTTCTTTTTTTTAAATTTATTTATTTATTATTTTTTTTACTTTTTCAAGTTGATTTACGAAAGTGTCAGGTTTTATTTCTACTATTTACTATCTTTTGATGTTGATATATGGTGTACTGTAAATGATCATATTGTACAATTTGATTTATTTAGTTCCCATTGACCCAAGGGGATGTTTGTACTTCCCTAAGAAGTGCATGATTCCATTACTAGATCCAGGTACATGTAGCCAGGTTTTATTTCTATAGATGTTTCAACTGTTTCAAATGTCAAGTGTTTAACAATTTCTTTTGATAATTTTCCCTTGTGTTTTTCCCCACTTTTTCCTTCCCGTGGTGTTGTTGGGGCTTTCTTATCTTTTTTTATCTCGGGTTGTTTCGTAGACTCGGCCACCGGTGGCTCTTCTTCAGAGCTCTCCAGGTCTTCGAGAAGACTTCTCTTCTCCTTTTTTCTTGACTCTGTCTTGTCGTCATCGGTGACGACAATTGAGCGCAGGTAGCTCTTTAAACCTTTCACATCTGCATTTCCTTTGAACTGGTTCGTATTGGCGTCACTGCACGTGAGCTTGGCAGCATAGCTTTCTGGATCACTGAGCAGATGCTTGGCAACCATAAATTGAATTGCAGTGGTAAACATTGCTCCGCCAACTTGAAACATCTCTGCCATTGAGTTGTTGAGCGTTGACTCCTCGTCATATAAACCTTTTAATAGGGTTTTGACATCTTTCTCGGATGGCTTGTCCTCGGTTTGGGTATTCAAGCGACCGAACGCCTTCATGAACGACTTTTGCTCCGTCATTCGCTGTTCGAAAAGCTCTTTGTTCACGAACGCTGAGTCCATGTTGGTCGTGACTGTTGCCGCCATTTCGCTGATCGCCACACCTGATCGGTTATACCACTCGCAACAGCCACTGTTTAATATGCGTGTCATTATTAGGCTGTCTGGAGATTATTTTGCCAAACCATATGGCGTAAGGAAATTAGCAGGGAAATGGTTGAAGTAATTTATCCCTTTCGGGCGGTCGTCTTGGCTTTTGCCATGTTTTGTCTGTTTGTACATCTGACAAAGATATTTAAAAAACAAGATTAGTTTAATTTAATTAAGGCAATCGGCAAGCTAGAAGCACATTTTCAATATGACAAGTTTATGGCAACGCAGCCAATTTGTTCGATTTGTGCACTTTACGGTTACTGAACACATTGTATTTTCTGTATAATGAAACAATTATGCCATAACAAGTTGAAATATTAATAAACCTAAGACAAAGGACGTGTGCCCCTCAACATGAATCACAGTTCGTTTGCTAGCCCCTTTGAAGTTTGTCGCGTTTCCAGACCATGTATTTCCATTGACTAAAAGTCATTAAAAGTTTAACCATTAGTCATTAAAAGTTTAACTTTTTTTTTCTTTCTAAAATTCATTTTTAAAGTATTGCCAACTGAACAAATTTAAATATTATACAATAGCGGTTGCAACAGGGGTGAAGAATGTCGTTCTCAAAGGTGTTACAAAAATATATCGTCAAGACGTTTTACGCATGACAAAGCAACGTATGCAGTGCCAGCTGGTATATTAGGCACATCGAACCAGAGGGCGACTTTTCCCAACGTTTGACCCTGCGCTTTGCACATGGTGTTCGGGTAAGCCATCCGTATTGGATAATACGTCTTCTCACGCCCTTCGCACATTGTTGTCACCAAATACATTGCTGCAAAGTAGCCGTTCGGTAATCTGACAAACACTGTGTTGTTCTGAACTGTTTCAACAATTGCCAGTTGACCATTTACTATGCTGTTTGCCTTGTCCCTAATTTACTATCTTTTTTAATGATTATTGTATAATTTAATTTATTTAGTCCCCTTTCATAAAATAGACATCCACTGGATATAAACTATATTGCAATATTTGGACCTAAATCCGATTTCGTTATTCGGCATAGTTTTACATGGACCTCCTCCAACATAATTTTCAGCAGTAAATGTTGTTTATCCTACATCGGTGACACTGGACGGCAGCATCTCTGACATATTTGCTGGACATTTGCGCTCCTTCAGGAACGATGATGTTGATAAACCCGTCGCTCGACCTTTTAATATTGTCAACCGTTCGATTTCGGACATGAACGTTTGTTCCATCTCTCCCATTTCCGGTAGGAATGATTTCATGACAAACTACAAGAAAAGCGTCTCATTTTCAAACTTGAAACCATTTACCACAAGTCATCATTTTTGTCTAGCAAGGGTGATGAAAAAAAAATGGCGGAATATTTTGATAGAACAACACAAAGATACCACTCGTTATGGCTTCTTGGTGTTTTTCAACTTCCCAAGTGCATCAAAATAAACTCTCTTACTTGAATGAACTCTTGAAATTATAACTTTTGTTTGTATTGGCTTGTAAAATGCAAATTTCCTATGTACTAATATTTCTTGTTAACTCAACATCTCAATGTTTACTTCAATCCAGAGTACCATATATATCATTCCCTTTACTTCTGATTTATTTGTTCAGGAAGCTACACATTTCCTTCCATTATATCATTGCGTAATTAAGCTGAAGAAGAATCCAAATGACCAAATATTAATTTTAATACCAAGAAAGAACACATTGATAACTGTGAGAGACGTTTCCCACACTATTAGACCAGGAGCTGATATCAGGTATCTGAGGAGTCGTAGCACCCCCACTACAGAAAAACTGTGGTTTCATTTCTTAATTGGAGGATTCCAGTAGAATATTTCTAGCTATGATGTACTAATGAAATGTGGGGTCTAGACAGAGTAATAGGCCACCAAATAGAACACTTAACGAACCACTGAACGTGAAGGAAGCAAACTATATTTCAGTGATATTGTGCTCAATTCGCCACAGCATTCGATTTACGACACATACTTTCATAAAACGTGGGCAAGGTACTTGGATAATTCTTGCCATGTTACAAAACGTATAAAATTAATAAAATTTCATCACCATAGTAACCGTTGCTATGGGCATAATTAGAATTACTCAATATAACAAAAACTTATCTAATAGGCTGAAAAATAATTAATATTCTAATTTAACAAACTATTATTTTACAGCTTTGTAGACATTTAAAAATAATGAAGTTGGTAATTATTTGTTTTCTTCACATATTGAAACCAAATAAAAGAATTATTTCAGAATTGCTGAAATTTGTAGCCTTAGCAACCACAACAGAAAAGCAATGAACATGACATGTAATGTTTTCTTTCATTTTTCCACAATTAATACTTAGTTAATTCCACAAACAGTAGCTTTTCAATAACTGTCGTTTATACATTTATTTACGTGTTGGATCTATCCCATATAACTATCTTCGACTAAGGTCATTTCTTAACACAGGTAAGTACAGAAAAGTTTTAAAAAGTTATATAAATGTCATAAATAGTAAAATTCATTGTTTATATAGTTCGTGAACTTTTGGCGGGAAAATTGTTTTATTCAAAATATCAATATCAAAGCGAGATTTCAGGATTGCCAGCGCTTAAAAATACCTCTCTTACTAGTTTATTAACTTCACTTAAAAAAGTATAAGTCATATTAGCTTCTCTTCGAAACGTGTAATATTATTGAGTACAATATTCATGACATGTTAAAACATATCTGAATTTAACATATTTTTGTATGATATAGCCATGAGCAGCGAAGACAACAATGAAGACGAATGCATCAACTGGGTATATACTTCATGGTAACACTAGACCGGGTTTCTATCTGTTTTTTTATACCCCCAACCGTAACCCAAATCCTAATCCTAACCCTAACCCTACCCCTACCCCTAACCGTAACTCTAATCCTAACCATAACCCTAATAATAACCGTAAAATATGGTGGGAGACTATATGTATTGTTACCATGAAGTATATCCCCAAATTATTACCGAAAAAGCGTTTGAAGTCGAGAGATTGGTCGAAATGTTTAATTTGTCAAGTGGATACACACGAAAGTTTAAGGAAAGCAACTGAACCGGGAATAAATTCATTTAAGTCTTCTTGCAAGCAGCGTCAGGATGCACTCTTCAAGGAAATATCCCAAGATTTTGGTAAATTGTCAGGCATGCAGGGGGTTAGTTTGGCATGGCAAATGCCATCAAAGTTACACCAGCCAGCGGAATTTAGTCCGCTTCAGCGACAAAGCTAGACCTGATAGTCCCTCCGCTGATTATTACACCAATGTAGAACACGACGAAAGTGAATCAGGTGTTAGTTCAAGATCATCACGATCATAGACGCAACCAATCAACTGGTTCTTCTGTATGTTTTGCCAAAAGAAGAAACACAAAGGTAGATTCAGCTTTTGTTATGTACTGTATATGTAATTTGTACCAGGCTTGTAAACTGTAATTATATTTGCTGTTAATGTCATCATGACTTGATTAGCTTTTTACTTATTTTAGATGACATAAGCATCAACATGTAATTTTTTCTTCTCTGTAACTACAAATTAATTACGTGTGTGCTTGAAATAAAAATATATTATTATTATTATTATTATTATTATTATTGGTAGTATAGGTAGTAAAGACCTGTGTAATGTCAAAACATTGGAATGTTCACAATCCGTAAACAACGCAGCAGAGGCTAGGAATGATGAAAAGATGCTTATCAACATTCGTGGAGTTGATTTAGTAGCTTCGCAAGCAAAATACCACAAATCGTGTTGTGCCCAGTATGTCAGCAAGTCTAATTTCAAGCACAACTCCCAAAAAGAAAGAGCTATAAAAGATGAAGATGTTTATTCTTCCGCATTTCAAAAGCTGGTAGCAAAGATACAACCAGGAATTGCTGCTGGAAAGGCCTATGACATGCAAACTTTATTGAAGAAATATCAGCATGCCTTAGAATCTGACGGCGTTGAGACTGCAGGAAGCTATCGAAGCGAAAAATTGAAGAAAAGATTACAACAATTTTTCGGCAACAGCATTGTGTTTCAAAACCTGAGATAATATACTCGAGTAGTATATCTCTGCAAGATGTAATAAATGCTGCTAGCAGAGAATCAAATGCACCCTGCTCATCTCTCACCAATGATGCAGCACAGATACTCAAAGCTGATTTGCAGACGTGTGAAAGTATAGATTACAGCCCCTGGATTCAGAAGATCTAACATTGGCCAAAGCTAAAGAAATGCTTCCCACAAGCTTGATGAAATTACTTTCATGGGTTATATCGACGCCATCAAATGAAATAGAACAGTTTATTGAGGAACCGAAACAGTTGAACGATGTTGATGAAAGGCACGTAATATCAATAGGACAAGATATTATTCACGCAGCAAGCCATGGAAGAATCAAAACTCCGAAACACATTGGTTTAGCTATTTCAATTCGCCACCTAACTGGGTCAAAGCAATTGATAACGATGTTAAACCGCATGGGGCACTGTTCATCCTACGATGATGTACAAGTTGCCGATACCAGCATTGCAAAGGAAATCTTAGCGAAGTCTGAAAGTTTTGGCGTGGTAATACCATCGAATATTTCCTCCGGTGTGTTTGTGCAAGCAGCTGCTGACAATAACGATTTGAATGAAGAGACGCTTGATGGAAAGCAGACTACTCATGCAACCACAATGGCTTTATACCAGAGAAAGCAGTTTGGCCCGAAACCAACACAAAAGAAACATGCAGACCACACCCTCAAGCAAAAAGCACTTGTTTTCCCCACTTCGCTGAAAGCAATTCGTGAGTGCAGCATATTTGGTAAAAGACCAACCGTTACAAGTTTCATTGGTAAGGTGAACTGTTCATGGTATCGAGGCTCTAAAGAGATAGATTCCGATGCATGTAAAGGAGATTTAGCCTGGTCGTTAGTTCGTCTACCCCAAAAACAAATATTGAAGTTGACGTTGCCGAAGTCCAGAACCATCCCTCTATACCAGGGTGGACCGCATTCAAAGACAACCATTGGATATTGCCCAATGATTCCAGCTTCCTCCAGTGAGTACAGTACCATCTACACCGTGATGAAGAATCTACAAGCCATGATGACAGCTCTAACTCAATCCCACAGCGTTATCACCTTCGATTTAGCAATGTACATGAAGGCAAAAGAAATCCAGTACAAATTTCAAGAAGAATTTAACGATGTGGTGATACGACTGGGAGGATTCCATATTGCCGTGAACTTCCTGTCGGTCATGGGAAAGTTGTTCAAAGGAAGTGTTCTGGAGGATCTACTAATAGAGTCTGGTGTGTACGGTAGCAGCACAACGTCCAAGCTTCTTCAGGGAAAATCGTACAATCGAGGAGGTAAACAGGAAGCCACCTGGAATAATTGGGCCTGTCCATGGCAAAAAAAAATGCCGCCATCTCTGCGGTAGAGGAGAGATGAAGGGACCACAGTCCATCCCTTTCTGCTCTGATAAAGCGAAGTAACAAAAGTACCATCTCGATGTACGTGTCCCAAAATGTAAACAATTGAGAACGACCTCGCGCTTCCACTTCATAGATATCGAAGAGGTGTTGAATACCATTCATTTCACTGCAGAGCTCTCCAAAGTGCTGCTGTAACTGTTGATTGTCCCCAATCACGTCACGACAACTTTGTAGGAGTGTAATGATTTTCTCTTCATTTATGGAAGAAGCGATGTTTTCATCATGCTCGGCCTTCTTTTTCAACCACTTGATAAAACCTTCCCATCGCAACCTCTGGATGGCCTATGCCTAGCAGATATGCACATGCTCCCACAAACAGCACCTTCAGTCCACAAATAATTTATGGAGGGTAATCATCCTGTCAGTAATTCCGGGCATGCATTTTCGCAGGTATGGACCGACATGGCTCTCGAGCAAAGCGTCAACCGTGACAGTAAGACCAAAGGAGGGATAGTCGGAATAACTCAAAGACCAGGAGCGCTTGCGAGATGGTTCCTCACCAGTCACGAGAAGGCAGCAGAAACAACCCAAACAAAAATCATGTTTGGTATAATCAACAGTGACGAGGCTGGAAATCACAAGGAGATGGGACCGCAGCGTATGGGGCGTGATGAATAGGACGTACAAAAGCTGGTCAACACTGCTTCCAATGTTATGACAAATCCATTTGGCATGGATGATGTTGAAGAAGGAGAGGTCAACAAACCACTCATCAATATAGCTACTGGTGTTGTCCTTCCTACAGATGATTCGAAGAGACTGTTGAATTGTAAAGACGAAGGTGTGCGAAACATGATGAAGTTCGACCAGGAAAGACTTGAAAGTAACGTGGCCTCTCTTTGGGATCCTATTCCACGCCTAAACATCAAGACCTTTGCATCTTTGACAAAAAAGAAGGTCAACGTAAATGAGAAAACCATGACCGTGAGTGCAGATCGTCAACTTTTTGGTCGTTTGTTAATTGCAGCGAAGAAGCGAGATGTTGATTTAAAAGAAGTTCTCTCGTATGAATTGTCAACCATTCCTTTCGCCTTGGCTCATGCAGACGGTACGTTACGGAAGGGGACGAAGAGTGTTCTTCTAGCAGAACTCGAGAAGTTAGCCAACGTCGTTCCAAGTCCGTCAGTGCCATTCATTACTATTCCGACTGTACATATATTTGACGGTATGGCCCTAGTTTATATGACCAAACCTGGTGGTACTTGTCGAAACTTTGGAGATCTTGCTTAAAAATATTTTGAGATCGTCATATCCCCATACAGACGAGAAGGCTGTGACAGGGTGGACGTGGTTTTTGATCGTTACGACAATCCCGGATCTATCAAAGAAGGTGAACGGCGCAGGCGATCCTTGACGTCCTCTATCGAAGTTAAGATTGGCGGTTCATTTACACCAGTTCCTCGTCAGTGGAATAAATTCATCAGCAACGCAAAGAATAAAGCCACTCTTGCAAGTTACCTCAGCCAACAGCTGTGCGAACATGGAAAAGAAAAATTACATAAAAGAGTCGTTTCGGTTACCTCTGGTATCACTTGCATTCCAATCATGAAGAAGCAGACATGCGAATGCTGCTCCACGCAGGAAATGCTTCGGAAAGCCACAGGAGAGTCGTAATACAGTCGCCAGACACCGATGTAGCGGTCCTGGGTGTGCACTTTTACAGATTGATGTCTTGTGATGAGCTATGGTTCCGGACTGGAGTCAAGGATAGCGTACGTTGCATACCTATCCACGATATTGCAAAGACACTTGGCAATGTCGTTTCAATGTTGCCGGGATTTCATGCCCTTACTGGATGTGATACAACCAGCACGCTATTTGGACTTGGCAAAAAGACATCTTGGAAAGGATTGATGAAGAATCCAGTTGCTTTCGCTGGAATTGCCCAACTTGGAGATACTGTACCACCATCTCAACAGGTCGTTGAAGCTTGCGAGACCTTTGTTTGTCGGTTGTATTCAAAGTGCGAGAAAGCTGATAATAGTGCTGACGAGGTGCGATACTGGATGTTTTGTCAGAAGAACCAGAAAAGCGAGAGTCTACCACCGTCAACAGACAGTCTAAAGCACCATATCGAGCGGGCAAACTATCAGAGCTTTATATGGAAGCATTCCCTTGAGCCAATTCAAGAACTACCATCACGTGATGGTAACGGCTGGTATAACGACAGGTGTGGGCTAGAACCAATTCTAATGACAAAAGAGTCGGCGCCGAAAAGTCTTCTTGCTTTGTCTTGCTGTCAATGCAAAAAATCTGCTTGTAGAAGTAATGCGTGCAGTTGCAAAGCAAATCGAATGTCATGCACAGAGTCTTGTTGGTGTATGGGTGAGGAGAATTGTGAAAACTCGTTCAAACTAAGCATCTCCGATGAATCAAGTGACGATGAAGAGTTATGAATTTTGTATTTCAGTCCGTAATTAACGATTATATATGTCAGTGGACGATGGATTAATTTTTAATTATAACTTGAATGTTCATCATAAGATACAATTATGTTTCAAAAATTGTCATTTTGTATTTAAAATATTGATTGTAGAAAGGGGAAAATATGAAAGATTTAAACCATCATTGTTTTTTGTATTATGGTTGCTAGGGGTTTAGTTCCCCCAAATCCGTTTATTTCTGTGCAATTTTTGATAAATACCTAATCAGTGCTTATTTAAAATTTCCTGAAAATATTCCTGAAGATTGTAAAAGACTTCTCAAATTAAATCGTAGAAGATTTTTCAACGTATTATGTTAACTTAGCTTAATTTCACGTCGTTACGAAAATGTTTGATGTGCTCATAGCGACGGTTGCTATGGAAACGTATTTACTTTAAATTTCTATGCTTTATAATAGAACAAGGGCTTGACACGAGTATTGCTCAAGTTTCATGGTACTATGCCTCCTGTATCAAATGTTGTGGCTTCTCAAGTGCAGCAGCATTTAGAAAGATCATTTTCTTTACGACATATACTTAAATGACCACAACTACTTATCAGCCTGTAACACAGTTCCGACCCCAACTTTCAATAGTACATCATAGCTACAAACGCTCCCCAGAAATCCTTCTATAAAAAAAAATAGCCAAACTTTGTCTGTACTGAGGGTGCTACGAACTCTTTATTTATACTTCTTCTGAGAATTGGCTGCTGGACTATATAGTATATACTGCGTGTATGCCAAGTTTAATGTTTACTTTTTTGCAGATCAAGTTCTTAAACGTTGGTTTATTTTGTGTTTAGGTTGTATTACAGCTGAGGATTCAAAGTGCTTGGGTAAAGAGCAAGAGTATGTGAATCCATCACTAGATGGAGAAGGTATGTGGGCAAGGTGTCAGGTTTTATTTCAATTATTTACTATCTTTTGATGTTGATATATTTTATTGTACAATTTGATTTATTTAGTTCCCATTGATCCAAGGGAATGTTTGCACTTCTGTAAGGAGTATGTGATTCCATCACTAGATCCAGGTACACATGGCCAGGTTTTATTTCTATTTATCATAATTTACTATGTTTTTGGTTGATGTACTGTAAATGACTATTGTACAATTTAATAAATTTAGTCCCCTTTCATAAGATAGACTAACAAACTTTTATTTTATTTATTTTTTACTTTTTTCGCAGATCAAGTTCTTAAACGTTGGTTTGTTTTGTATTTAGGTTGTATTACAGCCGAGGATTCAAAGTGCTTGGGTAAAGAGCAACAATATGTGAATCAATCACTAGATGAAGAATGTAATTATTGCGTGGGTGTAATTATTGCGTGGGCGTATAAATAGCGAATTAAAGCGATTTCTGCAATTTTATTATCAATGCATCGCAGTCTGAAAAGCATTTACGAGACCTGTAAACCTGCAAACTAATGCAAAGATTCTCTCCAGGATAACTGCATGAGAGAAACACAGATGAGAGATTAAAGAAAGAACTTGCAGAACCGTGGACGAAAAGACAACATGACAACATTAGTCGTTGCAAGGCATGCAAGTGAATTGAAGCGAGTTCAGACTTTCGTTTTATTGGCAATGAATCGCAGTTGAAAAAGTTTACCGAGACCTGTAAACCTGCAAACCATTGCAAAGATTCTCTCCAAGATGAGAGAAACACAGATGAGAGATCAATCATGAAGACGGAATGGACAGCTGATGGACAGGGAAATATTATTATGCTGTGATGAACATAGGTGCATTTGGTCTGTGCCAAACTCAAATTTAGGCCCAGTCCCTTTCGAACAAGAACACACGGCCAGCTTAAATTTTACCGCGAAAGTTGAATCCCTTTAAAACAAGATGGCTACAAGAATTTGTTTTTCGATAATTGCAACACCAAAATGCGTTCTAATTTTGTTTTTGGTTGTTCAAATTCACACAGCATACTTCCGCATTGAAAAAGGATGCTGCATATGCAAAAAAAACGCCAAGTAGGAAATAAATTCCTTTTGTAGAGAGTTACGAGTCGTTTTTTTTAAAGCGTTTTTAAAGTGCCGAAAAACAGCCGAAATGGATATCTTTGTTTAGCGTGCTACATGGCGATTAATAAGTGGAAGAAAGCCCGGACTGTGGCACAACAGGTGAGTGGGATATTCTACATTTGTATTTCCTAAAACTTTTTCTTCTTAAAAGTACAAAATACTATTTATATTCCATTCTATTTCACCATTCTTGCCACTGCATACTAAGTGATATAATTGTAAACATTTCCTTGGGACAGCTCGTTGACATGTACGAAGACAAGAATTCAGGCAGACCAAAACAATGCAAAATTTCAAGACTGGAGCGTATTTCAGAAGAGACCCCAGAACCAGATACCCCAGACATGAATGACCAGAGAGAGCAGAAGAAAACAAAAAACTGGCAGAAATGAAACAACAGATTCATGAATTAAAACAAAGTTAGTTAGTTGTACAACAGCATGTAACATAGTACAAAATATTATTGTTATAGCTATAGTTAATACAGGTATATTTGTGTTTTTTAGGAACCGATTTGAAAGACGAAATAGCACACTTAAGCCGGAGTATGCATGAAGCTTTTCGTGCTAAAAAACAGCGCTGCATTTATGACCCAGACCAATTTAGACAATTTTGCATTTCTTCGGGAGCGACAACAATATTTGATAACATCCTTGCCTCCATTACAACACCCAGGAGATCTACAAGGAGGAATGAACAAAACAAAAGGATTACTGTCAACATTATTTATACTATATGTTTTGCCCTGAGCCAAGTTAATAACTTTCTGCAACAAGACCAATCAAGATTTTTCATGATGAAAAACCTCAACAAACAGGCCTTAGACACTGAACGTAATCTAGGGAATGCATGCAGTAGTAGGAAAACTTACGATATGCGGCAGCATATCGAAGAAGCCCACAAGAAACTTTTAAATGTTGAAATCGAGACGGCCATAAAAGGAAAATATCTTGTTGTATGCATAGTTGACGACTTTCATTGTATTCACACCCAAAGAAGACCTGAAGATGTCAAAACCTGTGAAGCTAAGCATATGTGCACCATTGTAATTATATCATTTCCTAACGTACCAGCAATTTCCTTACCATCAAAAATGGAAGATCTTCACAATCCGCAAGGAGTATCACCTGACATATGCTGTGCAATGATTTGTGGTCAAACAAGCATGAGAATACTCAGTAACAGTTTTGCTAATGAAATGCCAACCTGGGCAAAGCATGCCTTTTTATCCTGAAAATGAAAGAACGCGGCTACACGTCCACGATTATGCAACATCCCCAAATTTACAAAATCTGCGGTGTATGGACAAGGTGCATCTTTTGCAGATGAAGCAACTTCCCCTCAAAAGTTTCGATAATTTTAAAACAGCACTTACCTGGATAACTGAAAGCAAATTACAATATTACATGAATAAATATGTACTCCTTATGCCTGGAGATTGGCCAGCCCAGTTCTACATCAGACAAGCAGTGTATCAATCGGTATACCCCAAGAGTAGGGTCGGTCCCATCGCAAAAAATATACTGGTACCGAATAATCCAATTTTGCCTATGACCATGATAAGTACACTGTGCAACACCTTGGAAAAAAGAAATGGATTCAATCATACCGTTAATAGGACCACTTCACATCTCACTGAATGCTCGTGAGAATGTTTGCGAAATATATCATCCTATCATAAAGTATATTTATGAACAGTTATTCCCAGGATATCACCTTGCCAATAAGCCAAAACCTTGGAGAGTAACCCTGATTTTGGAAATCATGTATGGTGGGTGGACGCTTATTCGAGACACTGTCATTCATTGCTTTAGCAAGTGCAAACTACCTGCATACAGAATTTTGTTCAACTTGTTGGACAATTATATACCACTTGTGGTTATTGTATATGGAATTTCATTTAAACAAAATAACATCAAGGAATATTACAAAGCAGTCATCAGAGTGTGGACAATGTTTTACTGTTTCCAGAGAAAACATTATAATAAAGCCCCACTGATATGGTTATCAAACATAGGATATTGGTCAAAAAACAACAGGGAGCTTTTCACAACATTCGGTGAACACATTGCTTGCACTGATGAATATCCTGTGGAAAACGTTCACTCAATTATATGGGCAAACACATATTCTGCTGATGACTGTGAAACCATATAAAAAAAGCCAAAATGATATTTACATCAATGAGAGAACTTCAAAACTTCAAAACAGTATTCACACCACCTAAATCCTTTTCATTTTCAAGAAATGTATTAAAATCTTTAAAAGTCAGAGCAGCCAAAGTTACAGGAAATCTTCTAATGTCAATAACAGATCCAGATGACAAATCGGATACCCAAACCAAGCTTCAGCTTAGTGGCCAAAATGTTAAATGCCTACATCTTGGTTACCACACAAACAGGCCACCAAATCAATTTCGTTGTTGTGATATGCCAGCATGTACCCTACAGAAAACAAAAGCAGAATGGAAATTTTTCAATGGTTGTTCCCACTCATTTCACCATCAATGTCTTCAAAATGCCACACATTGTCCAATTTGCAGTTCTCACCTTCAAACGGTAATACAACAACTAGCTTCTAGTGCAAGAAATTCTATATACAATGTTAATGATGAGGAATGTGCACAAGAAACAAATGATGATTCTGCATCTGACAAAGGTCCCAAGGTTGGTGTGGTTAACGTAGACGAAATCAAACAGAAAGTGGCAGAAATTAGTATACCAGAACCAGAAACATCTCAGTCTTCACATGCCAAAATATATACAGAGTTATCCAAAGTTTCACAAATTCGACCACCCCACTGCAAGACCTGTGGTCATCCAGTAAAAGGACATCAAACACGGCAAGCAGGCAAAAAATGTTCGATGTGCCCTAACAAAGAATGTTCACCCACAAACAAAGATACCCACTGCCATTGTGAATGGCACATGCAGTCTAACCAGCAAACCAACCCCAAACCAACACAAGATAAGACAGATCATTATGAGGCAGAAAAAAAGTATATCAAACAGCAATTGAGTTAACATTACCAAGGGAACTGTGTCAATACAGCTTAAGTCCAAATGGTGTGACCAGCAATGCATGCACAATCATTGCAATACTAGTAGGCTTAAGATTTCTTCAAGGTGATATAGACATTCCCTTAGTCGATGACAAAGAGAAACTTCAAACATTGTTTAAACAGTACCGCAAAGTTATGATTGAAAGTAACACCTTGTACAGCATCATTAACCCACCTTTACACCAGCCAAATCTGACGGTTCCAGAAGTACTTGCTTCAATTAACTTTCCTCTTCACGAAATGCCATTTGTGGCTGTAAATAACTATCAGTCATTTGCAGCTGAGCTAAGGAAAGCACAAAACATTCCTGAAAACAGACAAATACATGTGTTAATTGTACCAGCTGACAAGTCAATGCCCATCATCCAAGATAACGACAATGTCTGCTTACTGGATAGCCATAGCCACAATGGAAAAGGAGGGATCATCCTGGTGCAAAGTATAAACAATTTGGAACTGTTTTGTTTTATTGTTGAACTAATTTTAAAGAGAGACTGGAATGCTTCACTAGAGTTTGCAAACCTTTCTTCACTTAAACTCCAGAATATGTTGTAAAATTTAAAACTCCAGAATATGTTACTAAAATATCAAGGTTAGTGTAATGCACCTGTCAATGTTAAGTCCCAGGGTAGGGGAGGTGGGCAAACCCAGGGGGTTTGAAATTTGTTAATGACACTCAGTCAAATTCCCTACCCTGGGTACAAGATACTGCATCAAATAATTATTAATACCAAAAATCCATAGGTAATGAGCTATTTTCCATGTCAAATTCAATGTCAAATTCTGGACGAAGGGCATTTGTCAAATCTTTGTGGTTTGCCGCACCCCCTAACCCCTGGAGGTAAACGTTGACAGGAGCATGATTGCTAAGATCCTTATTCAATTTGTAATACAAATTTATAATGAAAATAGACATATTATGTTGAATGAAGCAAGAGTATATATGTGCTTCTTCATATGTTCAAAAATAAGGCTTAAAATTCATACTAAATGTATTTAACCAAAACCAATTACTATTTTGCCTAAACTGTAATTTTGGCCAATTTTCCTAGATATTTGAAGTACATGTGTGTGTTAAGCATAGAGTAAAGAAAAACATAAACAAATTATCCGGTTCCTAGGAACAGTTTTCAAGAAAATGTATATTTTGTACATTGTATTACCTTTTCAAAACTTTCAGTGTTTTTTAAGAACCTAAAATTTAGATCAAATTACATTTTATCAATATTCGCCAAGTGGATTTGTATGAAATTTTTATTAATTTTATATAAAATGGTCTATATGTGGATTTAAGTATAATTAATTGTATATATAATAATCCACATTACTAAAAAAATACATGTTTTGGTAGCCACTAACTATAGAAACCTCTGTATCTATAGGGCGATTCCTAATCACTTTCAAATTATTAATCGGATACTTTTGCCAATTTTGCCAGCACTTCTAATATAACTAAAACAAAGTTTAGACACAGTAGAAGTACTGCAGCAAAAATAGTTTGGTTCCTAGGAGCCGATTTTGAGATTTTGCTCATAATACAAAAATGTATACTAGCAGTAGCTAACATACATTTTATATGTGTTTATCAAGTATTCAAGTTCAGATAGTGCCAGAACAAACACGATGGCATGACAAAAAGCAGAGCTCTTATTTGCATTTAAAATATGCTACCCCACTTCCCAAGTTTGTTTCTTCAGTTCAAAATGGTTAAAAGCGGTTTTAATCTGTGATTCCAGCATGAAACGGTAAACTACTGTATGACTGAGGAGAAATAAGGGTTTCAAAATGGTCTACCAAAGGACATAAATAATTTTTTTATTTATAACAATGTTTGAGTAGGAAGCTCCGCTCACCAATTAGGTGGTTTTCAGGGAGGTCCTACAATAACTAAAATATACATAATTAAACTATATTAATCTATATACAAATCAAGAAAAAATAAAACCGTGACAATCAATAAAATTAAATAATTAAAATTCATGTATAAATTAACCTATAGTGTTATAGAATATTTAATATAGAGTTCTTAAAAGAAGTCAGACTGGATGATTGTCTTTTTTCCAAGTCCAGATTGTTCCAATCGTTAACCGCATGGTAGACAAAGCACTGTTTTCCCCAATTTGTGTGCACTCGTGGAAGATGTAAATCCTGACGGCGGCGTGTATTGTGACAGTGGATTTCAACATTTCGTACGAGATTAAAATTAAAATTTATAAATTTGTTTAAGCATTTAATGATACAGCGATGTTGACGGCGACGCCCAGCTAGAAGTGTCCAGTTTAACTGCTCAAGAGCCTGAGTACCAGACTAATTAAACACTAAAGGATCTGATCATCCTTGCTGCATATAAAACATCAAAACAAACACTTAAAGTACGGTTAGTTAACAGGAATCATTAAAGTTGCATCTCATACGTGAGAAAAATCTTATTTTAAAGAGTCTTGAATTGTACGAAATTGATGAACGTTTAGGAGGAATACTCCGACAGGCCCCAACACAATATTTACAGACAGTTTCGAAATTTATTCATTCATTCATTCATTCACATTCTCTTCCAAATCCGCCATTTTGCTCGTTGCTACAATAGCTAGCGCATGCGCAGACCAAATGCACCTATGTTAACCAACACATCTGAAAACATTTTTAACTGTCTATTTTCTTGCTATGGTGGTCAACCAACTACCCTGTGAGCAGAGCCTTCTTTTCCTTTGTTTGCCCTTGCTGGGTGGGAACAAACGAAAAGAAGACTCTGCTCACAGGTTATCAACCAACATATATATAAATATTTTCAACTGTCTATTTTCCTTCTATGGTGGTCAACCAACACATATATAAACATTTTTAACTGTCTATTTTCCTGCTCTGCTGCTCAACGACACTGGACACCCGCTTGACGTTGGTGAGTATTGTTCAGTGTAGCATGGTGCAAGAAAGTCGTTGGAGCGTGGAAAGTTGTATCCTTGTTCATGAGTAGTGTATTATATATAATTTTTTCTAATCGGGCGTTTCTAATAGATTGGCGGGGTTAGGTTAGCGTTGGCGGTATTTTCCCCTTGTTCGCTCGCAGTATACTGTTTTTTAACACAGGAAATACCAAGCCAAAAATGGTGCGTTCGACCAACAATAGCTTGTCTACGATGTCGTCGACGGTCGACACATCAATGGTTTCGTCTACAGCGCCAGTGGGTTCGGCGTCGACATCAAATCAGTCGGCTGACAGTACGGTCTTGGCTCAAGCCTTTTCTCGAGCTCTGGGGGAATCTCTACCGAACATCATCGCTTCGTTCCAAGCACAGATTGGCGCCAATTCCATGAAACGCGAGTCAGAGGCACAAAATCGATCTACACCCGTACCGGTCCGTACCTGTCTCCGCCATTTCATCTGGCGTCGAGTCTCAGATAGCCGTTTGTCAACCAACTACAGGTAACCTTACTGTGCCTTTTATATGTGCCGTTTATATCTACGTACTGTACATTAGCCAATCCTCTAATTTCGACGTTGGTACAGTCATCTTTACCAGATCTTCCCTTGGGGCCCTCTACGATGGGGCGCAAGCACCCCCTATTTATACAGTCCGTCCTCTCATTTTTCTTCAGCAACGGAAAATTTGTTTCCAACTTTGGGCAAAGCATTTGTGGTTGGGCCAGGTTATGCCCCAGTACCATACAAGTTGGTAAGCAAAGTTTGCGGTGGCCAATTTAGTGAGCTGGCAGATTTACTGGCAGAGAACATTAAAGCCCAAGATATGGAACCACAGGCATTTTTGGAAGGTAAATTGCTGGTTTCCACTTCAAAAAAACGGGTAGTAGAGATCACAGAGTCAACTTTAACAGCAAAAAAGTCTATGAAGATGAACTTTTCAGCTGACAAGATATATTACAATTTTTCTCAGGAGAATCGATAGATTACATATATGTTAAATTCCCACAGACGTTATATGCACTTTAAGAAGAGAAAGACAACCGATTTGGACTTGGATTATGACGACGCCAACTCCTCAAATTTAAAAGAAGCTAAATACGACATCGTTTATATGCATCCTGAAGCGTTAATTTGTTGTAAAAGAAGGAAAAGAACTGCTCCAGAGTAGGCCCTACCAACGCTCTGTTCAAGCAATAATAATCGATGAAGCACACTACATTTTGGAATGGTATTATATCATGTATTCAAGAATTATAAAATATTAAATATTAAAGCCAACATATTTGAAGGTTGCATATATTTTATATTTGCATTACCATTGCTCATTGCTCAAGTGATATTTGTTCAAATTTGATGGATATTTAGTGATTATTTTAGTTACATTAAAGAGTCTAGATCAACATATGGCAATGGTTATTAAATATTTAGGTACACAAGTTTTTATTTCATAATGTTAATTAATATTTATAGGATACAACTGCAGTTCAGCAGATAATCTATCAATGTGAGACTCCTGTGGTTCAACTCCAACATAAACTATATTAAAGTTCTAATCATATAAATCATTTTATAAAATAGGCGTCCTACGCACACTGTGATTGGATGCAAACACGGTTGTGAGAGCAAGTATCAAAAAAATAGATCCCCTGTATTTATATAACCTGATGCCATTTGATCAGTTTGGGAGAATTTGAAAGTACTTGTGTACAGTAAACCTTTGCCTATGGCTTGGATTCATCCTTTGAATTCTCCAAAACTCCCCCTCATGTTTACACCGGGCTATAATTATAAACACGAAAGGCTATTTATTGGGTCAGTCAGTGGACAATCATGTCCTCTACACTGCAGTCTTGTCATTTATAATTTACCTTCAGCAGATATAAATTCATTCTTATTTTTTTAATATTTATTTAGGGGAGATGATTTCAGAAAAGACTACTCATGCCTGGCAATGTTGTGTGCCACTTTTCCTGCCATCCCTGTTGTTGCTCTCACTGCAACAGCAAGCAAGACAGATGTCATAGCAATTAAGCATTTCCTCAATTTAAAAACACCATTGGAAGTTACAGCTAATCCTAACAGGCCAAATATATATCATAAGAAAGTATTTCGCAAAGGTGATGACATCGATTTTTACGAGGAATTGTTGCAGCATATTGCAAGTGAGTTGGGTACAATGAAACAAGATTACCCTTTGACCATATTGTATTTACCTTTGAAATGGTGTGGTTTTGCATTTAAATGTCTGGATAGACATTTTGGTAAGGAACAGTACTATCCTTGTGATTCTGAAGCCTCACCTGAAAACCGACTGTTTGTTCAATATCATACACCCCAGACAGGTGCAATAAAAGACCAAATTATCAAGGAACTGTCTTAATAAAAAATTACGGTTGTATTTGTCACTTTTGCCATGGGAATGGGAATAGATATCCCATCAATAAGGCACATCATTCATGTAGGACCACCACATACCATTAGGGAGTATTTTTAGGAGACTGGACAGGCCGGACGTGATGGTAAACAGACAAATGCTGTACTATATTACCGCAAAGGGATTAGTGAGGATATCCAGACATGTCAGCTAGAAGATGCATGTATCAGAAAGTTTCTGTTGAGTTGTCTTGATGCAAAGGAACATGATACAAAAGGTGTGTATCATCTTTGCTGCAGTAATTGTGAAAGTAAATGAAATTGTCCAGAATGTATAAATGATTTTACATTTTCACTGACCACCAGAGTAATGACAATTTTTTGTACTGAATTATATTACAGTACATCTATTTTGTTCTGATCCTTTGACATTTTCAATTTTGGTCAGATTAGTTGCTAAAGTTAACAGCTAGTTTGAAGAAATAATATTATTAAATATTAAAACAACTTTAATGTCAGTCATACATTGACTTACAAACATTTGTTTGTAGATAGATAGAACTTTTTGTGCACATAAGTGTACCAGATATTAGTGCATACACATTTTTATAGGCATGTCTCTCTCAATGACCATTTTCACTCCGAAAATTATATAAAAATGATAAATCTTGAAATTTTGCTTATATTCGCATGCGCTTATACTGTATATGGGGGAACAAGGTACCATCAAAATTTAATTATACTCTTTAAGTATTAAGTTAATTCCTGTTTTATTCAACATCAACATTTTATAAAAGTCTAAGTTATAAATATATTCAAGAGTATACTGTTTATATATAAATGAAGTTCATAATGCATGTTCATTCTGCTCTATGGTAGCAAAATTGTCAAATTCCTCGTCGTCGAGAGTTGCCAAAGGGTCTGGCATTATGTATGTAAAGGAATCATGCTTTCGTTTGGGCTTGTAGGCAAATTGCTTAATGGTGTTAACATAACCAAGTCGGCTGATTTTCCCCAACGCACTTCGGATTTGTTATTGTATAAACTATTGATCCTACGTACTTATCAACAATTCCGTGGGGATCGTGGTTCAAGTTTGATCGTGCATTTCGTCGCGACGGTGCCGCCCGAAAAGTTACCGACTGGTCTAAAATGGACTCAGAACTTTTTGATTTTCACACGGCATTATCCCATGCGGGAACCTCGCAATCGTCGGTTTTTGTGGAACGAACTGTCTAATGAAGTAACTGACGACTTAAGAATTTTTCAATATATAGTGACTTAGATTAGTATTGTGCATTGATATATTTATATAGTAGGTTTATGCTATACTTATTATTAACTATAATAGCACTACTCTTTGAAAGACAGTTTTACTGAATAGGCTACCGTGTATAAAGAAATGTAATTAAAGGTTATCAGTATCGCAGTCCCGTCATTCGTTTAAACGTTCCTTCCACAAATTGTCAACACACTGTTACACACTTCCTGAGGAGTAGTAAGTTTCTCAAAATACCTGAAGTAGGCAATTGCATGGTAGAGTATACATTAGCCAAAATGGAATTTGTGGATTTTATAAAAATATTTGATGATTATGATAGAATTATGATTATTACCACACATATAAATTAGTAAATCATGCACCTATCAATGTTAAGACATTTACTAATTTATATGTATGGTAATAATCAGCTTACCCCACTCCATGGAACCAAACACATTTTATCATTATCCTAGCCGAAAGGGTAGGTATGCGTATTTGATGTTTGTAGATCTTACAAACCATAATTTTGTATATAATTATTGCATATTAAGTCCCCATATGGTAGCATGATGCTGTTTGATTACATTTGATAGATGTTTATTTCCCAACAGTGGGGTATTTTATTTAAAACTAGCATAAAAAGCGAACGCTTCGTATATGTCTGACCTCCCCCTAGGGCCATTGATAGGAGCATTTAATACAGTATGGTTAATACCTTAGAGGCCAGAGATCGATGGGCTTTGGGTTCCCAATTGTTCTTAAAGGAACTGTAACCCTTCCATTTTACTAGGTACTTGTTCCTAGAACAAACTATAACTCAATTACCATTTAATGCGAAGTTAAATGTAAAGTTTCATAATTTTACTATTTTGCAGTTTCGAGTTTCAATGTTATTTACCTCATCGTCGCATCTTTTACCAAGAAATAGTTCGGCCTGAAGTATTCAATCGTTCTCGATTTTTTCTTCTTTACTTCATCACAAATGACATCTATAGAGCTTAAGTTCAATATATCGTACGGAACACGACTTCGAAAGCTATTTGGTTATTTTTCGAATTATTTAAAAGGGGACTAACCGTTGACTAACAACATAATTGGCGCAAAATGTCCTGAATTTCTGGTGATGAAATCGTTTGAAAGACATTCAGGGTTAGGCTCATCGACGAGACGAAATAGACATCAATGGTCTCTCACATCATTGATGCAAGATACAAGAAGAAAGTGAATGTTAGCAACTGGTGCAAATGAAAAGTCGAAAATCTGGTAGGATCTTTAGAATACAGGTGCTGCCGTTAAGTTGCCGATACCATGGGGAAAATGGGGTTTGATGGTATGAAAGAGCACAGCTGTGTCACTACTGAGCATGAAGACTTTGTTTCTTTGATGAACAAGGCACCAGTTGCATACAGATGACTCATCAAATGGCTGTGTGGATACATGGGATGGAGCAGTACAAGGCCTTTACCTGCTTGCATCTATGAATTTATATGAACCAAATACGCAAAAAATAATGGGACACTGACAATTTTGACAAAAGTTAAATTAGCCTTGACCTGTCCTGTGTTTAGGCAGGACAATAAACACTAAACTAACTCATATTTAAGAGTAGTAAAAAAGTAGAGTGCTGCATAGACAGTGTTTTGAATATATAGCAAAGTGAAAAGGTGGTAAACTGCCAAGAATTTAGTGACGAAATACTGACGTTTCGAGCAGAGCCCTTCATCAGAGTAAGACGAGATGAAATAAAATAAATAGGGCTTATATACATATGGCAAAAGGGTGTCACAAGTAGAAAGTAGCCAATCAAATACACGGGAGATAAACTAATAATTAATGAGATGCGAAAAGTTAAATCATTTGCTATTTTTACAGTCGATCAGAGGGGGAGGGAGAAATGACAGGTCCAATATTAAGGGGATTAGGCGATACCCAGAACGCCTGTCATATTTCCTACCTAAAATTCATAAATCTAACAGTCCTGGCAGGCTGATTGTTTCCGCTTGTAGTTGCCCCACCAAGCTCATTTCCAGGTTTCTAGATAACGTTATGTATCCCTTTGGTTAAGAAGTTGCCTCATATAAAAGATACTAAACATGCCTTGGAAATTTTCACAGCGTCATGCTCACATGTCCTTTTAGAGCAGTTCATCAACTTTGTTGACGATTTTCATCCTGCTCTGAAGTTCACGTGGAAATCAGCGAGACCCGTGTGTCATTCCTTGATATTTTAATTTCGATTGATGGTGATTAGCTGAGAGCGTCGGTCTCGTACAAGTCTACTGACTCCCATAGTTATCTTCTATTTTTCATCCTCTCATCCCAACCACACTAAGCAATCCATCCCTTGTTCTCAATTCTTGCGTCTTCGCCGCTTATGTAGCGACGACCAAGATTTTCAAGCCAAAGCAATGGAAATGGGATCTTTTTTTGTTCAACCCTACCAACCTTCTAGACTTCGCTGTTCAGAAAGCTTTTCTCGTCCTCCGTTTAGATGCCCTTGAACCACCTTTGGAACAAGTTTCAAACAACAAAATTCCTTTAGTTACTATCGCAAGGAAAGTGCTGCCTCCATGAGGTATCCGGATGATTTACAAAGTTCCCTGAATAAAGCGTGGACGTGCATTTATATATTAGTTGTAAATTTAATACTTATTGAGAGGAATTAGATAATGTACAAATATAGGGTTTTTCATTTTTGTGTTGACTGGAACAGTGGAGCACTATGCTATGAATTCTTCTGGGTTTGTTTATGGTAATGAACAGCTAGTCTGCACCCAAGACCAAATTCTCGCAGAGTATACATAATGAACAACATGCACCAACCATGTGGCTGCGAAGAGCGTTTGGTATGCATTTGTGCCTTGATGAGCATTTCGTGACAGAGAACATGACTTTGTGGGGGAATATACTCTACTCAGAAAGAATAGACATTTGTTTTAACAATTTGTTTATTTTCCCTAACAAAACTTAAATGACACCATTTTTAATTATTTACAAGTTGAAATTGGTTTCTTTCAACAACAGAACTAATAATTGAAACTAAATGCGCAGTTCTTTTAGCAATTAAGGTAAACCGAGATGATGTTCCATAGCGAATGTAATATAAAGTATGTCTATGTTAACTTAGTAATAGCTTGAACAACATTTGTTTTGTTGTTGAACGTAATACGCAATTTTGGCAGTGATAGAAAAATATTGGCAATATTTTCTTCTGATAAATTACTGGGAATTTCTTCTCCGTTGTTATTTATTAATATTGCCTATGTGACACAGTTGTGTCTAAATATCAGGTATATGCTACTATTATCTTCTTTCTCGATCAGGTGCCATTCTCAACAACAATGGAACATACACATTGTAGCATGACATTTGAGTGAACAACACTATCACTTGACTCATACTTTTATATTGTTCTGTTATCCTCTTTGTTGGCGAATAGAATACACTCAGGTAAAATACTAATATCAATACTATTAATATCATAATTGTTATTACCAACTGAAATAACATCGATATTGCATTATCACAAAAATTAACTTTGATTTTAACGAGCACAATGGCTTATTGTAGTTTAATTAATAGCAGTGGGCCGTGGCTGCATGCAGTGGCTTTCTTTTGTATATAATATTTTGTGGCAGTGGCACAATGGCTTGCTTTTGTATATATTTTGTGGCAGTGGCACAATGGCTTGCTTTTGTATATATTTTGTAGCAGTGGCGCAATGGTTAGCTTGTATGATATATTCAGTAGCAGTGGCACAAATGGCTTACTTTTGGATATTATTTCGTAGCAGTGGAACAATGGCTTGCTCTTGTATTAAAGAACTCAATACACCTAAAAATATAAGATATATTTTATTCACAAAGAAATCTTTGAGAAGAGGTCAAGGTTTTCGGGCTATTAAAAGGCCTTTAGTTTGCCGTTTAACATAAAAATAAAAGTGTAGGCTAGAAGGCAATATTTCAGTTTAGCTACATTACTACCAATAGTCGTGGTTTACCTTGACAACAGAATCTTTTCTCGCTGAAACGTAACTGAAGTTGTAAAAAACACAGAGAAGATCCATCAAGCAACTATCACCAAGCCAAAGACAGGGAAAAGACAGAAGTAACCATGCGTTCAATCCATGTTCAATCTTCAGAAAAATAACATGGCTTGCCGGCCACATTGGTCGCCTTCGTAAGATCCGAACATATTATTCCGGACTTCCGTAAATACCCGAAGATACTTTGGAGTATGTTAGCGTTTTTGTCAAATGAACCGTTATGTCACAAAATGTCAAACTGGTCCACATCGACCCAAAGAATAGATTTCCAAAGAATAGCTCCACTGTAGGAAAAACTTTTCCTATGAAAGTTGGTCTTTGGCTTCAGTAGTACAAGATTTAGATCGGAGTTTCCTTAACTATAATCATGTACTTGATTTGTTCTACAAAATAAATCTGTTAGGTAGTCAGCAGCTAAGTTAACAGCCAAGTTAACACTTTGAACATCATGATGCAGGGGCGGATCTAGACTGTAGCAACTGTAGCGTATGCTACAGTCAGATTTCCCAGCAAAATAATATTTTTTGAATTGAATTAAAATTTCAAAAATATAAAACAGTTGTCGATGAGCTCGATCATCGTTTTCTTAAATCTGCCGACGTTTTTAGCTCGTTTTTCGTGAGTTTCCGTGCAACGAACCGTCCCGCGGCGCGGATTAGTTTCTGCGCACGAACCCGCAAGTTTTGCCCGCCAGCAAAGGTTTTCTGGTGTGAAATGTTGTAGCATCGCGCACAAGGCGCTCTCGGTCACGTTGCTAGGAGGCGATGTGTTCACGATAAAGCTACGACGGCTACAGTTGTGCTAAATTTAGACTGTAGCCGCTACAGTTGACTGTAGCCAACCAATCAAAATGTTGGATTTTGATCACGTTTTGCTCCATTTCGCTACACTTCCGCTACAGTTGACTGTAGCCAAATATTTTAAGATCGTCAATCTACATTTGGACTATGATGTGATCTAATAATAAGATTGCGAGGGCTCGTTCTTTCGATCTCTATCACCATGGCGTTCAACAACGTTTTGGAAGAACTGTTGCGTGTCTTGGATGGAAATTACTCTCCAGAGGAGAAGGCCGATAAATTATCTTCTCTTAAGCGTCACTGTGAGAACCGTCTTACGAGACTATTTGAGAAAAATAAGGATGCAAGTGTTTATCTGTTGTGGCTGCGCGGGAACTGTAACTTCGCGAAGTTAGGAGCGACGATCTTCGAGTCATGCGCCAGTGAGGTAAGCGTTAGCTCATGAATAATAAACAGTTTGTCATATTGGACTAGTGATAAATTAGTGATATACAGTACTTGATATGCTAATGAGTCCGTTATTGTGTTTAACTCCTCAGTGAGTCAGTGTCGCTGAGACATGCTGAGACCGAGTTACTATTTTTAAATCATTTAATATATTTAACCAATGTGCCTGTGCAGGTCTTATCGTACTACACATGAGCTAAAAACCATGGTTTTTAGCCGTGTTCTTTATCGACTATTCATTGACAAATCAATTGACTCTCACTAGTTCAAATCTCTAGCTAAATTTTTGGTTCATGCTTGGTGTTGGAACGTTGGAAATATTGCTCAAAATGCAGGAAATGGTGTTTCCGGGGTTTAAAATTTCAAAATTTTCCGGGGGGAAATCCCCACGTACCCCCCTGGATTGGTGTCGTCACAGTTTCCGCTACAGTCAGATTTTAGGCTAGATCCGCCCCTGGCCTGCATATATGCAAACCCAGTCACCATCACAATATCAGGGTTTTGATGCTACCAAATGTATTACAGTACTGCTCACATGAAACTTAACCATTCTTGTGAGTTTTTTGCGAGCGCAAATCGAGAATGAAAATGCGCTCGATAGTGTAACGAGAATTCGCGCTCGTTTCTCGAACACTCTCGATAACCACGTTATCATTGGAGAGAGATTCTCCTAAAAATGTATAGAACTCCTAAAATCTTACAAGAAATCTCAGTCTTCTTTGCTCTAAGTTTTTCGTACAAGCATGACAAGGATAGCATCAAACTGTTAATACTGATAAAAACGTTGGGCTCGCATTAACGAAAAACGGCTGTTAAACACCTACACTAGTATAGCCGAAAGCGGTACATGGTTCGGTTATGAACAACGTTGCTTACCTCTGAAAGAAATTAGCATCGCTTTATAAGTATTTTAACCCAATGCTTGTACGTACCTGCATCCTATTGCTTTTCATCAAAATCATTTCGTTTACAGCGACAATCTTTTCACGACGAACAATCGACATTGTCTCGTCATCGAAAAAATAAACCAGGTAATAACTAGGGACCTTGGTCAATGAACGTAAAAACATGGTTCTGATCTATAAGTTGTGGATTCACAAAGACTAAATACGGTCGAAATTGCGTCGAGAAAATTCACAGTACTATAGAGTTCAAGTGGCTTATTTTGATACATTATCGAAGAATGAGTCATAAAATATAAATATCGTTACGAAAATGATAACACGTCAAAGAGTCAAAAGGTTTTCAAAATAATGGCACCGTTACGGTTCAAAAGGCATGTTTTCACTGAGAATTTGTCACAATAGTCAATACAGAGTAATCTGCGACTGAATCATAAAATGCAAATATCGTTTCTCAAAATGATAACACGTCAGAGTCAAAAGGTTTTCAAAAGAAATGGCACTGTTATGCCATAGTCAATCGAGATATGGTCTGTAAACTCGGCAAACTTCAAAGCGACTATAATGAGTTACGTTTACGGGTAAATACGTACCTAAAATGAACAGGTTTTGTGATAGGGTTAGGACATTGGTTTCTTTGTGGTTGATTCTATTGTTTTATTGTTTGAATCAACCAATCACAAAACGTGATTGTATAGGTAGGTGATGACCCTCCTTTGTTTTAGGTTCATTAATATTTAAACAACACAGTTGAGCGATTAAACCCAAACTATACTATTGGATGATTGCTTCATTATACTAAAATACAATAGGTTCAATGACTGTGCACCATGCACAAAATTGCATAAAGATGAACAAAAAGATAGAACAAAGACTTTAGCTGAGTTTCCAGACCAAATCTCGATTGACTATGGTCAACGTCCTCAAGTCAAAAGACTTCTTTTTATGGAGTTAGGGAGGGAGAAAATTAGGTTTGCCTGTTGTCGCGTCGGATTAGTGTGTAGGGGCAAGTCTGTTTTGTAATGTGGCGTCTTATTGTCTAATCTTGTCGGGGCGATCTTAAATTCGTTGTGTCGTATTTCATATTGAGCGGGATCGACACTGACTCGAGTTGCGGTTGAGATCACATCAAGGCGTTTCAGTTGGTGTACCAACAATACCACTGTGAAGTACGCCGTCGATTCAGCGGGTAGCCATCCGTGTGAACCTGACTGCTGTTTGGGCAGACGATACGCTTCGACTTTATAAAAGTACTATTTTCTATGGTGCTATTCTATACGATTTCTTTAAATTTAAATATGTTGTAGAGAATTTAATGCTCTTCCTAACGGTAGTAGTCGCTTAACTCGATCGTGCCTAAGGAAGATTCACGCGAACGTTAAACATGAACGGCGCTTCAAGTATCGAGCAACGGCGCTATAATTGGTATAGTGTATAATTTGTTGTTTCCGACAACTCAGATAAAATTACTATTTTCTCGGGCGCTATTCTATACGATTTTTTAAAATTTATATATGTTGCACAGAATTTAATGGTCTTTCTAATGGTGGTAGTCGCTTGACTGGCGCGGGCTTAAGAAAGATTCACGCCATCGTTAAACATGACCGGCTTTTGGTCTCGGGCAAGAGCGCTAATTGGTATATACCTGTAGTGGAATTTGTTATTTCGACTAACTCATATAAAATTACTATTTTCTCGGACGCTATTCTTTACGATTTTTTTTAATATACATATGTTGCACAGAATTTAATGGTCTTTCTAATGATAGTAGTTTCTTGACTGGCGCGGGCTTAAGAAAGATTCACGTGATCGTTAAACATTACGCCCTTTTGGTCTCGGGCAACAGCGCTAATTGGTAGGCCGGAATTTGTTATTTCGACTACTCATATAAAATTACTATTTTCTCGCGCGCTATTCTATACGATTTTTTTTAATTTACATATGTTGCACAGAATTTAATGGTCTTTCTAATGGTAGTAGTTCTTGACTGGCGCAGGCCTAAGAAAGATTCAGGCGATCGTTAAACATGACGGTCTTTTGGTCTCGCTAATTGGTAGGCCGGAATTTGTCATTTCCGACTAACTCATATAAAATTACTATTTTCTCGCGCGCTATTCTATACGAAATTCTAATGGTAAATTTAAAAAAATCGTATAGAATAGCGCGCGAGAAAATAATAATTTTATATGAGTTTGTTGGAAATAACAAATTCCGGCCTACCAATTAGCGCTGTTGCCCGAGACCAAAAGGGCGTAATGTTTAACGATCACGTGAATCTTTCTTAAGCCCGCGCCAGTCAAGAAACTACTACCATTAGAAAGACCATTAAATTCTGTGCAACATATGTAAATTTAAAAAAATCGTATAGAATAGCGCCCGAGAAAATAATAATTTTATATAGACTAGGCAAAATTTGTGAAAATGTGGATATTTAAAGTGCTGAAGCCAAATGGTGTTAATTTATGGCATACAAGATTTTTAGGGGTATTGAGGGGTGCTGAACTCAAATCTGATGTATGCCCAGCTCAAAAATGGCCGATAATGCCTTAAAATTGAGAAATCCAAGATGGCCGCCAACGACGGGCTGAAATGTATTTATGTTCAACTCTTTTTGACTAAACAAGGTAGAAACTTGAATGAAATGTGCTTTTGTAGGTTTTCATATATGGGGAATCCAATGCCATATTCAGTTTTGATATAAAATGTGAAGAAATTGATTGAAGATGAATAATTCGTCGACCAGATAAGAAATCCAGATAAGATAAGATAAACCAGATAAGTAAAGGGTCGCTTCGTCCATTTCTCGACGGACAACGTGGACATTAATGAGTACACTCTGGATGGAAAAGGGACATTCCATGCCACTCAAGTTGCTGCCTGGCAACGCGGTCCACCTGAAGGTGATATCCTCATTGGAATAGACATTTCCAAGACAGGAACATTCCAAATCCCTGAGGCGATGACTGACATCACACCTGCACCAAACAGAGGAATCACTGAGCGTCCATTCAGTGGTGTGATCGCAGCTGATTGTTTCACACAGTCACCTGAGGAATGTCCTTCAGCACAGAATGCGCACGCAACTGACATGGCATTCATCTTGTCCCGGTCATCTCACGAACCAATGCCTTCCTGGACATTGTACAACCAAAAGGCGAGCACAGTCAACCCGGAGAAAACTACAGTAGGGTACCTACCTATCATACAGGCTCCCGCATCTGAACTCAATACGTTGAACACAGTCGTCAAGCGAGTGCTCCATGTGGCCAAATCGATGGAACAGCAGCATGTCGTTCTGACGGTGGACGAGGCACTTTATCCGAAGCTGCTGGAACTGAAGTGGTCGGTAGAAGAGTACAAGGACGTGCTTATACCTTGCCTTGGAGGACTTCACATTGCCATGAACTTTCTGGGTGTAATAGGACGACACATGAGCGAGTCTGGCCTGAGCGAGCTATGGGTAGGGTGTGATCTTTTGGGAGCCAATGCTACGCAGCATGTCATGGGAGGAAAGGGGTATGCGCGTGCCATCAGGACGCACAAACTTACCCTACAGGCTCTTTGGCAACTACTCCTCCCACGGCTCTATACGTATCTGGATGGGGTTGATGTTGCACTGAGAGCCGAACTCTCAGAGGTCGCACATCCATAGACGCCAATCACATTGCACAGATGGTCGACAAACTGACTGCCGACAGATTTCGGCAGCCCATGAAAGAGTTCCCGGCAGCTCTTGCAGTTGATGACCCGAATGCTGAATTCTGGTGGGACTATATGACTATGGTCAGCATCCTACTCTGCTTCACAAGAGCGCAACGTGATGGATCATGGGATCTCCACCTATATGCGTTCAAACGTATGCTGCCATTCTTCTTCAGGTACGATCGCGTTAACTACGCCAGATGGGGTACTGTATACCTGGCTGAGATGTCGGTTCTTCCACCAGAAATCCTCCTTGAGTTCCAGGAAGGCAACTTCGTAGTAAAACGCACTGATCGACGCTTCAATCAGGTTTCGGCAGACCAAAGTACGGAATGGCTAAACGCTACAGGAAAGAAAAGCGGAGGCTTAGTAGGTATCACCAGAATAGCATCCGCACTCAGTAGATGGACATTGTCGTATAATCTGAGAACGGTCATAGCTTCTCAGACAACAGCAATGCTGAGACTCACAACGGACGATGAAGACGATGAGTACACACAGAATGAGTGTACGAAAAGTAGGATGGAGAAAGACGACTCTGATGAAGGCAGTATAGAAGGCAGTATCTGATTGAACACAGCCTGAGAGATGGACCAGTGGTTGTAGTAGCAGGGGGGTTCGCCGAAGCGACCACTGTCAAGTCATCTGATCCAGATCTCGAAGTCTCCTCTCTGAGGGCTGACCACGAAGAAGCTGATACCCGGCTGATTTTGCACTGCATCCATGCTGATATGGAAACGATAGTTGTGTCAGTACGTGATACAGACGTGCTTCTTCTACTTCTAGCACACTATGACAGAATGGAATGTACACGTCTCTACATGAAAGCTGGGACGTCGAAGGCTCCAAAGTATTTCCCAGTACATGAAATTCGCATGTTGCTATCTGCTGGTCAAGTGGACACACTACTTGCCTTTCATGCCGTAACCGGCTGTGATAGTGTGTCTCAGTTCAGTTGCCATGGAAAGAAAACAGCCTGGAAGGTGTTCCAGCAACATCATACTGATCTGATTAGCCTAGGCAAGGGCCCTCTCACCGAAAACATAGCTATATCAACAGAGAAATTCATCTGTAAGATATATGGGGTGCCCGAGGTCGATACATGCAACAAAGCACGAGTCAAGTTGTTTTGTATCGGTCGTGCACAAGAGACTCTGCCGCCAACCTCAGATGCAGCAAAGTTTCACATCATGCGTTCACACTATCAAGCAAGTGTCTGGAACCAAGCACACTTGCCATATCCTGCTCTTCCTCCAGTGACCGAAATGGGATGGATGCACCTTGACGGTCAGTTAGTGCCACGGCTACTCTCTCTGCCACCTATCCCGAAAGCATGCAGGGAGATCACCTCATGTGGTTGTACGAAGGGGTGCCTCAGCCAACGCTGCAGCTGCAGGAAAATTCGCATGAAATGCATCGAGGCGTGCAACTGCAGGAAACTTGGCGACAACTGCCGGAACACTCATGACGACCGGGAATAAGTTCATGTGTGCACATCTACCTGTTGCACACAATGAAGGACTGTATATAACGCTCTGACAGCAAATACGATAAACTCATGCAATTCATGCACGATTAAGTAAAAAATTATTGTCATTCTCGTGTTACAAATAAATTGCAAAATTGCTTGTCAAATGTTGGTTTACGTCGAAGCGCATCAGTGTTATTTGGGGGTACCTTACTTTGCTAAGCCAAAATGGGTATTGCATCCCTAATATGCTTCCTGCTAACATTTAAATCAGATGTAGTGCCTCTGGGCTTTAAAAAATGGGCGGTCTGTGTTCCTGGTGGGGAGAGAGAGGGATGGGGCTTGTGGATCTTATCTGGTAGACGAATTATTCATCTTCAAAAAAGACAATTTTTGCAATAAATATGAGTTTCAATCAGTTTCTTCACATTTTATATCAAAACTGAATATGGCATTGGATTCCCCATATATGAAAACCTACAAAAGCACATTTCATTCAAGTTTCTACCTTGTTTAGTCAAAAAGATATGAACATAAATACATTTCAGCCCGTCGTTAGCGGCCATCTTGGATTTCTCAATTTTAAGGCATTATCGGCCATTTTTGAGCTGGGCATACATCAGATTTGAGTTCAGCACCCCTCAATACCCCTAAAAAGCTTGTATGCCATAAATTAACACCATTTGCCTTCGGGATTAAGATTTTTTGAGAATTGACCCAGTCTAATATGAGTTAGTCGAAATAACAAATTCCACTACAGGTATATACCAATTAGCGCTCTTGCCCGAGACCCGAAAAGACCGTCATGTTTAACGATCGCCTGAGTGTTTCTTAGGCCCGCGCCAGTCAAGAAACTACTACCATTAGAAAGACCATTAAATTCTCTACAACATATTTAAATTTAAAGAAATCATATATAATAGCGCCATAGAAAATAGTACTTTTATAAAGTCGAAGCGTATCGTCTGCCCAAACAGCAGTCAGGTTCACACGGATGGCCTGAATCGACGGCGTACTTCAGAGGTAGTTGGTGTTGTAGCCATCGATTGCTATGGACAGCGGTTTTGTCAATTCCCACCTCAGAATAATGACCCATGCAGTATCAGTGTTGAAGACTGCTCTAGACCAAATTCAAAATAATAATGTAAATGTAATTCAACCAGTCAGTGCCAGTGCTGTACCTATTCCAGTGCCTACATTTTGAGGACAACAAAGCCAGTTTGTCGATGCTGCCCGACGTGATTTCAGGTAACTTTAAATTAAAGTTTTTAAATATATACTCTAATAATTTATGTATGAATTCAATATAAAATTATTGAATGAAACACAACAAAGACAGTGTCGATAATGCAATTTATTATAAAGCTTATATAAAATAGAGTTTTTTATTGATAATTTTATTGTAATCACTTCATCAGCATAAAGGCCACATAAAAAAATTACTTGTTCAGCATCCCCGCCTGACCTGGGAAATCTCCCCGACCTCAATTTTATTTTTATTTTTTTATTTTGCACAAAACAGTTAAATTATCAAAACTATCGTTTTTCCACCTTAGAAATACCATACTAATGTTTTACTGTCCATTTGGGCATTGACGATCTCCTTTGTGTCGGGGACCTCAATGAGACCATGATCAGACAAAAGTGTAACCACGGTTGATTGAAATTTTAAATCCAGTTTGCTTTGTCACAACGGTTTGAAATATATAAAAAAAAAACCTCCCAGACCTGGAAAAGTTGGAATGCGTGGATGCTAAACAAGTAATTTTTTATGTGGCCTAATTTGTAGTTTAAAGCAATTTTTTAAGGCAATAGGACAATTTAGTAGTATAGTAAATTATATAGTAAACAGAATATACATGGTTGCTTGGATATCTGAAATATTTGAAACTCTGAGATATCCTGGTAAACACTCAAAATAAATTTCATATGTTCACACACCATGTAATATTCTCTAGTATATAATGATACAAAGATGCTTTGAATAACACTCATTCAACTTTTGGTCTACTATATAACAAGGGAAGACTTATAAGTAAATTAGTTGGTTTGTACGGCCCTTTTGGAAAGTTGCAGATGTCCACTTTGTGCAATGTGTCAGGCAGAGGGATTTCTGTGCATGTTTTATAACTTCATATTTTCGTTGTAGTCTATCATTTCCCAGTCCCAGATTCTGGGTGGTAAAGTTTAGGTTATCCAGGTGCAGCAACTGGCATGTAATGGTCATTGACCACTGATCTGAAGAAGTTTTATCCTGTTTTGTCCTATCGACTCTGCAAATCCGTTGGGGATTCCACACACTTGCAAGAACGCGGTTATATTAGTTGAGATTGAAAAAGTTCATGGCAATGTGCTTCAGCGAAACAAAGCGCTTCCTGAACTCACCTGTCGTCCTTGCGAAAGAAAACTAACGCTTCAAATTTAAAGATAATTATTGCTGAAACGCTACAGTGATTTTACTAGTTTCTGCCGTTTGTCGAAAAGAACGTTCTTGAACTTCGAAACCGACGCCGCCTCGTCGTCTTCAATTTCGAAGGTTAGTTTTAAAATTATCAGTTGTTGTTTCAGTCCAAAATATATAACATGACAGAATGTTGACCGCTTAACTACTTACATTGAAAGAGTTGAACAGAGATAGAAATGATCGTCACTGCGTCAAGTGATTTTCGTAATAAAATATTTCCAATGTTGACAGAAAATGGAAAAGAAACACCGTCTACTTTGTTATTTCGAATGTCTATGGATTGTGTTGTCCCGATCGAATTACTTATATTTGTGAAACATTTTAATTTAATATGAAATGACAAGGATAATACTATCCTAGACATTCGAAATAACAAAGTACACAGTGCTGTGTAGGCAGTGTTATTTTCCATTTTCTATATGCTATTACGAAAATCACTTGATGCAGTGACGATCATTTCTATCTCTGTTCAACTCTTTCAATGTAAAAAGGCAGTTAAGCATCAACGTTCTATCATGATGTTATTATATATTTTGGATTTAAATACCACAACAGTACCACGTTCTTATGTTTATATCAAACAACAACTTAGTTAATTAAGAAATGTATTTTGCACTTTTTATAGGTTTTTCGTAATGACCCAGGATTTGGCCAAAACAGACTGGCATTTCAAATGGGACAGCATTTACAGTTGGTCGAATTGTTAGAAATGCGCTTGATCCCGATGATGTGTGGAATGAGTATAGTTTTCGGTTAATTTATAAAATTAATTTTAGTTTATTTGATAAAATTTCATACATACATTGTGTTTGACTAAAAATATCTGACTATTCTGATCAAAATCACAGACCAATGTTGGAGTACCAACAAAGATGTTATCTTAGGTTGAACTTAAATTAGTTTTATAATCTGCTCTTCTGAAATGCCTCAGTATAAATATGTGTTATTTACCAGATTTTGGAGGTGCGTATTGGAAAAAAAAATCTAATTAAGGTCTGAAAAACAGCCCTGATGCCATAATCTGTTTTTGAGAGAGGGAAAAGATTTTTTCAGACATGTTTTAACTTTTCCTTAATTCTCTAAATTGCAAGTCCCAGTGTTCATTAATGCCTCGACAAGCAAACTGCATTTTTTAGAAATCATTGGGTTTTTTTATAACAGTTTCAGCTGAGTGCTCTTGGAATGCTGTATTCAGAGACTAAATGTATTGGAAAATCGCTGATTGTTCATCCTTGCTATTGACCAGTAGCCTGCGAAGCAGGCATTTAGGGATTGGGGAGGGGACCGTGGGGTGAGTGCGGAGGGAACGCCTGCACGAAAGACCCATGTTTTTGGATTTCTACGTCCACCAGAAGACGCTAAATTCTGATTGGCTAACTCAACTCATTAGTATTCCGGGGTTTCCTGTCAGGAAATAAACTTTTAAAAATGGCGACTTTAGAAAAACCGTGTTGGTAGATTATTTTCTTTCGAAAGCTTTAACCGATCTATAGATAGATAGATAGACAACTTTATTTAACGAGGGTAGACACTTGACAGAAAACTGATAAACTCGTGGCCCTCAATATTTAAACTATGTATCATCTAACATTAAGTGCTTCTTCAGAGCAAACTTAAAAGAGCCGATTGTCTCTTTTTTGCGAATATCTATAGGAACAGTATTCCACAGTTTTGCACCATTTATTTGAAAAGTTTTTCCACCCTCAGTCTCCCTACGATAGCGTGGACAAACTAAGTTGTAGTTACTATGTCGTGTAGCTCTGCTATGCATGTCCGAGTTTCTGGTAAAAATTTGGTTCATGTAACTAGGTGATTCTCCGACAACACACTTGTATATTACACAACACTTTTGCAGTTTTATTTCAGCAGATAATGGAATCCATTTTAGGGTATTGAATAACTGTGCACTTCTATCATTCATATCCGCATCAAGTATTACGAGCGCAGCTCGCTTTTGGAGCTTGAACACACGCTCTATGTTTTCACAAGATGTCATACTCCAGACACAAGATCCATATAACATCACAGGTTTAATCATCGCATTATAAAACAGCTTACGCTCCTCCACTGGCAAATTTCGCTTGATTTTTTTGAGTACGCCAATTCTCTGTGATAACTTCTTGCAGATATCGTCAATGTGCTCATTAAAGTTTAGCTGTGCGTCAATCTTTACACCAAGTAGTTTCTGAGCATTTAATTGTTCTATTTGATTATTGCTAACTGTAACAATCAATTCACTGTTCAATATCTTGTTTGACAGCCGTTTTCCAGTTACGAGCAAAGCCTTTGTTTTTGGGGCATTAATAACCATCTTGTTCTCAGTAGACCATTTCGTTACTTTATCCATGTCATCTTGCAATCGTTGCTGTATTTCAGGAAGCGATGTAACCACAGCTGAAGTACTCAGTGTTGTATCATCCGCGTATATGTCCATTACAGATTTTGTGACTGATTGTGGAAGATCATTTATAAATAAAATAAACAATAATGGGCCGAGAATGGATCCCTGCGGGACACCATGTGTAATTAGCATTGGCTCTGACTGCACATCGTCTATGACAACAGCTTGTTTTCGTCCCTGCAAATAATGGGCAATTAGCATATGTTCCATTGATTCCACTCCATACGTATATAATTTGGAGAGCAAAATGTCATGGTCAATTAAGTCAAAAGCCTTTTTATAATCAATAAACACGAGACCACTAATGTGATCTCTATCCATGTCTAATAATAGCTGATCAATCAGACGGATTAGAGCTGTTTCAGTTGAGTGTGATCTTCGGAAACCAGACTGTAGGTGGTATATTAAATCATTTTCTCTTGTGTAACTATAGAGCGCTTGATGGATATGTTTTTCAAATATCTTAGAAAGTAACGGCAGCACTGAAATTGGACAATAGTTGTTTCGGTCATCTTTAACTCCTTGGCCTTTATATATAGGGGTAACTTTCGCGAATTTCCACACTGAAGAGAAAACTCCAGTATCGATGCAATGGTTTATCAGACGACTCAGGGGCAAGGAAATTGCAGGAGCAGCTGCTTTTAGGATTTTTGGTCCCAGACCGTCAACACCAGTAGCTTTTCGAGTCGGCATATGCTCTAACAGACTCTCGATCTTCTGCGGGGTGATATGCGGAAGGATAAAGGCAGGCGAAGACTCTTTCCTCCAATCTTTGATGTTGTTGCTTTGGGAGACCTCCGTCGATGATCTTGATGACATATGGCTGTAACCAAGCAATTTCAGTTCGTTGCTGGTTGTAGCTTTAAATTAAAACAGGAACAAAAAGTTGCTACGAGGAAGCTGCTGGCAGGAAAATATGTTTTGATTGTATTACCAACGGGGTTTGGCAAGAGTTTGATTATGGATTTGGTAGATTTACCAGACGTTCGTGCGAGCGCGTGATTATCAGTCGGCAGGGGAAGCAGCTATATTATTGTGATTTCTACCTTGTCCTTGTCTTAAGGTGTTTCAACAATGCTCTCTGGGCCTTCGGAGAATTCCTTCGACATTTCAGAATAAAGAGACTTACGGCTAAACGTATATAAGTGATGGTTTCTACGTTGTCTTGCATATGAAATTTCTTGGCCAAATCCCATTCTGGAGTTACGGTGTTCGGTAGTCAGATGTCGCTTCATTCTATCAGGGCTATTAATTTTATACTGATTTCGTAAAGTTATAAAGTTCAAAAGCATTTCGCTTTTTACAGAGTTTCAGACATGGATATTTCACGATTCGGCCCGAAGTGAAATGTTTTAATCATCGAGGAAAGCCCACCAGACGCTGATTGGTTGTTTTTGACAGTTTTTCATGTGGGCGGAAATCCAAAAACATGGGTCTTTCGGGCAGGCTTTCCCCCTCCCCCTAACGCCGCCACGCAGACTAATTGACCAGGGGATACCAAATAGAGTCCATCTCATGTTCTTGAGTGGTGGTAATCAACTCCTTTGTGGGACATCAGCATATGTAAAAAACTTTAATTCTTTGGTCAAAATATAAACACATAAATACAACCTGCTTGATTTAAACCAATCATACTTCAATTTTATAGATATAAGCCAATTTGTAAGTCACATACATATTTTTATTATATAGATTAGAGTGTTTCACTAGGAAATATGCAGACATGCAGTCAGGGCCGGATTAGCACACGATGAGGCCCTAAGCCAAGGCGCGCGACCTGTAGGAGGGTCCCAGGGGCGGATTTAGCGTAAGTCAATCAGTCACGCGACTGACGTAAACATTTGCGAGCGTGAAAAAATCCGACCCTACCTTCAGGCGCAGTAAAGATTTCGCAATCGGTCCAAACAGCGTATTTTGTTAGTCGGAATTAGTTGGAAGTGGGTCAACCGAAAATGAGCGGCGTACTGCTCCATCTCGTTCCCAGAGCCCGCGTTAACACGGTTGACTGATTTGCCCTCCATTTTGACTGATCTGCAGAGCAATTTGATTGGCCGCAACTCAGTTTTACGTCATTTTGACTGATCTGACTGAAATGCCACTGGAATATAAGCCATCTGATCGTCTCGCTGTCTGCTATAGTATTCATGAATGTCAAAGACTCAACATTAGCATATGTCGCGCTTGCCACGGCCATTTTGCGTGGCAAATGTTATGAATTTCAAATGCTCACGGCCTGGCTTAATGCCTTTGGGGTCAAGTCCCGTTAGATTTTATTTATATTTCAACTGGATTATGCCTTTAAATTTGAGTCGTCTCAGTAGTCTCAAAGTTAGACCGTATAGTCGATATGAAATATGAGTTCTTCAATGTCCTATGAGTATGATATCAAAGTTTATACAATAGATCGAACATGTTTACACATAAGCAGGTTTTTACGAAGGGTGTACACGTTTGTGTAATATAATAGGCACTGAATGTTATGTATTTAGACTCGGTAATTCCAAATCTGTTTTCAGAATTGAAAACGGTTAAATATTGGCCGAGATAATGTTCAAAATCTATGCACCGTGCTTCAACAGTGAAATACACAACTACACGGCGTGCGAGGTCTGGGGAAAATCCCGCAGGGGGTTAGGATGAAACTCTAGGTTGACTCTGTGTACGAGATTGAGAACAGGCGGGCAGGGTTAGGGGTTATTGCAAAACGTATGTCTAATATAGATCTGAAGCTACTGGAGACTGTTTATACAGCTCAGTTTCATTGGTATTGGTAGGTAACAATACGATTTGATGGTGCTGACATCTATCAAACTTTTCATGCAATAAATAATATATTGATTAATGAATTCCAGTTTGGTGTATGGTTTAATATGTGGTAGTTAGGTAAAAGGGTTAGAAAGACCAGGATGGTGTGGAAAACTGAGCAACTTTTCATGCATTAAATATCCCAATCCTATATGGTCTCCCTCTTCTAACCAAACTGCTGCTTCCCTCTTGGACAGAGGTGTGAAAAGTGGGTTTCTGGCACCTTCAAACCAGATAGCTTTGGGTCAGTGGGGCTCAATAGCCACATACGGCAGTCCACCACATATGTCAAGTTCTATCAATGGACCAGGCCGTCCATGTTGGTTCACTGACTAAAACAGAAGTGTAATGGTTTTAGTGTTTCCTAAGCATACTAATGAGCTCTCATATAGAGCGAAACAGCCAGGTCAATTGTGCTATACAGTAGCTTTTGTTTTTCCCTGCCACTGTGTTCACATGACATGTTTTCTTCTTTTCATTACCCAGTATCAAAATAATCTTATTTTTGCTAACATAAAGAAAAATTAAATGCAAAATGAAACTAGTCCACATTTGGACCAAATGTTTTTTCTAAATTAAATTAACACTATTAAAAAAATCGCTATTTAAGACCTTTAGATTTTGCTCCAAAGTGCTCTCAGAATGCAGGAAATGGCATTTCAGAGAATCTGAATATAAAAATTCAGGGTGGGAATGCCCCCGTACCCCCCTTACAATTTCACTTCACATAAATTTGACTGAGGTAAGAAAAATCCTAGATCCGCCCCTGGGTCCGGGGGAAGCCTCTGGGAAATTTTGAAATCTAGAGTCTCTGCAATGCCATTTCCTGCATTCTGGGGGAAGATTTTACAAATTTTCATGGTTAGAAAACGACCTTTTTTGTACCAAAATTTACAATTTGTTTAGAAATTAATAGGGTTTTACAGTAATTTACACTTATTTGCCATGTTTGTCCGATTTCGTCGATTTGGTAGGGCCAGGGACCCACAGGACTGTGGGCCCTAAGCCATGGCTTATTTGGATTGGTGGCTAATCCGGGCCTGCATGCAGTGACATATTTTCCATATTCTCACTAGTGAAGATATCGATAACGTGATAAAAAATTTCCCTGCTTTTTGCATTGAATCTTAATATAATAAAATATAAAATATAATATAAATATAATAAAAAGAAAATTACATTCGGCTTGAATAATTGAATTTTATCTTCTCGTGTTAAAAACAATATTTTTACTCATTCGCTACGCTTGGGAGAATGATAAACACTATTTCGAGCACTCCAAAAACTTCCACAAGTGTTTCCATAATTCTATGGGAACATGGGAAAAAATGTTTTCTATTTCCTGTATAAAAATAACTCATCGAAAATAGCGATAACGTGAAAATAATCATAGCATGGCGTGGACATTTTTTCATGTTTCCATACAGTTATAGAAACATGGCTTTCAGCCAATCACCACTTGCGTTTTTTAAATGTTATTTTGATGCCCAACATAACTACTGTAGTCATAAAACATTATTACAATGCTTTAAAGGAAGAAGATGCAACAAAGTCTTGCAAAGACAACATATGTTGTTATGATAGATGACCCAGATATAACTAAGCCCTTTGGAGAGTTCCTTCTCCAAGTACAGGGGCGACTTATGTCAGGTTCAAACAAAGAAGGCATGAGTGTGCACCAAGAGCTGCTGCTATTGTGTCTTCAAATTCAAGGTATATAATATATACTCATATGTTAACATTAACAATTGATTCTCAAACAAATGATATTATATATAAAATATATAAATATATAATGAAAATCCTATATACAAATATATATTATACATAATATACTTTTGACGTTTGGGCAAACGTAATTTTATCCAGTGATAATTAAAGGTTAGCATAAATTTTGAACGAAAAAAAATTAAATTTAACCCTTTCACTCCCGACTTTCCGGTAGCTCTCCCACTGATGTCAGTAAAATCATCTGGTGTTAGACAAGTAAAGTACTAAAGTACGATAAATGGTGTGTCCTGGGGTTAAAGGGTCAAGGCCAAATATAATAACCGTAGTCAATTTTATTTATAGGACGATACCTGTTTTTAATATTCACATTGACTTAAATATCATCATTATTGCTCCAAAGTTTGTATTTTATTTTTATATTAATTATTTATAGGTTATTTGCTTTTTCTTTGTTATTTTTTACTTAGACTTATTGGTAGGGTGATAAAATTTAATTATCACGGTCCAATTGAAGGAGCTCCAACCTACAACAATGAGTTGATTCACAACAGGCTTCTTCCTTTCATGGAGGAAAATAAGGTGCATATAATTTGCAGACTACAGCTATAACATTAATAAATTATTGCATGACTATTCATAATTATAACCTAACTTTCTGAAATGTTTAGGCATTTGTAAACTTTCAAACCATAATTATCTGTTTTTCCTCTGTTTTTTGACTTTTTTTTTTAAATATCACATATTCTGATGATTGTAATCTTAACATTATAATATTTTACTTGCATGGGCCATACAGTATAGACTTTTGGAAAATAAGTTTCCATGTTTTGTTCAAGTAGTATCCAGCATCCTTGAACAATGCTTAAAAGATGTAAGCCCATAACAACGTTGGCTAAAAGGTGTGGCAACTGTTGTGTTTGCCAATACTCTGGTAATTAAATTTAATAATACAGTTCATTATTTTAGTGAATTTTAAAATTTATCATCACTAACTGGTGTTTTAATTAACTTTTGTGTTTGTCATTTTTTCATGAACTACGATTTACTTTAAATATTTTGTTTAAAAAAACTAAACCAAATACATATGTACAAATAAAATACAAACAATTCCTAAAAATACTTATTATTATTTTACTTATTATTAAGTTCTTTTTTGTTGTTGTTATTTGATTTTTACATGCAATACGCAAGGATGGTAAGTGCGGTTCAATCTTTTCATACAATCTTTTTCAATTCTTACAACACTAAAGAAGTTGCTCGATTTTCGAAAAGCTAAAAGCACTGACTTATCGGCTGTATTCGGCTCGTATTTTTTACGCTTTTCTCCAGTCTCGCAACTTCCTGCATGTTTTTATCACATGTCAGGTTTATTTAGTTATAAAAGCAACAGCGTTTTTTTTGCAGGAAAATTTCCGAAAACTTGTGTAATATAAATGTTGTATTTTAAAATGTGATCCAAGCATGCTGGAAGTTGAAATACAATAGAAAAGCGAAAAAATTATATGTTTGGAAAATACATCTGATTGTATATATATTTTTTCATATTATATTTTAAACAAAATTTTCATACCTTTTCTTAAAGTTACGGTTATCGTTGGGGAAACCTGGGTTAACCAACGAATCAGTGTGGTACTTTTTCCAAGACATTGTTTTGGAGGAGCATGCCACTGGTCCCAGTACATTATCAAAACTAGAAGATAACATTGCCAGGAAGATTAAGAAAGGTGATGAACATGTAAGTACTCATACAATAATCAGTGTTCATTATACTTTTTCATTGGTGATCACGGTTAACATGTAGTATTGCAGACCAATACGGCATGCATTGTTTCCTATAACACACAGATGGCGTCATATGGTGTGTTCGTGTTTCAAGTCCAAAATACTTTCAATTTGTCCAAAAAACGCTTTTTGTGTAATTGTTATAGCATAAAACAAATAGATCGAATTTTTCCATGTGTCCTATTATAGATCAGAGATGACACAACACCGTGTAAAGAACACAAGTTATGCCACTTGACTAGGTATCCTGGCGTACTTTTTTTTTGTTTCCATGGTATGACGTAATTTGTGATCTATATACCAGTACACACATGGAAAATTGTAATCTATTTAAGTAACAAGTAATTACAATAAAACAATTATATATATATAAATGACTTAATTACATCGGGCTGTATGACATGATTCCAAACAGTTGTGCTGTATGTACAGTCGTAATGTTACAATTGCATAATATGTTGTTTATTTTTTTCAAGATCTACGAATGGCTGAATACATTTGCTAGTATTGATAAAGTTCCTGCATTCACACTTTCCGTAAGTGTGATTGAATCGTTTTCGGAGTTGTCCCATAAAGTGAGTATAACTAGCTACATTAACTCATTCCTTGCAGATGCAATTACCTTAAAGTTGATGTTATACTATTAACAAATTTCCGCAACAATGTTGCGTTGCAAGTTGAAGCGCGATCTTGCACATTTGTTTGTTGCAATTTTGTTTGTTGCTTCAAGTTGCAAGAAAATTTGTTGCACAACAAGTTGCGAGAGTGGGTGGCATGTGCAACATCTCACTTCAACTTGCAGCACAACATTGTTGTGGAACAAGTTGCAGCAATTTGCATGTTGCTGTATTACTCTACCATTAGTAATTACTACTCATTGACCGAGCGTGAGGTCTGTACTAGTGAAATATCGGACCGATGTTTTGTAGTATGGAACGAGACGAGGGCAGTGAGTTGAGGTCCGTGCGAAAAAAAGAGGTCCGAGATCACTAGCACAGACCGAACAAGCAAAGTCAATAAGTAGTTTATTATGGCTTTTCTGAAAAAAGTATTTATTAAGGTCAATATTTATTTTCGTCGAAACAGTAAGTTGTGGCGGGAAAATTTTAGAGTTGATTTACACGAAAATAACAAAAAATTAGGTATGTTTTTCAATTGAAATATTTCGAAGGAGAACTGACTTATGTATGTTGCTGTTTTCTTCACTGTGTTCGTGGTTTATTGCGAAAAAATAAATCTTTGAATTTCATAGTCCTCGATGTCGGCTGCATTTTGTTCTAATCTTGCTGCTCAGTTTCGTTCTACATTAAATTTGAGTTGGCCATAATAAAGTCGCCTATATCAGCAGTTTTCTCGCCCGAACTTTTTCAGCGCTACTGCCATATAATAAAAGTGTATTTTATTTTGACTATTTAACAATTAGATTAGAAGCTTGAATTTCCGTAAGTTCTTAGTAATATATATGTTGTACAATTGAAGGAAATCGTAGAAGAGTATGCAAAGCATGTCTCGGATACAGAAAGGAAAACAGTTTACTTTGCCAAAAAAGGATTTTCATTGACCTTAGAAGAGCTGAAGACAGAGATGCGTAGGTGGGTTAAAGGCTTACAAATGGCCAAGGCATATCTTCTCAGCATATACCCAACAGTATATTCGCTATGGTAAGGTGTTTATTCAATGATGTTAAACTTTAACCATAAACATATAGTAGGTAGCTAAAAGTGTATATATTAGTCTTGTTGAAAATATAATTGCCCAGCAAATGCTTTTAAAGTTACCCACAATGTACAACTTCATTCTATATATCTAGAGGTTTGCATGACATGTCAGATGCCCAGATGTTCCAGCTTGATCAGTTGGATTTAAAACTGAAAGCTGATTTGGAAGGTACTCAATGTATAAATAATATAATCTACCCCAAGCATTTACTAGTATATATACATTTTATACCGAAAATGGTAATAATTCATGAAATGTTGACAGGAATTCTGCAATAATTATTGCTTTCAGGAAGAATCTTCAGCATTGCCCATTGACGTTTTCAGAATAAAAATAAACTGTACTAACGAATTAGAGAAACTTTCCAACAGGGATTTCAAGGGTTGTGCAGAAAAATATGGGTTAAAAACCGACCACTGGCTTTATGGGTTAAAGTCCAAAAATGTAAACCATTATTGAGCATGTGCGTTTCACATTTATTTCATGTATCAGTTTTAAATAAATCTTAATAATCTCTAGCTTCAGTTTATGTCCTCTGAATCCCTGGAGTTTAAAACATTTAAAAAAAGAATGTGATTGAACATAACGTCTGTGCTTCAGAGATCGCATGGAGGCCATATCCAACAATAATCCTTGATCGTATACCTTACTCAAATTAAGTAATGACCTGATGCCACAGATTTTCTTGGATTCTAGTTTGTTATTTAGGATTTTACCAATACCTAATAAGATCGGACTGCAATATTCCAGATGAAGACATACGCCTTGTATAGTCGGTACAGGAACATGCGCTTGAGTCGACATAGCACAGCTTTTGGCATATGCTATTTTTAGGATTATGTTGATGTGCAGCTTCAAGGAAAGTGTCTGTCAATGGTCACACCCAGAATCTTAATGCTATCCTTTATGTTAATTGTATTCCGGACTCTTAAGTAGTATTTATATTTAGACTTTCCCAGAATCATAGCTTGCGTTTTAGTGGCATTAACTTGAAGGAAGTTTTCTGAAAACCAGGTCGAAAGAGACTTTATATCATTGTTAACGATAAACTCACCTGAGCCACATACTGGGTGGTGTCATCAGCATATAGGCATAGTGATGAGACAACAGCTTGGTTGACATCATTAATGAAGATGTTAAAAAAAAGTGGGCCAAATAGGCTTCCCTGTGGGACACTACAGTGAACTGGTAGCCAATTAGAGAGCAAACCGTTACATTTAACTCTCTGCTGACACTCTTGCTAGATACAACCAAATTAGATCAATGGCGCTTTCCGTAAGACCATGCATGCGCTCTAAGCTTTGCCAATAGTAAATTATGGCAAATAGAGTCAAACGCCTTAGACAGATCTATAGCTACAACTCCATCTTTTTTCTCGCCAAGTGCCGTGTGCCAGTCATAAGTCGCCAGTCTCTATTTAACAATATAGACTATCATAGATACAGGTATATCCAATGATAATTCATAGTTTTTCAGCGCACTGTCAAAAGTATCCCATAACCCAAGGACCTGTGTATATTTAAACCTAGAATCACCAATTATAATTTAAGAGGTAGTGGTATAAACGACTCAAGCAACCATATAACAGCCTTTTTGAGCACAATTCTTTCTCGTATATTATATCACACACAGTGATCGTGTGCTATGGCGTCACTACAGGAATAGATCCAGAAACGGAAACACAACTATTATTCTAATAAAGTGCAACACTTGAAATCCAGTGATACCAAGAAGTGGTAGGATTGTGTTAAGCAAATGTCAGGAAAGAAAAAATCATCATCCATGTCTACTATTAATATAACTGAGGACGGTGTAGCTCTCGTGTCGATATAGTTAGGGTGCTGAATGACCATTTCCTATCTGTCAGTGCTGACCTACCTACATATCTACAGAAGTCTGTACGAAACTTCTTACGGTTAAGTCCCAGATGGTATCCCAAATCGCATATTTAAAAATTTTACATACGAGTTAGCTGAACATCTTCAACAAGTCTTTATCTTCGGGAATAGTTCCATCTGACTGGAAAGATGCTTATATCACTCCGGTTCCTAAATCTCAAGCTGTCTCTTGTGAAAACGAACTCCGTCCCATAGCTCTAACAGTATGTTTGTCAAAGATTCTCGAAGATTTCGTGGTTAAGTGGATGATCGAAAACGTTAACCACAAAATAGATCCCAAGCAGTTTTGTAGCCTAAAGGGTTCATCTACAAGTTATTGTATTATAGACATGTTCAACAACTGGTTGCATACACTCGACGCCCCTTCACCGAATAAACCACAACTTGTTAATCGAGAAACTGATATCTATAGGGGTTAGGAGATGTATTATCCCATGGATTTGTAACTTTCTCTCTGACAGACGTCAGTCGGTCAAGATTAATGGAGTTCAATCTGATTGGGTACGCATAAATGGTGGTGTCCTCTAAAGAACCAAGTTAGGCCCGATATTATTCCTTATCATGATCAATGACCTTGAGTTGAAGTATCTAAGAACAAGTCACTGGAAGTATGTTGACAATGTCACAATTTAAGACAGCACTTAAGGAACATTTGCTCGCCAAAGAAAACATTTAATAATGCCTTATTATTAACTTATATAAATTAAACTTTGTACTTTATTGAGTCGACTATTACAAATCCTGCATTCTGATTGACTGAGTTACTCGCTATCTATTGGTGACAGCAACATAGCGAAATTAGTCAATTTTCAAATACAAAACAATGGTAGAAAACTCGCGTTTTGACAAGGTTTTGGTTTGTTTCTTTAAAAGCTATATATAGTGAACTCAGCTGCACCAGATTCATTATCAGCGTGCTTGTAGTTTTAGGATATTGGTGATGTTGCATGCAAACCACCTAAAAATAAAGATGGGTTGGGATAAAACTAAAGGTAGGGGGGTAGGATTATCATTAATATTATGGTTAGCATCTCTTAAATCAAATAAACTGTGTGAGCCAGGTTGCTTAGATTATAATCTAACACTGTTCTAAATTTTATAACTTACGCTTTAAGCGTTTTAAAACTGGTGAAACAGGTGTATTTTCATGTTAAGTGCGTGCATACGATTCTACATAGTTTACATTGGATTGCCGATGTGGCCACGAATTGAAAGGCATGTGTAATAGGCCAAATAAAATATGTGCAATTGTTAGGACAAATAAAATAATACGGAAATTACCAGTTAAACACAGAATATTATTTGTTTGTAGATGTTATGTTACAAAACCCCATCAATCTGAAGGGATAGAAATACTGTCAATGTGGAAAGCAAAACAAAGGGCATATGGATGCTGAATTCAAATCTTGCAGCAATCCACCAAATGGTACTTCAAAGTGCAAGCGTATTTGCCAATGCTATACTTGCAGACTTGTTCTAATCCACTTAATAAAGATCAAACCCGAACGGCAGCACCTGTATCTCAAACACCATGCAGATGCGGTTCTAATAAAAATGTTCGAAATCAGATTCGTGTGCAGACATACCAGGACAAAGAAAGTCTAAATGCCCATTAAAGGAGCAGTGTCACGGCAAATGCCCATGCGCCAAACTTTGATTTTTGTTTAGGCCAACAAGAAATAGAAAATCGAAAATCGAATTGCATTGGCGAATTCCTACGTTTATTCTCTGTCCTATTTCGTTTCGTAATTGTTGCATGTCATTGTTTTATGGTATTTTTACGGTATTTTTTCGGCATAAATTCGAGTTTACCAACAAACATGTCTGCCAGAGGAGGGAAGCGCTCTGGTAGTGGTAGGAAGCTTCTATCGCCCTACAATTTCATAAGCTGTTCAGAGAGGCGACGACGACAACAACAACAACAAAAAGCTTGGAGACAAGGTCACGGTCAGATAAGAACCTCAAATCTTTGTGCGTGTGTATGCAAGTGACAATGCGTTCGCCGAGCATTTGTTGTCATTATAACTACGGAGACAAGCGAGGTTAGTATTATTGCCTAATATAGATTGTCCATTTTTTAGATACTGTAATCCATGGTTTTTTAGTAATATGGTTTATTGTTGATACTGTTTATAGTATAAATAGTAGTAGAAGAAAAACAAGACCAAGTAAAACCACGAATGTCACCATGGTCAGTGCAGATGGTGAGTAGTATTTTTATTACTAATATTAGGTTATATATAGATTTTAATCAAAACGTATTAACTAAATATCAAGTTTTGATCTATTGTAAGTATTTGCCATACTTCAGTATTTGTTGACAAATTCACTTTTGAATACAATTTAGGGACACCAGAGTTTGAGACAAGTACACCAATGAAAAAGGTGGAATCACATTTGCTTTCAGGCCTTCAGAAAGCCCAATTGCTGTCAAGGATTGCAGGTACGTACTAATGACAGTGTAGCACAAATAAAGTAGGTCATACTGATGTCTCGCTTCATTTCAATAATTTCTTACATTTATGTTGCAGTATATATTACCATGAATACAGTATTTTTGAGTTTATTGTCAATTATAACATGGCATTGTATGATAATAGTGATATGCAATAAAATTGCAATATTCACTAAAACCATGTAGTTTTAAAACATCTTGTGTCCAGTGGAATTAACTTATATCAAGATTTAAAATAATCACTTGCCTGTGAAAGCGTAAAATATATGTAACTGAACCAAATGTCAAGCTTTGCAATTTTAAGTGACATTACTATGAATGATTAGCACCTTATTATTACAATAAATCCTAAATGTGTTAATATACACACTGCTGTAGTGAATGTGGGAGAGCTTGGATAGACAGACAATACATGGACGATCGTCAAGCTTGTAACCTTCGCTCTCCATCTGAGTCTTGGTGGCTCAATTGTTCTAGGGTCTCACTGGCAATCAGAAGGTTACAAGTTCAATTCCTGTATGGGACACTCAGAATCATTTTTCTGAGGACACGAGCTTGACGACGTCCATGTATCGTCAAACTCTAAATGTCAATGTTCTGAAAAATAATAATGTAATTATTTTGTAGTTTTGAATGTGATGTAAATATCACTGGTTCAAGTTTCATTGCCGATGAACCATCCACCAATGACAGCAGTGAGTCAGAGAGTGATGATGAATTTTGCTTGTAAGTTAGTTTCCCATTATATATATTGAAGTCCATGTGTATCAGCACTCTTGTAACGTGATTACATGTATATTATAATAATATATATACATTAGTATAATGACCCTGTATGATTTTTCACTAGGGATTCTACAGTGTTAGACAATGCTTTACAAACACTTGATGAAGACAATGATTCCACATCATGTGATGAAGACAATGGGGAAGAATTTTGGGGGTACAGTATGTTTACTCAGATATCTAAATACCAAGCCCTTTCTCTCCTGATTTTCTGGGAGCTCTCCCATTGTCAAATAAATAATAAAGTAAGACAAATGATGAGTTTAAAGTAGGAGTGAAAGGGTTAATGAGAGAGAGACTGACCCTTGAATGTCACTTGACTTTCCAGGAGCTTTCCCATTCATGAATAAACTCGTCTGGCATTAGATAGGGTAAAATAATCTAGCATTAAACAGAGTAAAATAATAAAGTTCTATTAAAGGCATGTTTGTAGGAGCGAAAGGGTTGTATTACCCTGTACAAACATACATTAATGGCACATGTTTGTAATAATATTACTTATTGTAATTATTTACTGCATTTATTACTCATTACATAATTTTTTATTGTCTGTTTTATTTAGGGAGGATATTGAGCAGGATGAGCATGAAGAGTTATCAAAATCTTTTGAAGAATGTTTAGCTGAAGATTTTGAGCTCTCTGGATACTTACCAGATGAATCATACAATGAAGGTCCTGCAGAACCACGAGTGTTTGTGTCCAGTTCCACACAAACTGATGATTTTCCCAACACACCGATGTGTGAAAGTCCCTCCAAAGGAAAATAAATTTTCTCGCTGGGAAGAGAGTAATAACTTCCAAGATGAACTGAAACTAGTCCAGGCAACAAAGATTATTTGTTCATTAGATCTCTTGATGCAGTCATTTGCTGAGAGGTGTCGTCATCCAGGCTGCCAGCTTCCAACAAATGTGTAGTATACACTTTGTGGAACAAGTGTGCTCTTGACATGGAAATGTAGTGATGTTCATTTTGGTAAATTCTGCTCATCACATAAAGTTAATGGTGTACTTGCCAAAGTAGTAATATATATATTATTATTATTATTGTGTTAGGGACTGGACCGAGCTCTAAGCCAATCAGAATCAAGTATGATTTGAATTGACCAATCAGAGCACAGTCCAGCTCCCATATTTCCAGGAGGGTGTCGTATTTTTAAGGTGTGGTCACCCTGTAAATAACGACCAGTGATCAAATCAGGGGGATATGCAACTGGTCGTATACAAGAGGTTTTTTGAATTTTGTATATATTTATGTCATGAAACCTGGTGTTGTTTTACGACCAGTTTTTTGTTGATTGTCCTTGAGTTTTTACGACCAGAGATGAGGAAGGTCAATCAAGGTGATCGTAAAATTTCATGAGATAGATATATCAAATATTAAAAAAACCCTTTATAAACGACCATCATACCTCACCCGATGTGATCTATACTTACGTGCGTGCCATCCAAAAAACTTCATATTATTTTTATTTGAAAAGAAGAGTTGTAATGTTTGAAATAAAAATAATCAAAAATCCAAAAATTTGATTATAGAATTAATCATAGAAATTTCCATCACGGAGCTCTTACCTCGACGCCATCTTATGGCCGAATGACTGATATTTCTTAGTTACGGTATTTTAAAAAAAATGAAAACATTTTTAGATGTAATGTCTCAAAAAGTTATTTGGTGTTTTTAAATAGATAAAATATATTTAAAAAAATAGATGAAATGTGCTTTAACACACAATAAAAAACTTTTTTTTGAAAACAAAATTCTCTTTTTATTTTTTTATTAATCTAAATACATTTCTTTATTAATACAACTAAGTATGGAATCATCAGTTATCATTATTGTTGTTATATATTTTTGCGGACAAAGATTTTTCTCAGTCTACCGCTTCTAAATATAATTTATACATGGATAGCTTACCCGAGGGAGAGTATTTACAGTTTAGTAAAATATATTTTTGATTTGGACAATTGTGTTGAAGAGTATAAAGATCATAGTGGATATATACTGTTTTGTTTATATTGTTTAACATATTTCTATTAAATACTTTCTCCTTTACTTCTTCATCATCTTCATCATCTTCATCACTACCCAAATTTGCCTTCAAACTATCTTTAATATCATCCTGAACGCGTTTGAAGTCCTCGTTGGATGTTAATCCGTATGCGTATCCGTACCCTTTATTGTCCCAGTCCCATATGAGAGGGGTTGGTGAACCATATTTTTCATAGGCAGTGGGAAACCCATATGAGAGGGGTTCTCCATAGGAAGCTTCGGTCGTTTTTCTTCTTTCGTATACGTTTTTAGTGCAAAGTTTTTTAAACTTTGCAGTATTGTTATGAGTGGCGAAAATTCACACGATATATGCATATATAGAGAGAGAGAGTGAGTGACCGTGTTAACATCCGGGGGGCGACAAATATTATTTCGTAGTCTTTTGAAACTCAATTTTCTATTGTCAGTAGAAAAGTGAAACTATTGTTAGTAGAAATCCTTGGCAATGAAGGCAGGCCGTTAAGTGAATTATCGATGGAGTTTTTTTACGTGTCAAATTGTAATTGTAATACAGTTTGATTTCGATTGTTGAATATTTCATCATGTCTCGTATATAAGTTGTATCCCCCGGTTTTTATGAACATGCTACTGCGCACGCGCGAGCTTGAATTTTGATTATCGAAGCACAAAAATGGCGGAGCTTAGGAGTGAGCTTCTCGAAACAAGGATTTTATGGACTTACAGTATTAAATATGGTGTAGGAGAAAGGATTCATTGTCTGTTGTGGGAAGACGAGCCTGTATATAAAATAAAGGTATAATATTCAGGATATTTCTGTCACTGTCACACGACTCAACTGTCAGGTAACTCAGCGTATTTGTCTTTGTTTATAAAAATCACACGGCCTTATGATACTGCGAATCTCCGTTCTGCAGTTTCTCGTTTTCTCTTCTGATTTTGTCTACATAGTTTTTGCATAGTTTAGCCTTTAGGTACAGTTAACACTGTCCTCCGAGTATTTCGTCGGTCGGCCTTCGGAACGATGATTGAGTTGTTTACGCCGTAAAAGCTATTCCAATGTCCATATAAGCATAATATAAGGTAATGCATATTCGTTTACTTGTGTCATTTTGGCCTTGCTCAATACAGACAAGGTGGTTTTCGTGGTGATAAAAATGGCTAGATTCTGTGGTACTTTAACTAGTAACAATCGCCCCGCGCATCGTCAACAATCTCTTGACTCGTCAGAGAGCTTAGGAGATGTTAAAATACAGACCCAATTATTCACGGGTCGACCACAACGGTGGATAATTGTGAATACTATCAAAATCTATCAAATGCTTATCAAAATCTATCAAATATCTATGAAACAAATACGTCAAACAAGCTAGTACTAGAATCGACGACAGTATTGATATCAACAACAAGCGATCGAACGTTCACGCATTTTTACAGACGAGATAGACCACATATCAGAACATGTGAACGAGAACCGTCTAGTTGTACAAACTTCAACGTCGGCGAGGAAATATTTTGTAACAATATCTAATATAGATATCTAATATCTAGATAACAATATCCTCCGCTATTAAAAGCCGGGTATTAGCTTCTGTTTTACCTTTATGTAGATCTATATGACTATAATCGTTTTGCAATCTAATACACTGCTAGCCATCGTTCATATTTAACGATGTCATGGGACTGCCCGCAGGCTAATACACTGCTTGTCCCTGGACTAGTTGAATCTCTAACTTGAATCATGAGTTGCAGCCCGCACAGCAATTACGCAGCATTACGATGTCATGGGACTGCCCGCAGGTTAATACACTGCTGGGTCAAGTGAGCGCGAGCGACGAAGTGGCGAGAATGACTTTGCGAAGGACTTTAAGAAAGTCTACGCAGCTATATACGTATAGCTATTTGAAATATGCATGCATAAACAAGCAAAGTATGTTATAATGCATCTCTTGCCCATTTCAATCACAGTGTTTCAATGAAGGCACAGATTTTGCTATAAAACATTTATAAAACATAAATTCATGTGGTGTAACAAATATACTTTATATTTTATTGTTTGTGACAATGCAAAACTATACGAGAATCAAATATATTTATGAACAGTACACTTCCACTGGACGTGAATCGCTATTATTTCAAGTGCATTCCGAATTCCAAAAGTAACATATTAATTATATTATAATACGCCATACGCAACAAAACTCAACATTATAAATATTTGTTTATGGATACATTGCATTTTCAACATTAATATTCGTATTTTCAACATCAATGTTGAAAATGCGAACATTGATGTTGCGAAATAAAATGCGAACATGCATTTTGGCGGAGATTTGACGAAAAGTTCAAGAATATTATTAAAACAACAAAAGTCAATTTATACTTATCTACATAAATAGTACAGGCTACATAGCCTATACATATATATATATATATATGTAATCGTTCGGTTCGTTCTTACGACATGTTCAAAGCCACAAGCGAAACAAAAACAGTCGATTTTCTTGTGCAACCCCATTAATAACAAAACCAACGCCCACCAAAAACATATATGCAATGAACTAATAGCCAATGCGTTTATATAAACAATATAAAAACAGATATATATCATACTGTACTCTGTAGGTTATTTTAACGTACTAGCATTTTTGTAATGATGTTTTTTGAAGGATCATAAGTAATTTTGATGTCTTCTAGAGCTAGTAAACATTCAGCAAGTTCATCCTCCTGCAAATTCGACACATCACTGATAACTTGTGACAAAACGTTCTGAAATATAGTTAATTGGATGGGATCCCCTCCATCTGACGGTTTTATAGTGACATGGACTGACAACTGCTTCGTGCAGCATCCTACACGCATTCGAGAGCCGCCACACTTGTCACAACGAATAACGGCGCTGGCGGAAGCTTGCAAGATTTTTTTTGAGCAATTAGAACATAACAATGATACGTCGACAGACTTAATGATATCAATGCATCCAACATTGATTTCTTTGGAAAAAGAACATATTTCGTTTCCTTCTGCTACGGTGATTTTGGAAAGGTCTTCGTCGTCGATTCGTGTTATAGTCGTATCAACAGTTGTGGCCAGCTTTTTTTCATTCGACCAAATTCGGACTTGCACCGCAGTGATCAGGTACACGACTCCTGGCACGATCTGAGAAATCTGTTTCTCCCATAAATCAAGCAAAATTTTCCCAGTGGTGTCAGCCAAACGTGCGGAAGCCAATTTTAATTCCTTCTTGCCAACGACTCTAGTTTCACTAACGAGTATTTTGGCTCGAACTGCTAGAACATCCCATTCTTTGAAATTAGGTCCTAAAATTTCCCCAAGGGATGCGACTTTCTTGGCACTATCTTCGATTTCTTTAAATTGAAAGGCATATTCAGTTTGATCTGGCGTGAAAATTCTTGTCATGTCGTTGATTATGACTTTCCCATCGCCCGACTTCGTGTATTTGTGGATTTTCAACGGAGTGTGATTGTTCTCGCTATCCATAAGAAGCTGCCTCTTACTTTTAGAATAAAGAAGAGCTTCTTCATTTCTTTCTTCTGTCTGAAGGACCAGCGTAGAGTAATCAACCGTATTTTTACGATTCCTCTTTATAGGAGACAGTCTCTGTACGTACCCAATGATCGCATCGCTTTCTCTTTTTGTGCCAATGCCAGACAATACCTCCGGTTTAGGTGGATTCGCGACTTGCTTCTTGGAGCACGGAGAAGCATTTGGTCTCTCACTTGGAGAAACTACAGATGCGTTCTTTTCTACCGATCGACTTTGTTTCACTTTCGTGCTTTTACTTTTACCAGACATATTGTCGATAAATATTGTAACTAAAACCAGCTAAAACAGTATACAACAGTATCACCGCTAATCAACCACTGATATACAGCACGTGTGAAGCATGATGCCCCGTGATTGAATGTCATTGGCTCTCTAAATATTGAAAGATTATTAGTCCAAGGCACTGTGGTCCAAGGTTCAAAGATTAAAGTTGCGCGTAAGGCGCGACAATACCCGCACGTGAACAACACGAAAATTCACACAAAGTTTTTATTAACATGCTACTGCGCACGTGCGAGCTTGAATCACAAAAATGGCGGAGCTTCGAAACAAGGATTTTATGGAATTACAGTATTAAATATGGTGTAGGAGAAAGGATTCATTTTCTGTTGTGGGAAGACGAGCCTGTATATAAAATAAAGGTCTAATATTCAGGATATTTCTGTCACTGTCACACGACTCAACTGTCAGGTATTAAGTCAGCGTATTTGTCTTTTTTTATAAAATACACGGCCTTATGATACTGCGAATCTCCGTTCTGCAGTTTCTCGTTTTCTCTTCTGATTTTGTCTACGTAGTTTTTGCGTAGTTTAGCCTTTAGGTACAGTTTACACTGTCCTCCGAGTATTTCGTCGTCGGCCTTCGGAACGATGATTGAGTTGTTTACGCCGTAAAAGCTATTCCAATGTCCATATAAGGTAATGCGTATTCGTTTACTCGTGTCATTTTGGCCTTGCTGAATACAGACAAGGTGTTTTCGTAGTGATAAAAATGGCTAGATTCTGTGGTACTTTAACTAGTAACAATCGCCCGCGCATCGTCAACAATCTCTTGACTCGTCAGAGAGCTTTATGTAATCGAAGCAAAAGACGAGGAGATAGCCAACGTGTTATCGACAATCTCTTGACTCGTCAGAGAGCTTTATGTAATCGAAGCAAAAGACGAGGAGATAGCCAACGTGTTATCGACAATCTCTTCACTCGTCAGAGAGCTTTATGTAATCGAAGCAAAAGACGAGGAGATAGCCAACGTGTAATCGAAGCAAAAGACGACGAGGAGATAGCCAACATGTTATCGCTACAACCTTGACTCGCCAGGTTAGCATTTCAGATGCAAAAGGTGAGGAGATGTTAAAATACATCGCCACAGACCCAATTATTCACGGGTCGACCACAACGGTGGATAATTGTGAATACTATCAAAATATATCAAATGCTTATCAAAATCTATCAAATATCTATGAAACAAATGAACACAAATGCGTCAAACAAGCTAGTACTAGAATCGACGACAGTATTGATATCAACAACAAGCGACCGTTCACGGATTTTTACAGACGAGATAGACCACATATCAGAACACGTGAACGAGAACCGTCTAGGATACCATTGAAGAGAGTAATCCATTTTATGAGAAAAAATAAACACAATAGACAAAATCAAATTGCTAATAAAACGTACGATTCCCAAATCGTCTTCTTGGCATTACTTGCTTTCTATAAGATACAGAAAAGACGTTTATCACCGTCTAGATAATGCATTTCCGCGGTTGTGGAAGTTAGCCAAGCCTCATTTGAAGAAATATATTAAAAACATGTCTCAAAACCGACAAAATATAACGGGAAAACACAAAGTACGATTTAACTTGCAGAAGATTAAACGAACGAGAAAACACAAATTATTGAAACTAAGTCGAGATACAACCATATCAATAGTCTGCGAGCAGGCTCTCCCGGTATCAACTGTTAATTCCAGTAAATGTGATAAACAAAGAGTCAAAACATCTTCAAGATTTTTCCTGATGATGTGCAGGGACATTGAATTAAATCCAGGTCCTATTAATTCAGCAAGAAAAGAATGCTCGAACTTAACACCGCGTTCAAACTCTTCAATGTCCTTGTTAACAAGTAGACTATTTCAAATAGGATTAAAACCAATAGATGTGATTGGTGATGCAACTGTTTTTTTCGCAGTGTAAGTCACCAAATTTTTGGTACAGAAGCTAAACATTTACAAATACGAGCTCTTGCAATTCAACATCTAATAAACTCTCCAGAACACTTTATTGAAAGTAATACTGAACAGTCATGGTTGCATTATTTACAAAGTATGTCTAGACAAGGAACATGGGCTGACCATATCATTATACAGGCTGTTGCAAATTCACATAATTTAACAATTCATATAACTGAAACTGCCCTATATTTTTCTGAGACAACAATTGTACATTCTTCAGGAAATACAAGACATATTAATGTTGGACATTTAGATGAAATGCATTATGTTTCCACAAGCCCTATGAACCACTGTGCACTGGGGAATGTGACTGAAATTGATAAACAAACCCACGTGAATAATAATACAAGAAATGATCAAGCATCTGTTTCTGGTGAGCACATACATGTAAGTTGTGATACTTGTCAAGATAAACCTCAATCCAATAAAACCAGGAACAATTACATGAAAGAATACATGAGGGAAAGGAGGATGGATAATCAATATAAAAATAAGGAAAATGAAAGAAAGAAGGAATCTTTGCAAAAAGGCAATGCAACATACAAACAATTAAACCCTGATAAAGTTAAAGAAACCTAGCTCTAGAAAATCGAGTAAAATATATAGACAATCACATCCTGAGAAAGTTAAAGAATCTGGTAAAATATCAAATACTGTATATAAACAATCAAACCTGAGAAACTTAAAGCATCCATGAGAAACGCAATCACTAAATATAAACAATCAAACCCTGAGAAAGTAAAAGAATCCATGAAAAAAGCAGTTACTAAATATAAACAATCAAACCCTGAGAAAGTAAAATAATTGATGAAAAAGTAGTTAATAAATATAAACAATCAAACCCTAAGAAAGTAAAAGAATCCATGGGAAAAGCACATGTAATATATAGGCAATTAAATCCTGAAAGATTTAAAAAATCTCAAAAAAATAAGGACCTCAAAAGAAAATTAGTGGCGAATACAAATGATTCAAATGTGCTAAGACGTAAGAGATTAAATAATGATGATATTGATAATAATCATGGCAAGGTTGATTCTAAAACCAGGTCTCAAATGACTATGTCTGAAAGTATAGCATTATTCCATAATAATATCAGTATTGGCCCAGAATATATTTATACTTGTTGTGATCAATTATGGTATAAGTCATCTGTCACAAAATGCAATCCTACTATGTACAAATTATGTTCCAAAGAAATACTTAACTTATGTGTTACCAGTGTTAAAAGTATTGATGACACAGAATGGATTTGTTCTACATGCCACTCTAACTTGAAACTTGAAAACTGGCAAGCTCCCAAGTTGTGCAAAGGCTAACAAAATGTCTTTTCCAAATAAGCCAATTGCTTCACAAAATTTAACACCCCTTGAGCAGAGACTAATCTCACCAAGAATTCCCTTCATGCAACTGCGAGAATCCGCTAAGTATCCATGGCAATATTGTTAACGTACCAGCTGATGTTAATTCAACAGTTAATATTCTACCAAGACCAATAAATGAATCACAAACAATACCAATCAAGCTTAAAAGGCGTCTTAGTTACAAACATCATTATCAATTTCAGAATGTTAGACCAGCTAAAGTTCTAGAAGCAGCTCGATATTTAGTAAACACAAGTGATTTGTTTAAAAATGAGGGAGTACAAGTATCGGATAGTTGGCTACCCAACCTAAATAACAATAAGGAAGAGTGGTCTGCAGAGTTTATTAACAAAACAAATTCAGAAAAATCAGATAGTATACAAAAAATTAAAGAGAATAATAATATAGCAACACAAAACTGCAAAACTGATGACTCCATTGACAATGATACAGATGATGAATGGTGTGAAGAAATTGAACGTTCATCGGGTATTATGGATACTTTATTACAAGAACCTGACATGACACAACATGGTGATAAGATAATCAGTTGTGCACCAGGCGAAGGAAATAGACCACTTGGTATATTTATTGACAAAGATTCAGAGTTTCTTTCTTTTCCTAGTATATACTGTGGCAAACGTAGATCCTTCTTGATATTTCCCCATAATCTGGATTGTTGTCGACATCAACACAAATCAGGCAAGCCATGAAACAGCGCGATCTATCAAAACGCAAGGCAGTCAAATACAAATTGGAAGAGGATTGGAACTTATATAGAAATCAAAGAAATAAAGTCACAAGACTCATTGAACTTGCCAAGAGTCATTACTTTAATGATTTGCTTCAAGATAATAAAAATGATCCCGGTAAATTATGGTCTACTATCCGAAAATTAATTCCGAAGAAGAATAAAACAGCTATACAACACATCGAACTTGATGGCTGTACTTATAATGATAACTTTGAGATAGCAAATGCTTTCAATAAGTTCTTTACTTCGATTACTAAGCGTTTGTTAAATCCCAGACAACAATCTGATTCATTGTTCGGGACTCCAAATGTTCTTGATGGTCAAGAGATTCCTGATTTTGAATTTAAGGATATTTCAATAGATAACGTACAAAAATATCTGTCCTTGTTATGCGTTAAAAAAGCGTCTGGATTGAAGGATATACATACACGAATGCTTAAGGACGGAGCTAACGTACTGGCATCTCCTCTGACCTACATATTTAACCTGTCCCTTCGAACAAGCCAAATTCCTTGCTCTTGGAAAACTGCTATAGTAACACCTCTACACAAAAGTGGTTCGTTGTCTGATCCAAATAACTACAGACCGATATCAGTTATTCCGGTGGTGATGAAAATATTCGAACGTGCTGTTCATACACAGATTTATAAACATCTTACTGAAAACAATTTACTCTCACCTGTTCAATCTGGTTTTAGAGCAGGACACTCTACTTCATCAGCCCTTTTAGATGTTTCAGATTTTATCTTAAGGAACATTGATGATAAGAAATTGATTGGAGCAGTATTTCTTGACCTAAGCAAGGCATTTGACACCATTAATCATGCCATCTTGAAGAACAAACTAAATAATTTGGGTATCAGAGGATCATCTTTGAACTGGTTCGATAATTATTTAAGTAATAGAACGCAGTCTGTAATAGTTAATGGTGCCTTGTCAGATGCTATGGATTTATCTTTAGGAGTTCCCCAGGGCTCTGTGCTTGGTCCTCTCTTATTTATAATATTTATTAATGATCTACCGCTCAATATTCATCAGAGCAAAGTCGCTTTATATGCTGACGATTCTGCTATTTTTTTTGCACATAAAGATGTACAAAAAATTGAATCTGTCTTACAATCGGATCTTAATCAGCTAAATTCCTGGTTTATCGATAATGAGTTAATTGTCAACTGCAATAAGTCTAAAGTCATGTTATTTGGAACTAAAAAACGTTTATCTAATGTTTCTAGACTTCTCTTATCTATTTAATCCAATTTTTTCGAGCATATTGATTCTTTTAAATACTTAGGATTAGTATTTGACTCTTCGGTCAGCTGGAAAAATCATATTGACTATATTAGTTCTAAGATCTCACAGAGATTAGGTGTACTTAGAAGAATTAGAAAATATCTTAGTACAGATGTTGCCAGGTATATACATGGCACATTGATTCAGCCTTTATATGATTATTGTGACATTATTTGGTCAAATGCTGACCAAACAAGTCTGAATAGATTATTGAAGCTTCAAAAGAGAGGCGCTCGCATCATTTTAATGAAGAGAACTAGGGAAGAACGTTCTGCTACTCTTTTTAAGCAGTTAAGTTGGGTAACGCTTGATGCTAGATGGTCATATCATAAATGTGTTACCGTATTTAGATGTTTGAATGCGCTTTGCCCATCATACCTCAAGAATATATTTCTTCGCAACTCAGATATACATAACTATAATACTAGAAACAGGCATAATTTACACCTTGCAAAGATCTCTTCTAAATCTGGTTATAGGTCGTTTATTTTCTCTGCTGCCAAACTTTATAATAGCCTACCTTCTATCATCAAAGACTCTGATTCTATTACTTGTTTCAAAAGAAACTATTGGTGTTATATTTCAACATAAGTTTTGATTATTTTGTATGTTTATCTTTGAATTTTGTATTTAGTTAGTTTAGGATAATTTACATACACAGCTTTAATGGAAATCAGTGTAAACTGTTTAAATTCTGTGTCTAATAAAGTTTATTATATTATTATTAAGCAATCCATCTTTCTGTCGTTATGGATTGGAGTTTTCCTCGTCAAGTCCCTGGCACGTTATTCTCTTCGGCATTCTATCCAGTGATATCGCTGTTAATCCTAGTCCAGCAACAGCAAATAATTCAAACATTTATGTCAACACGTCGTGTTCTTCTGAAGTACCGACATGTAAATCAGATACGTCGTGCCTACATCTCAATGCCAGGAGTTTGAAAAGCCTTATCCGCACTTCTGATGGCTCAGTGGATTCGAACTTATCCAGATTTCAGGACCTTGTTTATTCTGAAGACTTGGACGTGGTCTTTGTTTCAGAAACTTGGTTGAATGAGCGGGTTTTCGATGGCGAAGTCTTTCCATCTGGTTATGATATATTCAGGTCTGATAATAATGATAATTAACTATATTTTAACAGGTTAGCTTGGTCAGGTATAAAAATAAGCTGCTATAAATCAAGGACTGTGTTCAATAAAAGTTAAAAACCTACGTTAAAACAAGTAAAAGTTATAGTACAGATAGTTTTAACTTTGGACAGCAATAGTTTATTGTTATCTCCACGTGTTCCCTTCCCATGAGAATGTTTTTGGTAGTAGCCATCGTAGCATGGAGGAGCCAAGCTGTTTAAGCATTTAAAAACATCTATTACACAAATTTTGCTTCGAATACTTTCGAGCATAGACCAATTATTTGAAATATTATTGCCATAATTTTACAATTTTGCAGTAGAGAATGATGGGTTCTATCATTGTTCTATAAATTGATTGCGCGACCAGTGGACTAACATTACACCGTATATGTGATAGAAGTTTAACTTTTCTCATTTCCTTATACATCTTCTCTTTTTGTTCAATATACGTTAAAGATTTATCCATTTTAACCCCAAGGTATTGATAGGTTTCCACTTCATTCACCGGTGTATTATGCATCAGTATATCCATTTTCTGGGCTTTGGAGAATTTCTCGCTTGTACCATAAAGGAAAATTCCGCTTTTCCTTGTTTTAGGTTAACAACCACGTTGTTTTCGTAAAACCAATTCGTGAGATTTGACAGGTCCGAGTTTAAATTTTTTCAATATGCTCTTGCTTCTTACTCGATGTGAAGACTACTGTGTCATCGACATATAGTAAGATTTTACAACTGTTCAATTGATGATCAATATCGTTAATTGATATAGCTCTTTATCTTTAATGCCATAATAGGGCAATTTGGACAATATACGACCGTGGTACACGGTGTCGAACTCTTTATTAAAATCAATAAAGACAGCACCGCATATTCGCCTTTGTCCATGCAATCCCTTATATAATCCGAGAAATAGGTGACTGCGTGCTGGGTTGATCTGCCTTTTCGAAATTCAAATTGATTTGGGGAGAGTAGACAGTGTTCCTCCAGGTAGTTACATAGCTGTCTGTGAACGACACGCTCAAAGAACTTTGCTAGGATGGGTAACACAGAGATTGGCCTATTGTTATCCATTGATGATTGGTCTCCTGTTTTGTAGATCGGGGTGATGTTTGCCAATTTCTCTGCATCAGGGAAAATTGACTTCTGTAAACATGCGTTTATGAGCATCGCAAGAGGGGTGGTGGCATGGGAATGTTATCATGCCCAGAAGTAGATGATCTCAATGTTTTTATGACAGTGAGTATTTCCATTGCAGTTACTTACTTGAACTTAAAAACAAAACGATGTGGGTTGATAAGCTCTTGAAGTTTTAAGTAGCTGTGGAATATCCAATGTTTCTCCGTTAAAGTGACATAACATTTCTGAATGGATGTTCCAATTTTTGAAAATTTTTGTTCCAAATTTGCAAAAGGTGTCGGCGATTTCGTTGTTATCAGATATCCCTGAACATTAAGCATTTTGTTTGGGATTTCCTTCTTATTATGCATTGGATAGCATTTCTTTATTTGATCCCAAAACTGTTTTGGTCTTTTGACCACGACCTCAATGGCCGCCATTATAGGAGTGTTCCTCTAATTCCAGGCATTTGTATTTTCACCATCAATAGTAGTGATATCATATATGCTTCTTGTAGCATCATCAATTGAATGGTGCGTCGCCGTCATTTATCATGAACGCTTTCACAATCGTATAGCTAACGCCGAAAATCAATCGCAAATCCTGCTTCAGGCATCACTGGCAATCGACTGCTGTGTTGCCACTGCATGAGCACGAGGAGTTAAACTGTTATCGCTCAGCATTACTCGTATCCCCTAAAGGCCAAACAATCGACTCCCAGAAAGAGGCTAAGTCACCAAACCCAGATGATCCCAGCAGCAAAATATGTGCATCGATTTTTACGATCACTTGTAGAAAGCTATTGAGCGTTATGGTTTAGCAAACCAAGCATGGATCCGCTCAAGTCGCTTGTGATACTGATTGAGGCTGCTCTCATCAGTATATGCATGATAGTATATATAGTCTCTTTTGTACCTGATACATTTCATGAATGTATGTATCTGTTTCCTCTGGATATCTCTTTAGGAATTTCGCTTTTGGTGTTGTGATTTGCATTTGGCGTGAGCCAGTAAAAAGGGTAATCATTATCATAGTCCTAAAAGGATAAATAAAATTTATATTGTCCTCTTTTAACAATTTTAATGTGACACAGTATGACAGTATTTGCACCAGATTACATTACCTTGCGGACCTCAAGTAGCTCAGATACTCCGTCTATGTTGAAATTTAAAATCGAGTTAACTGAAGGCACATTAACTTTCAACTTTTTGAATATCAACCAAAGGAAATCGAAATCTGCATGTGACTAAATAAATTGGAGAAAACCTTTATGCATTGATTTAAACATGGACAGAAAATTTGGATGGTTTGTAAAATTGTGGACATTTGCCTTTTTACAATTCCTAAGTAATGGTCTGAGGTAGTTGTAATAATAATGAATGCTACCTACTTTTGGTCTTGAAATATTATGTGCGTAGCTGTATAAAAGGAAAAAAATTTCAGATGGAAATGGGAAAAACCATCCTTGGCTGCTGTTTGCTGACACACTTCGTCTGAGCTGTCTCGTCATTCTCGTTATCGTCATCTTCCCCACAGGCACAATCAACATCCTCGTTTTCCCTTTCTGCATTGTTGGAGTCCAGGTCTTCAGGAACCAAAACAAAATTCCCTTCATTTTCTTCTGCCCCAACGAGTTGAATATCCTCTGAAATTTCCGCAGCGTTTATCTCATTGACGAACTATGTAACGAAAACCTATCCACACTTTCAAAACTTAGTTTACATAACGCACAATGGTACTGACAGGCTCGTTTCTTCATCGTGTAAACTTCCTGCCAGCCCAATATGTAAATAAAATTTGCTTGGCTTTATTTTCGTTCTCGTTTTTAAAAGATACCGGTCAAGTTGAAGGTCACGATATTTCTGTTTTTTGCGCCCTTCATGTTTTAGCTAAACAAGCGTTTTGATTGGTCAAGGTGACGACAGATTCAGTGAAGCTTTATTCTCATTGGTTAAGACAAGAAGGTGATTTTGACTTTTATTACAAGTTGGGGTCGGCCATGATTTTTTGTAGACTTTTCGTGCATTGTTTTTAAATTTGTTTGGGACTCCCGGGCGGGCTGTAGGAACAAAAAGACCTTTTGACAAGTAAGTGGGCTACATATATGTTGACAGCAAAACATTACTAATTTTGGCTAGTTTTTAAGGTAACAACACCATTTCATTACAGTGGCTTGGATGATGATGTTTTGTTCAGTGAAACCCCTCCCTGTCAACGGAGACGTCTTGATTTTCGTGAGAACGTTTTTGAAGGTAATTAATGGTTTTGCGAAAATAGGATAATTCGTTAAGTAATTTGTTCTCATTCGCATTTAATTTTCCGACATTTTCAGAGCAAGATCAAATCACACTTATCTGCTGCGAGCTTAAGGATATTTTGAAAGGCATGAGAGAAAAACAGGGAGAGATGGAAAAGGCTCTTGCAAAAGTGACCATCACATTTGCATCACAAATCAGTAATAATTTGTCTTTGCTTGTAGACTGTCACAGAAATCTTCGCCAAAGGTATGGCCGTTTTACAAAAACGAATGAAAACAAAACAGTTAGTATATTTATTTTATATAGTACGACCACTTTTTCAGTTCATTTTGTAATATATAACCAAATTTTGTCAAGGAAAATGTTGGTCGTCTTTACGGACTTTAGATAAATAAAAATACATTGTAGAGGAAAAAACTTGGAAAAGTTCTTGATATAATTACAAGACAGTTGAGAAATTATATATCTTTTAAAAAAATACTAGTTAACATATGCAGTAGCAAAACAAGTTTATGTTTTACTGATTTAAAAATATATATTGCAAATATTAATTGGGAAAGCTAGTTTTCATGCTGAAAACAATAACGTGAAAATCATGGTAAACATCACAGGTCGAAAGCTCAGCAATAAATAATATTGTATATACTGTATTATTATGTGGTGTTTCCATAAATTTCATGAGTTAAATTTAATTGTCTTACAAACTATACTTCCCATTGTTCTTCCCATTGTTCTTCAATGGTTAAGCAACCCGATAAGGGCCATGCAGGTACATGTATCCCACATTGATGAATAAAATCACTTTGATGAGGAAAAGTTCCAAAGGCCACCCTTGGAGTAAACTATAATCATAAAGAGATACAATATTTTGTTTCTTTATATAGTATCAACTTCAACAAGAGTTTACAAATTCCCCATATGGGCTCCCAATGAATGAAATGGTGGCAATGGCAGCAACATTTGAAAGAAACAAGTTATGTCTACTGGAGAGGTGAGGAAAGAAGAAGGGTAATGAATATACAAAGTTCTTCCTCGTACAGTGATTGTTTTATGACATGCTAATATCATGGTTTTCTAAACCAAGTGTTCTTCAAGTCACTGTACATGCAGTACTATTAGAACTATTATATAATTGTTCATCAACTCTTGAGGTTTTGGAAGTTGGTCTGCCTTGAGGAGTGCATCCACTCAAGAAGTGTCTGCCAAGCTTTGCTCTCTCCTTGGTGTAAGGTTTAACGTTGCCTTGGAAAAAGCAGTATTCCAGCAAACTGCTATTGTGGTAAAATTAAAAATTTTTACTCCTGTATTCTGTACACCAATTATCCACCACAATTATGCAGAAGATCCAAATACAATATAACTAGAAAAATATGTAAATTGTTATTAATAACAAAATATCAACTCTTTTTTACTTTACTTTTAATAGAGACCATACATTTCAGAACAAGGGTTGGATCAATGTCTGCAAGATGACCACTTTTGGATAAACTTCTCCAAATGGAAGGAGAGTAAATATGGCATCAGGGGGCCAACCCAGATGGAGTGGGATGTGTTACTAATACCCCACAAATAACATGTATTAATAATTAAAATTACACCTTTTTAAAATATTCCGTCGTGGGTTGAGCTGTCGAATCGACAGATCTCAGGTTTTTCTGCACTTCCTCTTTTTTCTTTCAATTCCTTGATTCGGTTCCGTTCGAACGTTTGGACGTGTCCGGTCCAGAGCAGTCGTTTCCCATCCGGTGGTACTGATCTTGCATCGCTTTAAGTTCGTCTTCAGTTTATCTTTATACCGTTTAACAGGAGCGCCTGTTGACCGTATCCCATCAGCAAGCTGTCCATACGGCAGCATTTTCGGTAGTCGTCCATCCTCACCAGGTGGCCTGACCAACGTAGCTGAGCCCAAAGTAAGGACGCCTCGATTCCATCCATGCCAGCATATGTTAAGAATCCTTCATGGACACGTCATGTCGAAACTGTCCTGGACACTCTACCGACGGAACGTACGAAACCAAGTCTCGCAACCGTATAATAAGGTGGGTATGACGACTGATCGATAAACGCTGATTTTTGTCTCAAGCGAAACGTCATGCGTGGACCATAATCGCGAGTTGAGGCGGCCGAAAGAGGCATTGGCTTTACTGAGGCGGGATGTTATTTCCACATCAATTGTACCATTGTTGCTTATCACACTGCCCAGGTACGAGAACGTGTCGGCAACTTTCAGTGGCTGGTTGTTGATGGTAATCCGCGGCATCACATACGGTGACTCTGGTTTGGGTTGGAACAAAACTTCGGTTTTTGTGATACTAACTGTCAGGCCATAACGAACAGCGAATCGTGCAAAAGCGTCCATCCGGTGCTGAGCGTTCTTCTCGGTGTGGGCGACCAAGGCACAGTCATCGGCAAACATCAACTCTTTGATCATTATTTTTTAGGGGTTTTGGTTTTCGCTCGGAGGCGACTTAAGTTGAACACCCCGCCATCCATGCGGTAGGATATGTCGACTCCCTTGAGGCTTGGGTCTTCCAGAGCATCAGTAATAATTGCGGCGAAGATGAAACCGAATACAGTTGGAGCCAAGACGCAACCCTGCTTGGTGTCGTTTGAGACCTCAACGGGGTCTGATCCCCACCATTGCCGACAACCCTCGCCTGCATGCCGTCATGAAAGGATCGGATGATGTTGATCAATTTATTCGGACAGCCAGCACAACGAAGAATTTTCCACAAGCCTAAACGGCTAACAGAGTTGAATGCTTTTGTCAGGTCAACAAATACTATGTACAAGTCTTGTGTTGTTCACGGCATTTTTCTTGCACATGCCTTACAGCGAAGATCATATCGGAGGTCCCACGATTTTTGCTGAATCCACACTAGCTTTCCGGATGGATGTCTTCAGCCAGTGGAGATAGCCGGTTGATGATAATACGGGCGAGAATTTTCCCAGCAATTACCAACAAGGCGATGCCACGGCTGTTGTTACAGTCCGATCTATCGCCTTTTCGCTTGTAAAGTTGGCAGATGGTCGCATCTTTGAAGTCTTGAGGAACTGATTCTATAGCCCATATACGAATAAACAACTGATGCAGTCTGGAAAGCAGATAATCGCCGCCGTATTTGTACACTTCGGGTGGAATGCCGTCGGATCCTGACGCTTTGCCAGTCTTCAGTTGTTTCATCACATTGCGAAGCTCGTCAGCCGATGGTGGCGCTGCAAGAACCGTCATCTCGGGTTTCTGATCGATGCTACTAATGGTAGAGTCTTCGATGTCGGATGACTGATTCCAAACTTTGCTAAAGTGTTCTGACCACCGTTGGAGGATCAAAGTTGGTTCAGTAATGAGTGTATTCCCATCAAGAGTTCGCACCGGCGCGATACCGTTGAAGCTTGGATCGTACACGGCCTTCAATTCCTTAAAAAATCCCTGTGTCTTTTCGATCAGAAGCTGCCTGGAGTGCGCATGCTCTGTCGGTCCACCAGTCTTCTTTCAGCTGCCGACATTTGTTCTGTGCAACACTTCGAGCCTTAAGGTAATCGTTTTTCTGAGACAGGTTTTGTTTGTCACATGCGTACTCAACATGTTTCTGGTGAAGGTCCTCCATCATCGGAAGAATGAGAGGATCATTCTCGTCGAACCAGTCACGATGTTTACGTTCCACCCGACCGATTGTGGTAAGCGCGGCTTTCTGAGTGGCTTCACAAAATGCGTGCCATTCAGCTGTACATGAATCAAAGTTAATACCGGCGGTCTTGCCTAACTCCTTTTCCAGGTTCGTTATCAATTCGTTGCGCGTCTCTGTTTAAAGGTATGCATATAGCATCAATCCGTTATTACATTGTACATAGATTACATTGTTCAACTCAAATTATATATTTAATGATATTTCAATTCATTTTACTTCTGTCTGAGTGGCTTAATATTGTTCAAACCATGAAAAATACATGAGAAAAAGACAAAGGAAATCAGTGCACTAACATGTCAGTGGTAATGGATATGTGATCTACAGCAATTATAAGCACAATATTGCAACAACTTTTATTTCAAATTAGTTTGATAAGCAAGTTTAAACACAAGAAAGTGGGTTAAGCAACTTTGCTTGTGCAGCCTTTTTACCACAAAGCATATTCAAAAAGAATACTATACCGGTACATGTGATATTTTTCCCAAATACTATATAAATACCAAATACTTAAGACATAAGGTTTGTAATGATTATGTACGGTACATCATCAGGTAATTGACTGTCATTATTTGGCAGACACTCAATGTTACTGGGACAGGCCTCAATAATTTTTTTGTGACTGGGAGAGAATTTAGAAGTTGAAAATGTGCCCATAAACATGTGTGATCCTTTTCATGGAAGGACCACTGCAAGCACTGTCAAATTTGCAGCTATTCTATATTCTACTATAACCTGATTATTATGCCTTATTTTTCTCGCCTTCTGCCTATACGCCCGATGGCATGATCGTTATTCCAAGCATGCTTGGCGATATTTGATCCCTTTTGTCCTTATTTGACATTCCTTATGTACTCTTTCTTTCTAGTTCGAAAACATCTTCCTGGCTCAGCAATGTAGCCTGTAATTGTATTGTTTACATTGTCTTTTATAAATGACATCTAGTTGTTCCTCGCCTGTATTTGGGTGGTCTGTATTTGGGAGAAGGGAAATAACTATACAAGTCCTAACTATACGTTCAATTTAATATCACTTGTCAGAACTACATCAGCAACTACAACAGAAAAGCTTGAGGTGGTGTCCCTAGACAACCAGAACAAAAACAGCCAGAACCATCAGCAACAAATACCTGTTCGACACAGCCACCAAGAAAGCGCCGTAAGCTGTCTGGTGCCAACATATTTTACCGCGAATTTATGAGAAGTAAAGGTAATTATTAAGTTGCTATGTATTGGAGTATATATTAAAAGTAATATTTGGTAATTACAATCGGTGGATGAAGGAAAACTTGTGGTAAATAACGTGTCGAATTTTCGAGACAGTACGTGTACAAATGTATTATAATATAACAATGGTATTCAGCCAGATTTCCAACCACACTTGAAAACACTTGAAAACCTATTTTATTCCAACATCAATTATTGTACATAACTCTAGTAGCTAGCAATAAATTTATCAGTATGGGTCTTTTTAATCCATTTTTAGCTTCTTACCATATATTTTCTCATACATTTATATTATATAGCCATAGCTAGTTCAATAACATATGGCTATATAGCCATATGTTTCCATGAAATAATTATATTACCTTTTTAACTTGTAAATCTCATGCAATTCTGTTTTTCCATTAAGTGTAATGTGAAGTATTTAATAAACTATCTGTCTTATCTATCTCTCTTTGTAAATATCATTGTATTTTCTATGCAACAGTCATGAAAAGGAAACACACTTGGAGAAAAAAAAAGTTATTTTCCCAGGCATGGAGGCAGGTGGATGAGCTGACAAAAGAGCAGTATAATATTAGTGCTCAAGATGAAGAAGAAAAGCTTGCATCACCTACTTCAAAGACTGAGCTGGTTAATGATGCTCTAGCAAAATTACAAGAACATGTATGTACAATTTTGACCTTGTGAACTACAATTTTTTTGCTTTAATGTTGGAAACTATGAATGATATTTATGCTGACCTTACTGCAATTGTGGTTGTAGACTAAATGGTTTAATATGTAGACCATTTTGTTGTGGGTTCAAATCCCACATGGGTCAAACTCGACATTTCCAAGTTATGTGTGCTACCAATTTATATTTAATATATATATTATATGTAAATTGTTCTTAGAAGTTTATAACATTATTCATGACAGGTTAACTACTTGGAATCGCTTGATGTTGATTGCTGTGTCTTAGTTTTATATAAAAAGGATAAAACGTCGAGGCTCAACAAAGGGGATGATTATCATTGACAACTGCACAATCATGAATCAAATTTATGCTGAGTTCACCAAAACATCTGGTGAGCAAATGTTCGTCAATAGTTCAGTTTAGTTCTGTTACAAGGGGACGCTTCCCCTTTAAAAAAATTTAAATGTATTTTAAAATTCGAATTTCAGAAAAAAATTTTTTTGGATAAAATATATAATATTTACGAATTCACTGTTTTTAGTTTGAAATTCCCGCTCTAATTAGTCCAAAACGTGCTTTTACGGCAATAGGCTATTTTCCGTATTAATTTGTTTATCTTCATGTATGCACAGAAGGTTTGAACAAAATAAGGAACTACTATACTGTATTTATTGATTATTTTTCAAATTTGCTGTGGTCAGTGTCAAATGATTATACTCACAAAAGGGAGAATTACCTTCGCACGCTCATAACCTTTGGTTGAAAAAGGAAGACCATCAATACAATTTCTTACCTTCGGTTCAATGAGCTCTTTTAAGTATGAAAACTTTGTCACTGCAGCCACACCAACACGGTCAATTTCCACTTCAAAGTGCTTCCAGAAGCGGAGCCAATCTTGAAGTGTTCCATCAAACTACGTTAAGACCAGTTTCGGTAATTTACATGTAGCCACTTCCGCCTTTCTGGATTGTAGATTTCTTCGCGTCTTCGATTTGGTGCTCAAATTCCAACTGTTTCCCTCTTTCACACGCGGTGAAGATATCTTCTTTCTCTTTTAGCTCGGCTTTCTCCTCTAGTTCCAAATTTGCTAATTTCTTTACCCGAGGCTGTTATATTCTCATCGCTTTCACCGCTCGCAAATTTCGTTTCTTCAACTTATTGCTTTAACGTTTCCACCACATTTACCATGGAATTCAGCGTTTCCCTGTGGCGTTCAAGGGCTAGCTTGTTATCTTTCTTCATGATATCGTCGGTTTTACTGAGCGTAAAGTGTAGAAGTTTCAGCTTTCCGGTCAGACTTTCTCCATGTTTACTTCTCGGCGCAGACTGCGTCTCGATGTTCTGTTAGCTTTATTTTAAATGTACTTGTTTATCAGCGTATCCCGTCTCGGAGGTGCCAGTGTGGGAAAACACACACAAAAAATATATTATTTTTAGAACTTCCTATTGTACCACTAATCTAATTAAAAAGCAATTTGTTCATTTATGTCCTTATAGGGTCATTTTCGACATGACAACATTTTTGACTTTACGATTTTGGGAAAAAATATTTTGACTTGTATACGAATCTTCAAATCATTTTTACATAAAAAAGATTTCGCATTTACCCCTATTTCTCACAAAAAATATTTCTCGTTTATTTTTTCATAAGAAATCTGTTCAACATCATGCGTTCCGCTTATTATTATCTCAACCCAATAAAAAAACACGTTTTTCAATTGACCAATCAGAGAAAAATAATAGAGCATAAAATAATTTGCGAGAATTTTTCAGTGGCAAAGTGAGACGGCTCAAACGAAGCAGACGGTAAAAAAACTCAAAAGATGGGGGAAACCTATTGGAAGAGCAACTCAGAATGGTGCCAGTGAGACGCTTGGCTGAGCTCTCTGATGTTTCATCAGCCGAGGAATCCGAAGAGGAAAGCAACAATGTGTCAAAAAAGTTTCTCACCGCCTTCACCACTTCCATCACCACAACCACCATGACATTTTTCGCGTTTACTCCAGCTCCACGAACACCTTTAATTCCAAATGATGAAATGCCATTATCACCAATACCTTTACCACCACCACTCAAGTAGGAGATTTATATTCACTCGAAGAAGCACAACTAGAAATCCACAGTAAGCCCTATTCACTCTGCACAATAAAATTCTACTCAAAAACCTCCCTTACTGTAATTCCCAGTGAAATTGTACATTTACATTTTATTGATGACAAACTTCTTATTTACTTATAACCTTTTCACAACCCAACAAATTAATAAAACTGCCTCCCTATTTCATTGCAGGCAGAGGTAAAAGTGAATACCATCAATTCCTTCACCAACTAATGGAAGATGTTCAAGAAAAAAGTAAAGGCAAAGGACAGGAAAAAAACAAGTTTTGCTGCCACATTGTACGTGGGATAAATTTGGCAATATATTGACAAACTCTGGTGGACAGTGCATGAGTTTGTTATTGTTTGAGGAGCTGCTATCATTCTTCTCCACCATGAACATGTACTCATCAAAGAAAATGCAGGTTTCTGACATTGATGATTTCCTCCAAATGTATACTGGCAAAACCAAGAGTCGAGAAACAGGTATTAACTTCCTTTATCATCACTTAAACATATTGTAAATAGGTTTAGCAATAACATTCTTACCATCATGTTTTAGTCTTCAACATATAACTCGCGACTGTGATAAGGAGTTTTATCCCTCTCGGTACGATATCATAATTGTAATGAGTTGAGCGCAGCGAACGAGTGATAAAACTAATATCACCTTATCCCTCATATGATACCTATACTTATGTATATATAAATAGTTACCAGAGATTTACCGGGCAGAAATCTTAAACGAAAAATGATTAGAACCCAGCTCTAAATTGGGGCAAACTTTGGGCAAACGCACTGTCATTTATACAAGCGCTAAGGCAACAAACTGTCTCAGCGTACGATGTCACTCTAATGAAACTTGCCACCCGATTTCTTTTGATGACCTTTCTGTTATTTCTTATAAGTAATACCATAACTTGAGGGAAATTAGCGATTAAATTGCCCGCCGCCGAGGGAAGATTTGTGAAAGTCCAAGGGCGAAGCCCGAGGACTTTTACAAATCTTCCCGAGGCAAAGGGCAATTTAATCGCTAATTTCCCGACAAGTCATGGTATTAGTTTGTAATATTATGATCGCCGAGGATAACTTTGAGAACCTTATACAGCCCGTGGTTGGAGACAGTTTTTGTCTACTAAATTTCCCGTGCATTTGAATGAGGGAAAATTAGAAGACAAAGAAATCCTTTGTGTTCTACTAAATTTCCCTCATGCATATCATAGGAATGAGGAAAAATTATAAATTTTCCCTAATTTGTATGCATGAGTAGTTTTCAAACAAATAAACGTGGGGAATTTGGCGATTAAATTTCCCTGCGAGAACAAAAGAAACCGAGTAAATCATGGTATTATTTGTGTAATTCAACGTTTGAATTACTAATCAGAGAAAGATTTCTAAATTTAAACCTTGCCTTATGTTTCTTGTGAAGTGTCGAAACATTAGTTATTAAAGATATTTTATTGTTGTTATACAACTCCTGTTCTCGAAGCGCTTGCAGAACTCATCAATCGTCCAACGTCAGGGCGTTTTGTCTTGGGGGCGTTTTGTCTTGGGGGCATTTTGACCACAAAGGCTAATTTAGATGCAGATAAAAGAATATTTATATTGGTCGCTATTTGTTGTGATCTTGTGATAAAAAAATTATCGCCCAGCAAATGGCTTTTAAGAAAACCATAATAAAGTCTACAAAGAAATCACCAACAAGTTGATCAGGCAAGGAGATAGCACCAACCAAGAAAGTTCCAAGTAGGACTTGTTATATTCAGTTCGAATCTGCATGAATGAGGATGAAAAGTCAGAAGAACCGTTTGTTCGTGCACTGGCCATCAACCATAGCAATTCTCACAACATACCAACAACTCCATTATATACGATGTTTTTACATCACGCCCAGTCAATTCGGTGTCCTAGGTGTAGATCCCACGTTTAACTGCGTAATACCATGATGACCTCGGGTTCTTTTGTTCTCGCCGGGTGGTTTAATCACGATATTCCCGGCTTTAGCGGGGAGATCTCTAAATCTCCCGGCAAAGCCGGGCAGATTTCTAATTTCTCCCTGATTAAAATTCATGAGCCAAAATTCAAAGACACGACAAAGAGTTTTGTTAATACGTTTTACACAACAAACAAAATAATTACACTACAATGTTAATGACAGTAAGATAAAGTGTTAATTACTCGACTTATTAATATTCACTTTTCACTAAACATTTCACACAATTATATTAATTTCCTACAATGGAAAATTGTTGAATACATCACTGATCATGCATTGTATTACACAATACTCCTACTATCAATTAGTTTTGTACAATGAAAACACTAGTTTCACCTCGGTCATCATGGTATTACAAACTAATACAATGGTTTTTAAGAATATAGTGATCAAATCTCCCGCAAACCGCGGAATGTTTGTGAAAGTCCCTCGGGACGCCTTCGGGCTTCGCCCTCATGCTTTCCCTCGGGACTTTCACAAACATTCCTCGGTTTGCGGGAGATTTAATCACTATATTCTTAAAAACCATTGTATTACTTATAAGAAATTTCTACGTAACTGACTACGTTTACGTACCTAATGTTAAAAAATGTCCGTTGGTCCAGCACTGGTACATAAACGCAAGATGGCACTAAAACATAACTTTTCTGTCACAGAATATGGTGAACTTTGAGCCAAAGACTAAATATCTTCTCACGCATGGTTCTGACGAAAAACAGCACTAAGTATTTCGTTTAAGAACTCATTTCCTAAAGCAGTACATCTGCTATGCTCCTTGGAAAAGGTGTGGAATAACCGTTAAACAAGTTCAAGCGGTCGAGTTCCTCAATTCCACAAATGGTTTCTACAAACGAAAGCACAACAGTTTGTTTCATCGGTTTTAAAGCCTGTACGTGTACAAGGGGGTCTCTGTGACCTGCCGTCAATCTACACTAACAACCCGAATGAAGGATGCAACAGAAAATTGGGTATGAACAACTACAAAAACAGGATTGGCCTGACTTCGTAGAAAGCCAACATGAGGAGGTAAAAAAGGCTGTTCTTGGTTTATCGGAGAGTATAAGTTTTCAAAGGAATTCGAATCCTTAGCAATGCCAATGCACAGCAAGAGAGACATTTGAAAAGGTTATGTCCATGCAGATCAATGAGCTTACCAACACCCAAAGCGACTAAGCGAGGCTGGAGAACTGCAATACAAACCACCTGAACCTCTATCAGTGAATCCGTTCATGTGCAATATAAAAATAGCGAACTTACGTTTGCAGAACGGCAACGCCAACCGCAACTTTAGAGGGCTGGATCGAGCCGCGCAAGTCGCCGTCCCCGCGATCACAAACGTTTTGATTACGAGCTTCACATGGCGATGGTGGGAAATTCGAAATCTGTCATTTTGATTAGGATTCTGTAATATTGTCACACCAAAACTTAAATGTGATGAAATACAGTACAATATTCAATTTTGTCATGTTTATGTCAATTAACGAAATCAGAGAGGCAAAACATAAGTCTACCACACAGAAAAGGTTAATTACTGATAGAAAAAAAGAGCAGTGGAACCTACTGAGAAAAATAGGTTACAGAAAGCTGCTTTATATTACAAAATCGAAGGAAAGTCAAATTTTGTGATGTTGACAAGTCTTAAACGGGCTACTGAACATTGTGCGTCGATTTGTACACATCGATCTAACAAGTTGAATATCTGACTACACAACATCTTTCATTTACTAAATTACATGTTGTTTGACGTTTCCGTGCGTATGCAAACGAAATCTTCGTGTTTTAAAATCGTCATTTTTTTGAAATATTTTTCATCTATTCCTGCGAGGTGGATCAGTTGTGATTACACATTCAAATTAGTCTCTAACACAGACTACATCCGTGAAAGTGACAAAGTTGTATTAAAACTTTTTTTTGGTTCTTAACGAGCGATGGATCTGTTATTCAAAAACTTAGAAAACTTATTTTAGAAAACTTATTTCTTACTCTTGCAAAAAGATTTGGATCACAAAACAAATTAAAAGTTATATTCCTGGCCAATTGTTGCAAATGGTCAAATTAGACTTGTTTCACGCTGTTCCAACAGCTGTTAAAAACTATATCAAAACAGTAAACTATGTATACATAAATTGCAAGAAATTATGCAATGGTTTTTCGTGAGCCATTATTGGACATTGGTCCAGAAAGACGTTTACAAACAACTACAACAGAAGTGCTTGTGGCAAACCTTACTTTGAAAACGTTGGATGAAATAAAAATTGATAATTGGAAGAAATGCATTCTTAATACTTCAACAAGCAAACCGACTCAACTAGAAATCACAGGAGGACTTTGGCATAGATGAAATTCCCACGAGACAGCAAATCAGAGAAAATAGGTAAAATATCTAGGATTATTTTCCAGTTCAGAAGTAAATAAAAAATAATCGAGGAGATTGCAACTATACTAAAGACACTACAGTAATACAACGCCCAAGACCACAGCTACATGTAACCATCAGATCACCAAATACAACATGATGTTCAGCAGAAAGACTAAAACAAAAGATCGGAAAGCATTTCAATTATCGAATGTTTCCGTTCGTTTCACAGTTGGGGACATCCTCGCAAAATCAGGTGGTTGGTCTTTTGGCCTATTTGATGAACTGGTCTCATTTTTCTCAACGATGAACATGTATTCTAAGCCAAAATGTAAGTCTCTGATACTAAGGAATACCAGGACATCTTACAAATGTACACAGTGAAAGCCAAATCGCGCAAGACAGGTATACCAATACATGTGCTTCATTATCATGGATTGATATACGATAGAGATGTAGCGACTATAAGTTAAGGTATCTTCAACTCTTTCACCGATCAAGCGACGCAACTGAACTTCTTAAACAGGTTCTATTAGGATACCACATGTTTGGTTTACCTTTCATTATACTTATATATTGACATTAATCTTGCAATCTTGACCTCTCTTGATATCAACATCGACTCGCTGTAGAATTTTTTATTTTTTCTATTAAGCAAGTATTGACTACAATTGATTTGGTTTGTTATAAAAGTTATTTTTATAAATGTACATGTTATAATACATTTGCAGTTCGCTTGAAATGTACTGGTCAAAATTAATTATGCAGAATTACTCAAATCTTGAGTGGACAAGATGCTGCTATTCGGAATATATGTTGTTTTAATTATGAGATATCAAGTTCCAAGTGGAAACTTTACAGAGAGGTAATTCGACTGGTCATAATGGGTTTCTTTTCTGCTCTTTTAAGAAGTGTGTTTACTACGACCAAATAGAACTTCACGTTTGTAATATTTGCTGACTTATCTAGCAGTCATATTTCAAATCGAACTAACGAACGGGAATGCCGGATGTCACCGTTGTAAAAAAACATTAAGGTTTATATAGTCTCTCCTTGAATTAAGATGCTGTCGTTTGTTGCTGTGTTCCACTCGATAACAATCAAAACTACGTATCAAGACGATCATATAACATACGGAAATCATGCAGGATGTCACCATTATATGTATTGTTTTCTAGAAGTCGAAGTCAGGAATGTCTAAATGTATAGAATGCATTATTCATTCCGCGCAACCGGGAATGGTAACTGCTAACAGATATCCACTTTTTCACACAGATCGAGATTAACAGCAGCTATACATAGCTCTGCCAATCGACTGGGCACGAGTTAAACACAGGGACGCCAAGAACAGTGTGCTGCCTCCCTAAGTGGATGATCCTTGTGGTAGCTCACGAAGTTCAGAAGTAGATGATTTGGCAAGTGTGTCAGATATCGATGGAGATATAACAGAATTGAACAACTACAGTAAACGATGGTTGAAATTATTAAATTCCTGGGAAAGACAATGGAAAGGTTTTCTGAAAGCCTATTCGGATAATTCTGTCATTTTAAACAATGCTGTGTGTCATGTACGTGGTGAAAGCAATCCGGAGTACAGGTGGAAAGACTGGCTTGAATCTACACTTTAGTCTGGATTGTTTAGTAAAGCTTAATTGTTTAATCAGCTACATATTCCAGAGAAGTGGCAGGCATTGTACATAATTGTATGAATCTTGGAGAAACTACATTGTATACTCTATAATTACTCTACAATATCCATTCACCTTTAATCAGTTTATGTATTTATTAAAGTTTCAATTTTTTGTGACAAGAGAGTTATAAGCTCATGAAGGAAATATTTAATCATAAATCTAACACTTTGGGGGTGTAATTATACTATATGGAGGGGAACCAGCCATCTTGGTTACCCTAGTAAGAAGGCTGGATTACACATTATTTACATGGTATATGTTATAGCCCTTTGAGGAGGATTGGCACCAACAGTGAAGATGGTGAACAAGCAAAAGCTCCTTAAGCAAAAGCTACTTATTAATATAATATAATATTAGTATATGCTATATTATATATTAGCTTAATAATTAAAATATGTATTCACTATTTAAATGAGATTAATATTTTTTAGAAGCTGATAGAACCATGATTCTCTTAGAACGAGTACAGAGATGGGCAACTCGATGGATTCTAAGAACTAAAGTTGGTGAGCTGTCATATGAAGACAGGCTGAAATCTCTAAACCTATTGCCACTAACTTATGATCGAGAAATCAGAGATCTTGTGTTGGTTTATAAATGTATTTTTGGTTGTACCGATTTAAACATTAATCAACTTTTAACCTTCGTAAAGCACAACCGATCTCGCTCACAGAATCCAACCCTAATGCTAAAACACTCCTGTTGTAAAACATCCACCTTTCAGGCATCGTTTTTTAATAGAATAGTAAAGCCTTGGAACTATATATGTAAAATAGCCTCTCCAGAAAAGTTTGCCAGTCTAAGTATTTTTAAAAGCTTTTTGCACTCGACATACACCGCCTTGGTGAACAGTACTTTTACTGTAGATATGACATGTACTTGGTCGCTCATAAGAGACTGCCCTTGTCACCGTACTTAAGTCCTAAGTTATATATGTATATATTCTGTATAGTCAATAAGTTTGTTTTCACTAGTTTAGTTTAGGGGTGGCGCCCTGCATGGCCCTCGTTGTCCCGTTTGCGCTAGCCCCATTGGACGTATACCCTGTAATTTTCTTTGTCTGTATAATAATATGTAACCTTTTATATGTATGTCCAATAAAGCTGATAAAAAATAAAAAATAAAAAAAATAAAAATGTGGTGGTGCAAAATGACGATATGGGTAAATATGACAGCCAATTGAATAAAGTAAAGGAACATATCGCGAGGAAAAACAATGCCGGTACCTCGAAAAAAGAACATTAGGCATATCAACTAAAAAGGCAAAAGATCCCCAGTTTTAGGTGTCCTTTATAGAATTAGAATCAATATGTCCATATACTGTCCAATGATAAATTACCAGATTGGGGAACTTTGGGAGGGGGAATAAAGAACAAGTTAGTTTTCAATATAGGTACCATCATGGGTTAGAATATTTAAATAGGAAACCTTCCATAGAATTTTTATTACCAACAAGAACTTTTAGGGGGACTACTTCATGTATGCCGATTTTTGTCCAGACACAAAATTTTGGTTAGGATTATAGTTGTGTTGGGGACAGGCTTACATGAAGTAACCAGCTTTAGACATACATGAAGTACCTGCCACTTTTAGATAGTTTGTCATTTATATTTAGTAAATTTAGAGAAAATAATGATGGGACTTTACAATCTTATGTGTAATTTAGTAAATCCATTAGTTAAATGTATTAATTTAGAACATTTTGGGGTTGGGAAGTACGAACAATTCTTAATTTTTATAGTCTTAGAGTAAAAAATTGCACCTATCATTTAGGTTAGGTAGTCATTATTCTTTGTTTGAGTGTATGTTGTTTAGGGTAGAAGGGAGCAACTTATGGTTACATTATAAAAAATACTTAAGTTTACATTTTTTTATATATCTTTATATATTTTCTTTTCAGACACCCAAAAAAGACATAGCATACAAGAAACTTGTAAATTTTTTATAAAATCAAACATACGTTGCTTCAGTGTCCAAAGCCTCTTTGTTTAGGTTTTTTCAGCATGAAATACCGGCACTGATTTTGTTGCAAAAAATTATTTGATTGACGAAACCAAAGCACATTGTATACATTATATTAACTGTTAATTTTTTGTTTTGCTTATTTCTCTGTTTAGATCTCCTTGGCGTTGTCAAACACGGTTGTGGCATCTGAAATGATACAAAACTGCCTAAACATGCCCAGGTCATAGATACAAGGCTGCTTCTTCACGCAGACTTAGCGTTCCTGAAAAGAATTAATATAAAATAGCATAAACACTCTGTCATTTTTTAAAATGCTTCTTTGAAAATGTTCGCATTGACACAGTGTGTAAACTCACTTTGTCTCAATTATTTTATCTTTTGTTCCATGTCTTCCGATTTACTTGTTGCAGTTTATTCTTCCAAGTCTTTAGCCATAACAGTTGTAATATCTCCCTTCGTTATTCGAGCTATCCTATTATTTACCTTTGGTCTCCCAACGCTTCTAAGGTGCTTGTCAACTTGCTGTTTTTGTGGAGAAATTTTATAAGATTGTTTTGAATTTAATGTGCAAAGTATAAGATCACTTTATGCCACAACTATACCACCTTGCTGTTTGTTAATAGTTTAGTTATTGATATTGTATAAAGCTAAATACGATAGAAGCTAAGAAATCATATTAGAAAAAGAAACAATGGGTTTGTGTGTTTGAATTACTTTAGTTATATTGACATATTGCATCATGCACCCACAGGGAAACCCTTACACGGTAAGCCGCTAATTTTGGCCGGTATAGGGATGGGTTTAACAACGTACAAGCTGAAATAAAGAATGCCAAACTGACCTGGTGTGAGACTTTTGCTGTTTTCTCGTTTATTTATGGTCTGATAACATGCTCTACAGAGGTCGCTACTTCGACAGTCGAGTATGAACATTAAAAACTACCGCAAAAAAAGACTCGTAGTTTTTAGATGGAAAAAGACTTTCCTTCTTGAAACTTTTTTTGCATATGCAGCAGCCTTTCTTATAGCCTGATTATCAGACGGTACGGTGTTCGCTCACTTCACCTCCCCATCTGATGGACTTCACAGGGTTTCGTGTTCTGTGACGTATTCTCCTTTAACCAATCAGAGCGAAGGTTTTAGTTTTTGAGAACTAATTATGTATGCAATAAAGTGAAACAAATATGGCGGATGTAAAGGCCTGAAGAAGTCCTTGAAGAAGTTATGAAAAAAGCGTGCCGTACATATGGTATTAAAAATCTTTTTGCTGAGCAGTAAAAAGCCTTAGCAGCTTTCATTTCAGGAAAAGATGTATTTCTAAACTTACCGACAGGATTTGGCAAATCTTTGATCTTTCAAATGGCTCCGTTTGTCCACGCTGAACTCGCTAAATTCTTTCCGAAGAGAGGGTTTTACAATACACGTTTGTAGAAGTCCGTAGAACTTTGATGGTTGACATGTTTACGTTTTCACGTTCACGGCTATTTATTACAAGCATTGCGATTGGCTGCTGCAATACAAAGGATATACGTCACAGAACACAAAACCCTGTGAAGTCCATCAGACGGGGAGGTGGAATGAGATTCGTGAAATTCGAGCCAATATCCTCTGGCAAACATTCCATCACGGCGTCTAGCAAACCTGCATAGAATTATTTTGATATATCGACCCCAAATTCTCTAACAGTAATAATCTGCAAACAATCTATGGAAGTTAATATTTTGACGGTAATATGTTCGGCGGTGTCGGATAGCGACAGCTTTATGCCACATCATAAACGCGTTCACAATGCTTACAATCGCATACGGCGATCGCAGTAGACCTATAAGCGATTTCCGTGTTGTGGGTCGATACAGTAGCCGAGTTCTTTCCTTTCGGCAGCTTTGCTTTTGGTCGAGTTGGTCTGACTCTATTGGTATATTTTGAAAGTAACAGACTTAATCAGCAATGTGGCTGTCAACTGTGTTGATTGTGAATATGCTCGCTATGCTTACAGTGTACAATTGCAAACGCCGATCGCGGTATACGGCGATACTAAAAGATGACGAGTGATTTCGATCCGCCGATTTCAGTGAGACTATAATGAATGCCAAAAGTATACATACTTGGACTCGGTAATTGCAAATCTGTTTTCAGAATTGAAATCGAGAAATCCAAAATATATTCTATTTAATATAGATCTTGTTGGGTACAAACTCCGAAATCAGCTTGCAGTAGTAATAAGTATATAGTGAGACAACTTATATAGTGAGATGCAACAACAGCTGATCGCAAGCCAAGGTTAATTTACTTCAACTTATTCAACTTTATTTTACAACTTCAGTGCTGATGCACTCTAAGCTGATGCACTCTAAGCTTGACACCCTTAATATCCATTTGACTATTTTCATAACATTGTGTTTACAGGTTTAAAGCACAATACAGCAAAAAGACAAAAAGGTGGCGCCCTGTCAACATTCTAAAACCCAAAGAATACCTGTACATTTCTGAGTTGCTGTTTGAAATATTTGAAAAGGGAAAGAATACACCTGGTCCTGTTGACCAGAGGTTGAAGATATCAACTGATGACCCTCGTAATATTGCAGCAACACCACAGCCACATGTGGAACAGCTTCTACAGAGTCACCAGTCACGATTTTCTAACTAGACATACCAGCTTTCTAATAGTGATATAAAAGTGTTGTGCTGCATAGGTAGTGTACATGTAGAAATACAAATCAAGTCTGTCAGTCATTTATTTGCCACCAAAATCAGTAAACAATAATAAGTATAGATAAGATTACAAAAAAGTGGTGACGAAGCCCAAATACTCTAAAAGGAAGGAACTTTGTCAGAGAGGGAAACCTAGCTATCTTTATGTCATTTTATGTTTCACTTTCTGACAACAAAGGACTTTTGTTCAAAATGTTAGGCCTCCTACAAACTGTTTTGGCAATACATGTACACCAACCTTTTACAGATTTCTAACAGATATTTTTAACTGATTCAGTCCTAGAAATGGTTTGCTCTTATTCATTATGCGATGTCACTTAAATCCTATATGAATTATAAGCTCAAAAATAGTTGTTTTTCACATTTTAATAGGTTAGTGTTAATGGAAAATATAAGATTTTGGTATAGCATTTAAAATGTTGTGGCAGACAAGTATGAATAACAGCAATGTTTCCCAAACTTGTGAGCCAGTTCACTTTAATGTAAATGATGTAATGCTGCTATATGAATTGAATTGTACTGTTTCTGCACAAGTAATATTATTTAGCATTTTACACTTATAACAAGATGAACACTAAAGACAGGAAAATATGCCTCATTCAAGCCAGTGCCATGGATCAATCCAATGACCATGGGAATAAAGTTAAACCTCATGGTGGTGCATTCACGCATGCTAATAATAGGCAGCCATGATTCCAGGCCACAAAAAATATTTTTTTTGTAATCCCTCATGACCCTGAATATTTGACCGATCATTGAAGTTCATACACGAGACAGAGGACTTTACCGGGATTTCAAAGTCCGAGTGCCTACTTTTAATGCACAAGGGTCTTGAAATGCCAGTAAAGTCTGATGTCAAGTGTTTGAACTGATTTTCTCAAACATAGTAATTTACATGTATTTTTAAAGTCCTAGGATTTTGAAATATTTCAAAATGTCATCATGTGATCAGCTTAATGGATCTTCCTCCGGTTTCAAAACACTAATTAAACATTAATTTATTTTGTTTTTGGTTCATGAATTATTATTGAGTTTGAGAAATATATATACTGTATATAAATATATAAACAATAACACAAACATTACAATGTATCACCCCGAGACTGATCCTAAATATAGTCTAGCAGGACGAAAGCATTTGGTGATGGAAATGAATAATGAAACGTAATGATACCATTTGATCGCATTCTTATGGCAAGGACATAACAACTTGGTATAACCCTTCAATTACCTTGAACCAAACGTCCATGTTGCCATAAAATATACTGTCTATATGCAGTATATCTGAAGTTCTACCATAAGGTGTATGTGTCTTTCATTGTAAGTTTGGTGAGATTTAGGACAGTAGCAGTGTGGCGGGCGGAATTGGGGGCGCGGCGAGTTGCAGTGCGACATGAATTCAATATATTATGGCCACATTGTTTATATCAAACATTATACCTATGAACACTCAACAAAATAAACATTTATAAACCTTGTTGTTCCACTCACATGTTTATTGTGTCGTAATATTCTTCTTTGTGAAACTTGGCGCCATTCTGACGCATAATATACTTCGAACCCGTTTGCGGTATACTAATAATAGACGAAGGTAGGAAACCTTCGCTCTCCGATCGACACAAATTCACCACGATAATGGCCATAAAATCATTCCAAATGCTTCCATCGGCGCCAAACTCGGGCAGCACCATGTCAGATAGTTCCTTCAACTAACCAATAAACAAAATTTCCGCCTTTCCACTCAACGTTTGAATAAAGCGAAAAAGTTTCAAACCACTTTCACATCTGCATATCACGCGTGACATATTTCCCGATTTATCCCGACCCTGCCCTCCAAGGCACGTAACAAAAAAACTACTGTTGCAATCAGGTTTTTGTTTAATGGTTTGTCACAGGTACATGTATTATGAATGTCAGAATGTACATACATTTTATTATCCATCGTCTATTCACAAATTGTGTAGATATTTGACACATATACCTTTGGATTTGATTGAACATTGTTGAGTTTGCAAATGAATTTAGCATAGCTGAATGCTTAAAAATCTTGAACATCTCATATCTGATACCCAGACCAATCTGGATCAAGTGTTTCTTATTGTTCGCTGGTTTTCCAGTGAGAGCTTGTTCAGCAGTATTTAATTCCATTGTCCCTCACCTCACACAAATTGTTGTTGTTAGCCAACTGCATATGTTAGTTGGTCTGCACAGCCAGATACATTGTACATGTACAGTATCACACCTTTCAAACTGATTTTTGTCCTTGATTACGGCTTGGTACAGGTATCTGAGCTGGCTCACTAACCGAGACAGTAATTACACTGGCCGTAAGGCCTTTCTGTGCAAAAATGATTCGTGCAATAGGATTTTTTGTCTTGCTTGTTTATTACTATTGATACTCAAATGTTTCTGGTATATTACCTGCGTATTAGTTGAACCCTATAGCCTGTCTACGGACGTTTTAAAATCCTTAAACGTTTGTGACTTGGGGGCCTTCGGTTTGTTTACTATTGATGTAGTTTTCTTTGAATTTTTAAACCACATACTCGAATGTTTGTAGTGTAGCCTGTCTATAGACGTTTTAAAATCCTTGAAAGTTTGTGACTTGGAGACATAGAAATTTCGCAACGGTTATCATAGGGTCGTATAGTTTTCAAAGTGAACCGTTCTAACCTTTGTACCTGATGCTAAGCGTACCAAGGGGGCCTTTTTAAAATATCATGCAAATGGTCCGCCCTGGCACGGGCCCACGGCTATGCACATCACTGATGTTTATAAGCATTACCATGTTAAATTCAAGTCCAAAAGTTCAGTTGAAATATTATATGTTCAGATCTATTGATCTTAGAGACCAATTGACAATAATTGGTCTTTTGGGGAAGTAATATAAAAATTTGACATGACTATTTGTCTATGATCAATGACAATAATCATGTGATAGTTTTGCTGTCAATTTCTTACTATTTATAATGAAAAACAGAAACAAGTGTACAGTTTTTTCCCCCACATTTATTTGCTCAAAAAACTTGCCAACTTCAAGTAATTGTTTTTCTTAGTGCCCATATATTATTGAGTACAATCTAGCTTTGACAGTAATGATATACAGAGTTACTATTGAAATGTTGTCTTTTATACACTGCTATTTTGTAACTCTAATAAACATATTAAAACCAACAAACTCTAAAATCAATTAAACAAATTTCTCAATATCAACCACATCATATTACAGAAGAGGAATTATAGTCTGCCTTATATCTGGGCCTTCTTCTTAAAACCAACAAAACTCCAAAACCTAAAGCAAAAAACAAACAAACTAATGTTGCAATAGCAAAAAAGGAGTCAGTCTTCCTTTGTCTTTTTAGTTGGTACTTCTCCTTCTTGTACTGAGACACTGCCATCTAGTGGTGGGAAAAACCCATCATTGTCTGCATCATCCAGTACTGATGACAGAATATCGTCAACTTCGGCTGAGATGGGAGAGGCACAGGGGCGGATCCAGCCAAAAATCTGACTGTATCAAATTTGTGACGACACACAACTAGGGGGCTACGGGGGCATGGCCCCGGAAAATTTTGAAATCTGAAGCCCAGGAAACGCCATTTCCTGCATTCTGAGCAAGTTTTTACCTAAATTTTACAGCAAGCAAGTTTCAAATTCTTACAGAATTCTGTCTTCCTTCAATTTTAGGAAAATATTACATGTAAAGTAGATGCTTGACTAATTATTTTTTCTGTTCAAGACAGTAAAATTAAGTAGAATTCATCTCTGTTTCTGGTAATAAAATAGTATATAAAATTATTCATATAAAATAGTATATAAAATTAGTGGACAACCATCCGCATTTCTGGTAGTGTGCTCCTGCTGGCTGTCATGAGTGATGGGATAGTATGACTCGATATGGAGAAAAATTATGGTTAAAAGCATTGTTATATGCTTTTGCAAGAACAGCCTTAGATGGATCCTCTTTTGTCAAAGAATCAACAACAGCATCAGATAAGCACATTGAAAAACAATTCCCCTTACAGAGCATTTAAAAATAATTCAATGCTTGTAAAGCACCGAAGATGTGCACCTAGGATCTTGCGACCAATTAAGGCAACAGAACAGGCATTGTATAGACAAGTTCCATCTCCCAAAATTCTAAAGTAGTGGAAAGCAAAATGCATGACTACTGTATAGGCCTAGCCAATGTTCACACAATTAAGACGTGATTTGCACAATGAGTGTTGCACACAAAACTATTTATATCAAGCCAAGTTACCAGCAACACAACATCTGGATTTCATATACCGTAGTTATGGTATATACTGTATGAACTGAAGTACCGTAAACTATGCTAATGCATGCATTATTGGTAGAATCCTTTCCTGGCTTGCCAAGCTATCAGTTCTGCCTGTTATCAGCCTTGATAAACCAATTATGTCATCTTTTGAGTGAAAATCAATTAAATAATTTTAAAGGGTAATATTCAATTTTAATTGGCCATTTACAGTATTACCTGTGCATGGAAGTTTCTTAAATAATAAAGCTCATCATAGCATTGCAATGGAATGTTTTACTTTATATTATGGAGGCGAGTTGCTCGGCTAAGCAAGTTATCCAGAAAAAGTGTGATCCTGGCCACTATAAGAACTTATAAGTACTGTTTTCTTTTCATTGCCCTGCCTACATTGGACAGGTGAGATGGCAATCATTCCATATAAACATATTTTGCCTACAATAAAGTCACTGATCAATTTGAGAGATTTATTAACAAAGTCAAAGATGTGCCGTAAACTGTATCAAATGGCAATATTAATTTTGGTGGGGCTAGTGCTGCTTGTCAGGGAACGGGTTCTCAGCCAACATGATTCAGATACATTGTAGTACAAACAACCATAATATATATATTAATACTAATACTATTGCTAATAAATTCAGTAGAGCATCCACTCGCTACAGTACATGTAGATAAGAATGAAACATCACAGCAAGTTATGCAATTTAAACCAAACATAAAGAGGCAATGCAATTGCATATATTTTGGAATTAGCATATGGTACTCATGTAGTTGTTTAAATAAATATTCATGAGCTTACCTCATTCACACTGGATAATAAATATTCACGCGGCATATTTGCTGGCTTTGCGGGAATTGCAGCATTGAAAAATGGCACAAAGCAATTCGAACATCTGGTTCCTCACATTTTCGTTTTAATTCTCCCTGAAGATATTGCTCGCACTCGGCAAAATGGCTTCCATTCAGCGCACTACATAACATCACTCAAGACTGAGACGCATTACGCAATGTGTTTCAAACTGTTTCATAAGCTTGTGTTTTGATTGGTTAGAGCCCCAGTTAATTGGCCCAACTGTTTCAAAAATGCTATATATAGCCTATTTTGCAGTCTGTATACGTCACAACTGTTTCAAAAAGTTTCACTGATGCAACTTCTGGGTGATCTGATCAGAGGTAGCCTGTGTACAGCCTGAATATACACCTGTAAGTATATTCAGGCTGTACACAGGCCAATCAGAGGCTGCAGCCGCCTGCCACTAAGTTCGCAGGCTAGGATTTTTTGCCGCTCACACCAAAGCAAGCGAATTTCTATGTTTCTTGAACTCTTCGGAAGACAAAATCAATGTGTTTCGAAAATAGATGGCAGTAGAAATTTAAGATTATTAAAAATATCTGACTGTCACATTTGAAACAGTTGCAACAGTCTGGATCCGCCCCTGAGGCAAATTCGACAAGTTTTCTGCACAAATCCAACCTCATGGAAAATTTGCTGTTGAGGACAGATATGACATCTATGGTAAGCGAAATGGTGCAATATTCAACAACCTGTATTCACATTCAACAAATCATATTTTCATTCAACAAATCATATTTTCATTCAACAAATCATATTTTCATTCAACAAAATACATTCACATTCAACAAAATACATTCAACAAATTCATTCACATTCAACAAAATACATTCACATTCAACAAAATACATTCAACAAAATACATTCAACACGTTTTTCATATTCAACAAAATACATTCAACAAATTCATTCACATTCAACAAAATACATTCACATTCAACAAAATACATTCAACAAAATACATTCACATTCAACACGTTTTTCATATTCAACAAAATATTCATCGTCAACAAATCCCAGACGCCTTTGCCTACTAACCTCGTTCCCAGGGCCTTATCTCCGCTCCCCGCCCCCGAAGGGAAAATGGCGGATTCTCTTCGAGAAGAGATTCGAGCGTGTATAAGAGAAGAGCTACAAAGGAATACTAATAGGCAAGCTAATAACCAAACACTGGTAGAGCGAACTCGATCCCTCATTCAAGCATCTGCGTCGTCTGCGTCTCAAAATCTCAGCAGTAATGACGGTGAAAGAAGTTCCCAAAGTACACTAGCTGTCTCCAATTCTACAATTTCCACCAAACGACCTGTACCTGGCCATCCTCTTCGTTTCAGTGGGAAAAAGCAGAAGAAAAGCGCATCCGATAAGCCAAACGTAATACCTAAAACTGTGTATCTTCTGGATGAGGTAGATGTTGTTTATGAAGAAGATTACAGTATTACTGATTCTATGATTTTGATAAAAGGAGAATGTGACATGAAGTCTACTTATTCTGAAGAAGATATTCGTTCTGAACTTGTCGATCTCTTCAAAGCAAAATTCCCTCTTATAAATAAAAGAGACTTTGACTTTGTAAGGCGTGAGCGTAACAGCATCACCACTCCTCTTGTCAAGACTGGCCATCAATGGGACTTTAAGCATGTGAAGCACTTGTGTGGACAGGGAAAGCTTTACGTAAGACTGAATGTTTGCAAAAAAACCCTTGTTGCTGATGAGGAAACTGATGGAGAGGAATATGCTACAGGTATTCTCATACTTTGTTATTTTTGTGTGTCTATTTTGGCCTATTACTAACTGATTACCAAGTGTTGCTGTAAATTTATTTATTTAGTTAATTAATTAATTAGTGAAAATATACTTGTCTTGTAGATAAACCCTGTGATGAAAGATATGATAATAGGCAATCTAGACAAGAAAATGTAGTGAGTGATGTTCCTATACCACATATTGATGCCCAGGAACCATCAACTTCAACTGGATCGTCATTCATTGATGAAGGTGTGGTGGCATTATCAGCAATATTTCCTGAGGAAGAGATAAACATTGTTAGACATGCATTGATGAGATATGAAGATGTAGATTTAGCAGCTGAACTCCTTAGTGAGACAGCAGTAAAGGTATCATTGGAAGAGGAATGTGGCAATGAATCAGTTGCAGAAGTTCTTAAAAGGCTAAAAGTAGGAATGAGGAAACATGGATCTGCAGAGAAACTGAAAGTTGATGAGAAGGATTTAGCAGTTGACTTTTTCCAATATTACAAAAATGGAGAATTTGATCCCAAGATTCCCATAAAGGTCCAATTCAAAGGTCAGCCAGCAATTGATTCTGGAGGCATCTTGAGACAGTCATTTAGCACTATTTTCTCACTGGTTGCTAGAAATGAATTTCTTGGCTTAAGATTGTTCACTGGTCCTTTTTACCGATTAACACCTGCATATAGTAGTGAACATGTCTTGACAGGAGTTTTTGAAATACTTGGAAAGATGATTTGCCACAGCTTGGTGCAAGATGGACCTGGATTTCCATACTTGGCTCCAGCAGTTTATTCATACATATCCACTGGAAACCTGAGAGAAGCTATTAACAAAGTTTCAATTGTTGATATTGTAGATCCTGATCTTATAGTATTTGTTGAAAAGGTCAGTTTTCTTATGATTTGTCTTACAGTTACCATTGTAGAGTATTACAGTATATGCATGTTATTTATATTATATACTGTACATGTGTTTGTATTATATACATAATATTATATTGATAAAGTACATTTACCAGTATCTTTTTACCCTCAAAATGACCAAAGCAATAACTTGAATAATTTTGTAGATAAAGGATGCACCAGCCGGTATAATTTTGGAGGTGGCACAGGATTCTTCCTTTGTTAACCTGTTACATGAATGTGGTGATGCTCGTACCTTAACTGTAAGTGTTGTGCAGGAATTAATGCTTTACCAAAATCATCTTAACCCTTTGAACGCCGAGCCCCGGCATACCTACCTGATACCCTGGGGCAAAATCACCAAAAAAAAACAAAAAAACATTTATTTATTTTCTATGTAAATTTATTTTGGAAACAAAATAAAATGACAAAATAAAATAATTGTGTTTAACTTTAAAACACTTTTTCTCAAGAATTACAGCAGTCTAATGTATTTCTTTGATTTATGGTGTTCAGTATTTCAAGATATATTGTATTTATATATGCATATAAAGGGTTATATATAGCAAAATGTACACATCACCACTTTTTTGCTAAGGTGGATTAAAATTCTTACACCTTTCTATTTTTAGGTCCAGAATAAGCTGGATGTTGTGCAGACACTCGTTCTGCACAGCACGATCATAAAACACAAAGCAGCCATGGATCAACTTAGGAAAGGGCTGTCATGCCTTGGACTACTTCATGAAATGGAAAAAGACCCAACCAAATTTGAGAAGTTGTTTGTACATGAAGAAGAAGGAATTTCTTCTTTTTATGTAAAGAGCCTACTAAAGATACAAGAGGCATCCAAGGGTAAAGTACAGGTGCAAATGCTGTACAAATTCATTGAAAGTGCTGATGAGAAAGAACTGTGTACATTCTTGGCATTCCTTACTGGTAGTACATCCTGCACCAGTTCCTTCTCAACTGGTTGTATAACAGTATCTGTTGGCAACATTGAAGGATTTTTTGCATCCACATGTATGTTGGAGTTTAAGATCCCTTCCCATATTGATGATTATTCTCACTTTGAGAATAGCATTAAAGTAGTTTTACAGGGAAACAAGTTTACAACAATTTAAGATACTGTAATGTGTTGCTATATTGTTACATCAGTTGATTTTAATTTTAAAAACACTTTCACTGAACACTAAAAATATTGAAGTGAAATCTTTTTTATCCAATTTGTTTGATCCTTTTGTTCATATTTCGTATGGTAAATATAGTTAGTCAAAGAAAAGTTACATTTATTTTTGTATCAAACTCACTTGTATTTAAAACAACAATATAAAGTACAACATTTATATACTGTATGGTAGTCAAATCAAGGAAATAGCCTGCTCATAAATATCAATGCCAAAACTGTCTGAATGTGCGAGAGGATTAATGTTAAGTGTGAGCTGATCTATTTCTATATCTGGTAAGTCTATGTCATTAACATCGACAATAGACAATCCATCATCGCTTGGGGTCGGCGCATCAGGATCATAACCATACCATTCAAGGTCATCAACCTCTCCACTAGCACCAAATACATCCACAATACCAGTTTGGCCATGATTTCGAATATCAACCATTCCATTTGTCCACATTTGAATGGGAGACCAGTTCCGTTCCGTTCTCATAGGGTGATGATTCCAAGCATGTACAAAGCTTTCAATTGCTCTATTTATTCGTGGTAGATATACATAATGTAGTATGTACATATGTATACTGTTACCACGTTGAAGGATTCCAGATTGCTCCATTATCTGAAATGTGTGGTAAAATGTATTACATATGTTGCAGAAGACATCCCTCCAAAGGCGCTCAATACGCTGGTTGTGTACAGATGATGCTGCAATGTAGCTTCCTCGGTTAGGACCCCTTGCTTCTTCCATTAACTGCCACACCTCAACATTCTCTCCACCACGATCAGTTCTCACTCTTGATGGCCATTGATATTGCTCTATAGCGGAAAGGAAAAGGTCTTTGACCGTGCAACTCTTATTGTTTGTGGAGCAGTAAAGATATACGATGAGCCTTGAAAACCCATCAATAGCACCATGAATGACAAATCCCCAGTTGATAAGACTATGGTGACCATCCAGGTGCCACAAGCTATTTGGCCCTGGTACAGAATAAGTTCTCCTTGAAACAACCACAGCCCACCTCAAGCGAACGTTAGCGGGATCTACTCGAGCAATACTCGCCCTAATACGATCTCGTTGAATTCTAAAACCAAGAGATCGAAAGTAGCCACAGGTCATGGAAAACCCCACTAAGGAACCATGTAGGTCCATGAAATTACGAACATGTACATCGAGTTCATCATTGGTCAACTGAGAAAATCCTGTAACCTCTTCTATTCCGTATTCGACGACCCTGCGTCTGATGGTCCATCTTGAAACGAGCAGCATTTCCGAAATGTCTCTCCATTTAAACCCAAGAGAACGAAGTTCCAACAATACATTCTCACTCACATGTAGTTTCGGTCTTCCACGTAATCCTTGATGTTCCATAGGTGGTTTTTCTAGGGAGTAAATGGCTAAACTCGTGCATTGAGTGCTCGACGATAGCGTTCTACTCCAGTTTAAAAAAAGAAAATGAAAGTTCCTCGACAATTCTTCGAGAAATGTATAACTATCCCCAGAAGCCAACGGCAATACTTGATTTATGGCAAAAACTGCATATTCTAAACGTGCCAACATGTTTTCCCTTACAGTCACAGGAATGTTTGTTGCGTGTTCTTGGTGTTCATAATCATCAAAAATAGACAAAAGCGAACGAAAAAACAACTCCCATTTCTCGGCTTCGTTTTCGGTTTCCGCCATTATAAAATATAAATATGCCGAATTCTGTGCGCGGACATACAAGGGGATCATGGTATTTGTTGACAAACTTTGAATGTCATGAATGTATTTTGTTGAATGTGAATGTATTTTGTTGAATGTATTTTGTTGAATGTGAATGAATTTGTTGAATGTATTTTGTTGAATGTGAATGTATTTTGTTGAATGTGAATGTTTTTGTTGAATGTGAATGTTTTTGTTGAATGTGTTTTGTTGAATGTGAATGTATTTTGTTGAATGTGAATGTATTTTGTTGAATGAAAATATGATTTGTTGAATGAAAATATGATTTGTTGAATGAAAATATGATTTGTTGAATGTGAATACAGGTTGTTGAATATTGCACCATTTCGCTTACCATAGACATCTGCTTGCATAATTTTAAGCTGGGGACTTGACCACTTGAACAAATGCTGAATAACCTGTATTTGGACGAACAAAGAATAGTGTAAACATTTAAGTAGTTATCCTAACCTAAAACCACCCAATATTGTGTCTTTGTAGTAGGACTCAACACCTAATACCGAAATTTGTTTTCATAAAAAAGGCTGAAAATTTGGTGACACAAATCATGCTGATCAGAAATGTTGAAAATAACAACTAACTACTAAACTTTAACCCATTAACGTCCAACACCTTTCCCTTTATGAGTAAAATCGTCTGGCGTTATACAGAGTAAGTTGGGCGCATTGCAGGCCAAAGGGTTAAAGACTGAATTTAGGGCAGAAATACTTACACTGGTGTTAGCTTTAAACCACCTATTATCCTCCAGTAGGATCATGCATCTGTTATTCAAAGTTGCACGTTCTATCAGGAACATGGTTGAGCAGGTTGGGCACGTTATGAGATTGCCTTCTACTGAGTCGGGACTAATGGTTTTTCTGCAGCTGAGGCAGGAAAGTGTGCATTGGAACTCTTTCACAGCACGAATGGAAGTGTTCAGAGACACCACATTGCAAGGTCGAGATAGTTGCCTTTTGACATTTCTAACCGCCACGTTGGGCATTTGGTCGTCTACTTTGGTTATGGCAGTTTCAAAAGTCGTTGTCAAAGTGAATAGGTTGTTAAACTTCGAGACTACGACATTTTCCAGAAAGAGGAGATATATCCCCTTCATTAAAAGTGACGCTTTCTGCTCTTTCTCGCCACAAAACGAGTTCAATATGTCCCGTGCTATCCGCAAGGGAAACACTTCGTCTTAATTTGTTGTTCGGGAAGAAACCCACTTCACAGGGTTCCTTGATACTCATCACCTTCGCCTTTAATTTCAAAAACTTTTGGCTTTTAATAGCTTCCCCTCTCAGTATTTCTGATATATTGAATACTTTTTCTTCTATCTTCAGCTGTGGGACATCAGCTGTTATTTTGGTATCCTGATCGATCAACAACTCTGCGAAATTTCTTTGTCCATACGACTTTTTCAATTTGAACGATTCTATAGCATAGCTTTTGTTCACATCAAACCGAGAAAACAATTCTACAGACAGCTCTCAGCGACGAATCAGGACTGTCGTCAGACAGATTTAGTGAGAACATATTAGAGCCAGTTCTAGTGGGCTTCAAAGGACTTTTATTCAGTACTGCGCACGTTAATTTCTTGGTTATTTTACGGGCACCTGTTCCGATTTCAATTCTTCTATCGTTGTGGTCGTTTCCGTTGATTTTAAGGCCATCCGATAGTGCTTTTGACGCCGATTGTGTCCTTGAAAATTTGAATATGCAAGCTAAAATTGTAGCCTACGTGAAATTGAAATTTTAAAAAACACAGACTATGAACCAGCACCGTTAATCGTGTTCTGTGACGTAGCTACTATAAGGAATTTATATAATAGATCATGATTGGTCGCTTAGAAAATTTAGTTAATACGTGATATTCAATTGGTTAAGAACTACTTCCCTTTTCAATGTTTGTTGTTTACCACGAAGACAGTTTGTCAGCCACCTCAATCCTTGTAAACGAGACTATTAAAGAGTTTGCTAATACTTTCAAAGGATGACTGTTTATAGTCGGCATAATATTGGTTCGAGGATGAATCAATCAGTCGAAGAGATTGCGGGAATCGAATTGTTAATCATACGATATTTCCAGGTAGCCGTCGAGTGCCGATTCTCGTTATTCTGTTTCAGCTTGTCCTATTTACTTGGGCTACTTGTGGTAAGCACAAGTCTTAAATCAGGCTACATTTCTGTGTTCGTCGTTTTCTACGTCGAGAGAATGTAATTCTTGCGTGGGCGTATAAATAGCGAATTAAAGCAATTTCGGCTAGTTTTATTGTCAATGAATCGCAGTCTGAAAAGCATTTACGAGACCTGTAAACCCGCAAATTAATGCAAAGATTCTCTCCAAGATAACTGGATGACTGAGAGAAACACAGATGAGAGATAAAGAAAGAACTCGCAGAACCGTGGACGAAACGTCAACATGACAACAGTGTATAGTCATTGTCAAAGCATGCAAGCGTGTTATACATTAAATTTCGTCTGCGTGTCAGGCGTTCTGCATATAGATGCCTGATTTTTCTTTGTCCTCATTTCTAGCCCAACTTGCTTATAAAAGTTTCCCACTTTAAAAGCGCTACACAATGCCTTCAGTGCCTGATTACAGAAATCAATGCAAAAATTATCCTTTGTAATATAAAACAAGTGAGTGGGTTTTCTAATTCTAACTGTCTAACATTATGCCACCAATGCATACCCAACTCCGCAGGCAATATGCGCGCCATGTCCCTAAATTAAAGTAGCCCAAGTTAACGCCTAGGGGGCGTCTTGTTTATTAATATTATACATGTATGGACATAGATTATATATTATACATAGATCTGGACAACATATAATTCATTTACTGTATATTATGGTATAGTTAATTTCAGTTGTGGTTTATATACTGTTTTGATAGTGTTCACAATTTTCATTTTTTAAAACTTGTCTCAAGCTGCAAAACTCTTGAATTTCCATTTTTCATTGATTTGGATCAGATGATTTGTAATTGCCATGGCAACAAAACATTTAAAGACAGTCCCACTGTTTATGTTCGATATATTCAGACCAATTTTTGCTATTTATAGTCTTCTTTAACAACTCCACATGAAAATTATTTATAAAAGAGAGATGTACGAATGGTAAAACATATGTAACCTTTGTTGACAGTCGCTTGGTTTGATAATGGCAATGTTACAATCATAATGCGTTCCATCGATTCAAGCATGTCGTTAAAGTAAAGTTATTTTGGTGGATATTGGAATAACGGTAATTTCTTCGACTTTGGCTGCATGAAATGACAGTTGTTTAATTTGATAATGGCAATGTTACAATCATAATGCGTTCCATCGATTCAAGCATGTCGTTAAAGCAAAGTTATTTTGGTGGATATTGGAATAACGGTAATTTCGGCTGCATGAATGGCGCGACTTGAAAATCCATTGAGTTTGTAACCATGATGATATTTTGGCCTATGCTAGTGATGGGAATAATATGCCAGTGAAGTTGTCTCTGTTGACTTTGGACTGCGCAGTGTCCATTGGTATTTAAATGCCTTTAGCACTTTACTCCACACTCCAGTGTTAATTTGTCTGCTCTTTCATTATACGATACCAGTTGCATGTCAAAGTCATTTAATACCAGAGTAATATCTTGGTGGTTGATGGAATTAATAGCTAGTCCAACCCACAAATCCAACTGTGTGGTCGTAGAGGCCCTTTACTTCAGATGCCAGTGTTAATTGGGTTTGCTGTTTCATTAATACCATATTATTATGTTGATGTTATAAGGTCATTTAATGTACACCAGAGTATTAAATTGGTGATTGGTGCTGAACTCGCAACTTTAACGTAGTTGTACAACTCCAATGGTAATGATGCCTTTAATGTGAGTATTGCTGAGGTTTTTCATGATTCTAACAGATCTTTAGTTTTGTCTGAAATATGAAATATGAAACAGAGAGAAAATAAGTGAGTTAAAAAAAAATTAAGCTATATGCATGCATAGGAACTTTGCAATATTAAAGAACAATTATATAGAGATTCAATACATTTTTTACTTACATTAATTTGTTGTCCCATGGTTCCGGTTGTCCAGGACAAGGTGTTCTAAGTCCTTTTCAGGACAGAGGCACTGAGCATAGGTGCACCATCCCAGGGGTGGGCCATTAGAAATCTTTGGGAGAGGGGTAAAAAATATTTCTAAGCATGATTTTTTTCATCCTATGAAACCACAGGGAGCCCAACTCTGACTCCTGTGATGTGTTTCTCTGTTTCTTTATTTTGTTCTATATTATGGAAATTCTGATGTTTCATATTTAATATTGAAAGTTACTAATACTGCGGCAATTTGAAACTCAAAACAGCTGTCACTGGGTGCCACGTGAGAATACGCGTGACGATCACTGAAATCTGAGACGATACAACACTGATGTGCGGGAAAACACGCGAGAGAACAAGAAGAGAAAGGAAAGGGATGAAACTCCGACCCGTCTGTGTTCAACGTGTTCCATAGGTAGCTTGGACACAGTGAATCGTCTTCGGAAGCGGTCGGATGGCGACCAAACCCAGACCGTCGCTGAGATCGCTAAATACACTTTAATAGACCAATCAAAGAATTGCATAATTGCAAGGGTACGACAAAGCACTTGTTTGTATAATTATATATTAAGCATTAGTTTAACGCGTTTGTATCGTCTTCATCTACGAAGGCCATACTCTTTCTTTGTCGGAAATACAGTCAGACATCTCTTCTCCTCATGAGCTGGGACGCTTAATCCGAGGCTTAATCAAGCATGCTCTCCCTTGGGTTACGAAAGTGAAGGCGACGATTCAAGTCGACGGCTCAAAGAAACGGACTCGCGTCACCCAAAGCAAGATCAAGGACATAGGCAATCGGTTAATCTAAACGAAAAACCAGGAAGCAGAATAACAATTAATTAGGATTTTATATAATTACAAAAGTATTTTGAGTAAAGCTTCGTTATACACATTACTAGAACTTCCAACAAGATAACGATTTATATTCCAACTGAAGACTACCAACAGTTTCTACCAATGTTTCTACCAATCTTCGCATTTATGAACAAAATGCCAGCGCACGAAGGTCTACGAAGGGCGCTCTGAACACCGTCGGCGTTTCCGACGAGTAAACTGTCCAAGCTACTTATGGAACACGTTGAACATAAACAAGTCAGTGAAAATCTTGTGAAATATTTACTTATTTCGTGTCGGCTTTTCTAATACAAGTGTCATTGCTTGTTTATTAACAATATAGCAAGTGCTCTAAAGAAAACTGCTTTCAAAACAAGTCTGGAACACGTAGTAATTTCGCATATAGACTATCAAAGATTTAGAGTTTCATCCCTTTCCTCCGCGCGTGTTTTATCACACAGCGGGGCAAGAGTATTCAGGTGGCACCGAGTGACAGCTGTTTCGAGTTTCAAATTACCGCGCGTGCAATTGTCGTCTCAGCTTTCAGTGATCGTCACGCATATTCACGTGGCACCGGTGAGAGCTGTTTCGAGTTTCAAATTACCGCGCGTGCAGCCGTGCACTATTCACATAAGCGCCGTGGTATCATAAGCATCGCTTGCTTTCAATATTAAATATAAAACATCAGAATTTCCATAATATAGAATAAAATAGAGAAACACATCACAGGCGTCAGAGTTGGGCTCCCTTCGCGTATTCTCACGTGGCACCCAGTGACAGCTGTTTTGAGTTTCAAACTCAGGTGCATTAATGCCTGGGTCCAAGTTTCAAATTTGAGAAACGCATAAGAAAATACAATAAAATTCATAAAAAATTAGGAACACGAAATGCAAATTTCATTCATGCGTTATATGTTAGACAGTAAACATCGGAGTGTATTGACACTTTTAGTTGCCATGGAAACCGATCACGTGACTATTTCTACCTGTCAAAAAGCGCAAAATGATACAAAATAATATTCGCACCGCGCCGACGCATAAATCATTTACGCTATATTACAATATTGCTACTACGATACCTTTAGACGTCATACTACATCCTCCAAATTAGAACCGTGAACATCTTTCATTAGGGAAGAAGATATAGCAGGCAATATTACGATAACTATCATTCGAGAGGACGTTTACTAAGATAAAATAATCTTTCAGAGCAATAAGTTCATCGTTCTAATTTGAGGGACGAGGAGCGATGTATTTTGAACAAAATTAGATTCTAGAATACACAATTTTAAAAAAAATTACCACTCGGCAAGTCGAACGTGTGTTCGGCGTGGAATGAAAATTGTTGACCGCCATTATATTATTGAGCCCGGTGTTTTCTTAGTGTCGATCCAGCAGGCAAGACGTGAAATTACACTATTGCCATGGCGATAGCGTTTCTTAAAAGCAATATGGTGGACGAAAATGAACTCATAAGTCATAACTAGAGTGAAATTTACCATATTATAGATTAATGAAGCTCCTTGAAGTAGAAATGTTGTACAGTGCTAACTATAAAGGGTCTGTGTAATCTAAAAACGTACATCATATGTAAAACCGCATTTACAAACAAATAACAAGCCCCAAATATCATTCACCGATTTATTGAAACAACAACACCGTGTACAAAATACTGTAGATTTAGAATATGTAAGACGCATGTACGTCTTTGATCCATATCTTGACATGTTATTAAAGCGTGACGTAAATCCGCATACTTGAAATTTAGGCGCAAAAGATTCAAAGTTCTTCGGAGCAGCAGGTTTATCCAGCAAGCGATTATTAAGAAGTTTCTTATACGATAGTTTAACTTATAGCGTACATTGCTATGGTATTAAGTTTTATCCAGCCTTCGACGTGCGGCTTCGCCAGAGGTATAGCCTGGCAAGTCGCTAAAGAAGTGGACGAACAAATTAAGTGTCAGAAGAATGAAAGTCGACAAGAGCATCAAGCACGTCAGATGCAAGAACGGTTCAAGCGGTACTGCGCTGTCTTCGCAACCACGAAGGAGAACTTTGCTGTTGAATATCAGGGATTTAGGAAGATCCTTCCTGATTTGCGCAAGAAGTTCAGAGAGTGGAACCGCCGTAAAATTCAAGAACGAAACCAATACACGGGAGCTTTTAATATCAAAAGTTGGAATGCGTTGACACTAGAAGAGCAGGGAGAACATTCACTGCAGAACTGCAGCGCATGCCTGAAGCGATACAGCAACATCCAGTCTTTATTCCCAGTAAAGTCGAAACGGTTCATTGGTTGTACGCGTAAGAAAACCCCGCTATTATCGGTCGAAATCACTTCGAATCAACAATGTCAAAGCCCAGCGAACAAGCTTACCCAACGCCAATCTGCTGATCTTGCAAGGGAAATCTACAGCAAAATCAATTCATCTTTCCAAGACGCCTGTAACATCTCCTTTGCCAAGGCATTAACAAATGTCAGTGAAATGAATCTCGGTGTAAAGAAGTCCAAAGCTGAAATGAAAAAAGAGACAAGAAATAAGTACAGGAAAGCCAAGGAATCTGCAGAAGCCCAGTGAGAGAGCACATATGTGATCAGGTACTGTACATTTGATTGTCAATTGTAACAATCTTAATAAAAGTTAATCTTAAAAATAATTAAAAATTTCATCGATTCTGTAACTATATATTATAGCTACATAATAATAATAATAATAATAATAATATATGTTTGTCTAATTAGGGGCTATTCTGACAACTCACTTTAGCAAGATCAAGCAGTTGCTTTAATTTATTTCTTGTTAATGTTTTTACATGAGAACTGAGCCAGCCTGCCTAGCCGAGATCTTGGTATGTGTCACTGTAATTTTGGTTACCTGGGCAGGTTTTTGCATATACTAGAAAACTGAAAAGCGCTGAAAAAATGTCAACTCGGTTAAGCGGGCCAGCTCAGGTAACTCGTCAGTGGCTCGCCTCTGTATAAATTAACACCCTCAAGATGTCTTAGACCAGTAGCTGATTAAGATAACTCATGTATATATTATGTCAAACCTAAAAACAAATATTCTGTGATATTCTGTAGGTACGGTATTAGTAATAATAATATAATAATAATATAATAAAAGTAGTCAGTAATAATAATAATAATAGTAGTAATAAATAAATATGATTTAGTATTAATATAATTTTACCTAATATGACATACCTGTAACTAAATATAATATTTTATAGATGTTATGGGAACAGACAATCCTTGGCTGGACGACGAGAGAGGCTTGCAATGAGCTATGAAAGCTACGATGAAGCAAAAGAAAGGCAAGAAAAGCAGCAGCGTTTAAAGAAGAAAAGTCCAGTTGGAAACACGCAGAAAATGGAGTGGGATAAACAAGGTTTGAAGAATGAGGTGAACGGTTATCAAAGTGGAACACTAATAAACTGGTCAGAGTTGGCACGGCATTACCAAATAAAAAATACCAGGGGAGATCTCGCAAAGAATGGTGGCCAAATTGCTCAAGAATGGTTAATATCAGAAGGAGTGGACATCAGCAGATTTAAGAAAAGGAGGCTGGAGAATGATGGAGGACAGATTAGAAAGAGGATGAAGAGAGGTGAAATCACAATTCCTTGTCCAGAAACCAATGAAAGCTTGAAAGAAAAAATAAAGCAAAAGATTCTGTCTGGTGAATATAATGTGGGAGAGTTAATTGTACCAAGAAAGGTAATATAATTATAAATCTTAAAATAATATTGTAAAAACTAACAGTCTTTTGTTGGAATAAGCAGGCTCTCTATTAACTCATTGAGGGGCAATAATGCATCTACTGTAAGTAATAAATTAGCCCCCACTTTACTGAACAGAATCATCCAACTTTGTTTATAAATTAGCCAAAATTAAATGTGTGCTTTAGTGACCCCCTTTAATAGATTAACCAAGCAGATGGTTTGAACTCATTGGAGGGGGGACCCAACTCTGCCAAATAAAATTATCTGGCCTAATGCACCCAGAGTAATTAATATTTAAGAGTACACATTATAAAATATGTTAATGAAATAGTACATGCATAATTAACAAAATTATCTAATTTCTAATTAGTATGATAAATTGGTGCTTAAAGATGGATCCATTGTGAAAACACACCTCTTTGTGGAAGGACGTAAATGCCCTCTTGTTGAGATCCGTGAAAAAAAGCTGCATGAACTTGACAAATTCATGAGAAATACCTCTGACGAAGATTTCAATAATCTGTCATATGAAGATGTGTTAAAAAGACTGGAAATGATCAATGAAGTAAAGGAAGGGGAAAGTCTAGAAGACATGAAAGAAAGAATGAAAGCAATGGAAAGGACTCGGCACTTGCTGGTTTGGCATGATCTTTCCACAGTAGCGAATCATTCGCATCTTGTCTTTATGGTAACCTGTCTGTATGACCGAGCAACATTCTACACTAATGATGAATATGAAGAGCTGACAGGAAAGAAAGTAAATATACAATCCCACATTGAACCCCCTAGTCTCTACATTGTAGCAAGGTCTTCATCATCTGATAAAGAGCAATTGTGCTATGTAGAGACCAGTGTAGAATGTTTGGAGGAACTTTCTGAACCTGTAAAGACCAAGTTGGGTATACCGGTGGTGGATAAAATGAGGTTCTTCCATGGCGACAGCCCTGCACGGCAGTTCGAATGTGGCCAACAAAAGGGAGGGAATTATTACTGTGCAGTATGTGGAGCAAGGGCACATCGGGTGTATGAACTTGACTATGCATTTCGTTGCCATACATATCCCTAGCAGACCGACAGCATCTGGTCATGCAAGGTCGTTGTGGAAAAAAGAACTCTCTGGAAAAGTCAAACAAGCCCTTTCAAAAGATGACTTAACTAAGGAGTTATCTTCTAGAGGTATGAGGGCCAGTAGCTAGCTAGCTTATCAGTTTTTAAGGACTGTCATCTGTTACCATCCATAAATAAAGTTATTATTATTATTACTATTAATTTTATATAATAGGTATATACGAAGGTGACAAGAATTGCATGGTGTACAGAGAGTACCAGCCCTACTTTTCAACAATCCAGAGAAAACTCTAGAATCGATTAATTGTGGCAGTTATGAGATTTTAGGGTTTGAACCCCTTCACGATATTGGAAAGCACATCGAGAATGTCTTCACCGAGCTTCCTGACCATCTCCCAAGTAAAGAAGCTTCTGAACTGAAGGCTACCTTGAATTATGCATTGGGGGGAAAGAAACAAAGAGGACTTTTGATTATCGCTGTGCTCTTGTCTTGACTTCCAATCAAGTCAGAGGCAAGATTAATTCAAAAGCCCAACAGTTGCTGGATACCCTTGTAGAAATTCAAGAAATAGCCTACAGTTCAGAAGTACATCGTACACCTAGATCTGTTCTTCGACTCCACAATCTCACCTGGCGCCATGCAATGCTGTGCACAAGTTTGATTGGCTTTACCATGAAATATTTGACAACGCGCAAATTTTATGGGAACTACTTCCATAACATTACATGACATGCACCTATTCAAAACCGGCTGATAAGTGGCAGATCATCAAATACTGAAGAACAAGAGAGGGTCTTCAATGCCATTACCAATATCACAAAAGCAACATCTTCATTCCACGCAAGTCATATTATCGGTAATGTATTTGTACGCCTTCAAGCTGAGACAATTATGAAAACTCACCAAACTTCTACATCTGACAAGCAACAAGCCCATCTTTCCAAACTCGCATCTGCGCTACCAAGTTTTGGAAACACTGTTATTCCACAACAAATGCTGGAAACCCACTCCTCAGTTTGGCAAGCACATCTGGAACGAATCAGCGATTTTCTATTAACAGCTGAAGGCAATGGCGATGTTGAATTTTTTGATGCTAAAGGAAATCATGAATCTGTTCCTGAACCTTCAAGTCTGAAGAGGCATATTTGAAGGACTGCTGGCAAATGTGCTTACAAAACAAGTCACAGTTACCTGTTACACAGCTGCGAATTCCAGATGAAAACGGAAATTCTGTCAGCATTAATGAGGATGGTGAGGATGCAAGGAATGGTCAGGCAATTGTTGGATAGTGTTGGGATGTCAGATGGAGTTGATGTTTGTTCAGACACGTTTCACACAGATGGCGAGAAAGTAGGCTGTGTTGCATGTTTTAGTGGAGATGTAGATGGTCCAATAATTAAAAATGGAGGTGAGAATGATGGTGAAGTTGAAGATGTGGATGAGCACATAATTTCCCTGCAGGTAAGTAGTTCTGAGATAACTACCAGCTGAAACACAGAAGCTGGAACTAGTGATGTGGGACAAGTTTCAAGTACTAAACCATTAGGTAAGGGTTTACATGCAGAGTATATATATATCAGTGGCGTGCGGTCATGTAAGCGCAGGCAAGTACTGCTTGCCTAGTCATTTTTGAAAAATAAAAAATTTCTAGAGCGATTTCAATTTCTCTTTAATCAACGTATACTCGATTATAAAATGCTGTGTCTTTTGCGTTTGTGTCATAATTACGATTGTTTCCTCTGCGGGGAATCAAGTGGATTATAAACGGCTTATCTTCATCTTCTTCTGTTATTGGTTGTTGTAATATTGCGCCCTGCTCGATCAATACTCATGCTATTGCTTGATTATTAACCAAGGGCAAGCGGCTTCATATCTCAAAATCAACAATTGCGCATGTGCTAAAATACGTTGGGAAGTTCCAATTCGACGAATTTTCACTGAAGGCAAGCAGCGCTTCTGAGGGCACCGCTTGATAGTTGATTGGTCAATAGGCGCGTTGTTCTAAATATATAATGCATATAAATAATGAAGACTCAGTCGTTGGTGAATGGTGATATAATTTGAAAGGTAATGTTTAGTTCTCTATGTCAGTTATTTACTTATTCCCCTAAAAGTATTTATTGTTTATTTAATTTTTTAAACGCGCATTGAATCAGTGACAATCACAGAGATTTAATGTTTGCGTACGCGCTGTGTTATCAACTATGATTCATCAACTGAAATACTCCAATGCTTCAGAATAGCTAATACTATAAGCTAAAATCACTGACCCTTCTCGGATAGTCTAAAACATACGAGACACGGTTTCGTCGGTTTGCCATTATAAGATAAGACGTTATGTACCAATCTATATTAATCCATATAATATCATGTGGTATTGCCAATACCACATGATATTATCTGGATTAATATAGAGAACATACCAGACACATTGTTCGACGCACGTTCACCTAGCCAACAAAATAAACGATCATGTTTAATTACTTTAATAACCCTTTACGTGTCTTTTGCTGCTCAAATTTGACGCAACTATTTAATCATACAATAATGGTGATCTTTAGTGACAACTTTCAATCTGTTTGGAAATGTGCGCAACTTTATTTATGGTTAGATGAGAACATAGCTGAGAAGCAATCTGTTTAATACAACAAATGCGTAAATCTATATTATCGTTATCAGTCAGGAGCTCAAAAAAGGAAGGAAAGGGAGAAAACCCTTTTGGCTTTAGATGCAAAGAAGACAAGGAAAATAACTTCGTTCATGACGAGCACGATTGCTTCTGCATCAGTATCAGTGCAAGTGCAACTGCCCACAACTCCAGTGGCTCCATCTCAGGGTTGGCAAATCGTCTTATATTGTTTCTTCTTGTATTTTCTTATATTAATATAAGAAGATTTAGTTTTTGGCAAAATCTTATATTATTCTCATTGATTATAAGATAAAAATTCAAATTGAGGTGTCTTTCTGAACAGTCATAATATGACGTCATCAATCTGTTTGGAAATGTGCGCAACTTTATTTATGGTTAGATGAGAACATAGCTAAGAAGCAATCTGTTTAATACAACAAATGCGTGACACCTTCATGACGTAATCGATTACGCGGTTCTCTGGTAGAATAAAGTTTATTAATAAAATAAATTCAGTATATCATCCAGAGTGGGTATTTGAATTGCAAAATATGAACTGTATACTGTTATCAGGAATCACCAATATTATAAACTATTCCTTAATTCTTCTGATAGAGTTCTGGGCAGTATTTCTACATTATTTTTAACTGGCTGAAGAAAATATATCTACTTTTAACTCTTGACTCATGCAAAGCAAAGACCCAGTGAATTAACATGTTTATTGTAAAAAAGATATGAATAATACCCTGCTTGTCAGATAAATTTATTTGAAAACTCATTCCTGAAATCGCTGGAAATGCACTTCTGGCGCTTTCGAAATTCAACATTTTCTGGGGGGGGGCCTGCCCCCAAACCCCCCTAGGTGCTATCCTTCAACTGGCCAGTTGAGCTTGTCTAACAATTCCTGTCACCGCACGCCACTGATATATATATATATATATATATATATATAATTTTATTTGTTGTATTGCAGGCCAGGTAGTTTGTCCTGCCAACATAATACAACCACAGCTGCAGGGCTGCAAATTCATATAACTTTAACTTATAATAAACGAAATTTATAAATATTTAATAAGCATAATAATATGTAACTTACCATTCATTATTTGAATATTTGGTATAGACAAATCACCAGAGCCTCAGACTAATGTTGGATGCGAAACGAAGCAAGGACGTGCCCTGGAGTTCATTCTAGGCCCGGCAACCAAGGAGGTGTTAAGGTACGACAAAGCACACAAAAGAATCAAGGCGTCTCCACATAATCATGATTACCTTCAAGATTACTTGGATAATTTGGCGGTGATGGAAACCAGGGTTTCCCGTGAACAGAGGTTAACGAAAGAACGGTTGAAGATTTGGGAGCGACGACACTTCGACCAATATTGCAAACTTCCGACTTCCCAAGATGTGCTCTCTGATCCAGCTGCAAAGCTATTGATGGACAAGCTGAAATATTGCAAAGCCGTGGTCAAGCAGTGGAAAAAGTGAAAGAAATGGTTCTTTTAGGACCCAAAGATACAAATTAAACAAACCGGCTACCAATAATAAAAAGAATTAACAAACAAAAACGCTCGAACCAAACTTACATCGGTCAGTCGGGTAATCTATTTCGTACATATTTGTTGTCTTGTAAAGCATTAGTAAATTGCTTTTGCTAGAGTTTGAAGAGCCAGTCAAATCAACATCAGAATACAGTATTAAATCTCCAGAAAAACATGAAGAGATATAAACGAACAAGAAACGTGTTTTTAAAATACAGTACTTTAAAAATCGTTTTCGTTGCTGAGCAACGGTAGTCCAGCGGCATATCATACCAATGTGTTATCTGTTGTTTCACTGCTATTATCACACAGGAAATTTTAATATAATAATGAAATACAACGGGTATCTGTTAAACTATTATTGCACAACTACTAACTTTTAAATAAGACACGATATTCAAGCGGGTTTAGAATACATTTGAATTGCAACCGTGATCAAATTAGCATGTTCTCTACACATGACTGAGTCTTAGCGGTCAACTCGTACCCAGACCCACGCGGTGGTTGGCGGCAAAATCAATATACGCGGGTCATTTTGCGTAAGTTCTGTTATTCGGTTTCAATTCATATTTACTTTAATGCCAACATATGGGCAAGCCAGATTTGAATACGCTCGTGATGGAGAAGAAGAGAAGGATGAGGAACAACAGGAAAAAGCATCGCCGACAGCAGCGCGCTCTTGAAAAGCGCGCTGCTGCCGCTGATGTGATAGCACGCAAGATCGATGATGGCATCAACGAGCAGAAGATACTCACTGCAAAATATGAGGCAAAATGGAGGAACCTATGCAAGGAAACCCGATCACTTACGAGTAAAATACCAATCCAAAATCATCGCAGAAAGGTAAAAGTTGAGTTAGAACAGTAATTTCGTATTATGACTGATTATTAGCCAATTCCAAGCGTACCCCCTCCCCCCCGGGACGACTCCCGCGAAATTTTCTAAAAACAATGTTAATGCATTGCCTGGCACCAGTCAATTGAAAAGCCGGACTCCCGACCCGGGGCTATAACGGGACTTTGTCGGGGAGATACAAGGTTTTACCAAACATTGATCTTTTGGTAGACATGAAAAATTGGGTATGGTGTAGCCAGGATTTAACACTTGTACAGTCTGGGAACTAACCGATTTAGCATGATGAGATGCTTCAGACGAAAAAGCTGACGAAAAAGGAAATCCTACTATTAAATTCAAACTTTTGTTATGCTTTTTACAATTAGACTATTATTGTTGGTTTCACATTCCCACCAAAGGGTTGGTGGTTCTGTCCGAAGTGCAAGCATATGCACAAAAAATGTAGAACAGTTATTAAAAGACGAAATGAGCAAAACAAATAGAAAGCCTTAACATTTTTATAATATATATATATAATTTTTGTAATATATCTGATATAATATTAAAGAATTATTCCAAAACATCAATGTACATAAAGCATGATTTCAAATGTCCCAACCCTGGAAAGTTCCAAAGAGATGCACACATTTTGAATTGATTGATACATTACATTTACTATACTGTATAATGCATAATGCATACACATACTGTCTCAGCATATTTTTTAATGCTTTGTGGGTGGTGTAGTATGGACTATAATAAACTATACAACTCCCGGTATGGCAAAGCATTGTGGTAGTTGTAGTTAAATGACAGTTCATAATATTGTGTTTGTACACAGACTTGCTATTAAGGCCATAATGGCTAGCCGAGTCAGCCAACTTAAATGTTGTTACTATAGGTGCTTGTGTATGGCACTCTGGTACGGCCCTCTTGGCCAGCCACTGATATTATTCTGAATGCAGTGCCAAAATCACACAGACATATAGTGCCTGGGCTTGGCCACCATTTGGATTGTGCTAGTTTTGAGCACTGCATACTTGATTTGTGCCCCAAAATAGGCACTGGGGTCTCGTTATTAAAGCAAAATTCTATAATTTAGAAATCAAAAAATGATATTATTCATAAACAAAAATGACATTTTACACCCTTAATTGTAATCAGAAATGTAATGTAGCTGTTGCAGATGCTTATATATTTATTTAAATATAATCTTTAGGTCACAACAGATGCTGCTGGATTTACAAGTTCCTCACAGACCATTAATGTTTCTGTTAATCAGATTGGTCCTGGTGAGCTAGCACCACTTGAACAAAATGTTGGTGCAAACATTGGTGCTGGCACATATGGAGAATGCAGTTTAAAGACATACAAACGGCTTGGCATTATTGTCCTTGAAAAGCAGGTGGGATCATCAGATGTAAAAGCTGTTATCACTGAAGCACAGTGCATGAACACATTAACACATCAATGCATTCCACAATTGCTAGGAGTGCAAATTGAACAGAAACCATACTCACTGGTAATGGAATTTGTTGGTAACAACATGGAATCAATAACATTCCATAAGTTGTTGCTGCAAAGCATGCAAAAACAATCGCCACTTAATAACAAAGAGTGGATCTCTGTTTGTATTGACATAACAGAAGCTGTCCAACACAGTCACCTCAAAGGCTTTTTGCATTGTCATCTAAAGACAAACAATGTACTTGTGTCTCAGGAGAGGGGCTTTGTCATAGATTTTGGCAAAGCTTGTAAAATTTCAAAGCCATCCGCTAAGAAGTACACATCCTTTTATCCACACATTGCCCCAGAGATCTTAAGAGGTCAACCAGTTGGTACTTCAAGTGACATGTTTTCACTTGGAGTAATTTTGTACACAGTTGGGAAAGCAATACAGATTACATCTATAAAATATCTAGGGGAAAAATGCAAAGACACCAATCCACTTGCACGACCATCTGTCCCTGAAGTGCTGAGAAGGATGAGAGAAGATCCAGAGTGAGAAATTGACTCTTAATAGCTACAATAAAAAAAGATACATAAATAATACAATACTGTATACAGCTAATTTAATTAAGGACTTAAGGTTGTTCTTTAAGGTCAAAACTCAAAACCTCAAACTCTAGATGTGAAAAGCACGAATGGGCTTGTGTGTGTGCAAGTTAGTTTGAATTATTACGTGTTGTCCATGTGATACAAAATAAAGGACAACCTTAATTGAATTAGTAAAAAAGTAGAGTGCTGCGTAGACAGTGTTTTGAATATATAGCAAAGTGAAAAGGTGGTAAACTGCCAAGAATTTAGTGACGAGATACTGACGTTTCGAGCGGAGCCCTTCATCAGAGTAAGACGAGATGAAATGAAATAAATAGGGCTTATATATATATGCCAAAAGGGTGTCACAAGTAGAAAGTAGCCAATCAAATGCACGGGAGATAAACAAACTAATAATTAATGAGATGGGAAACGTTAGATCATTTGCTATTTTTAACAGTCGATCAGCAAGCAGACTGAGGGGGCGGGAGAAATGACAGGTCCAATATTCAAGGGGATTAGGCGATAATATTAGCATAAGAAACAAAAACTTGAAAAGGAATGAAAGCCAATTGTATAATAATTGTATACCTTAGGTAAAAACTCATCTTGTCAAGACTTTTAGTCTTTGGGCAGCAAGTTGGCAACCTAGCATTAGTTTACAGCACAACAATAAACTTTAAATAATAATTAACAATTATTCACCAAAGGAAAGGTGAATATCGGTGAATAAAAACCAAGACAAAGTCGAGGTTTTTATTCACTGAGCCTGAGGTGAATAATTGTTTTCGTAAAAATACACATTGAATTTTCTTCAAATTTACTAGTTTCTAATTCCTCTGTCACTTTGGGCAAATCGACTGGCATATGTACTGTAAACAGTGGAAACTCATGTTGTCAAGACCTAGTGTCTTTAGGCAGCCAGTGGAAACTCATTTACAGTACGGCAATAAACTTTAAATAATAATTATGTATTTATCTTAAAATAAATATGTACTGTAAACAGTGGAAACTCATGTTGTCAAGACTTCGAGTCTTTAGGCAGTCAGTGGAAACTCATTTACAGTACGGCAATAAACTTTAAATAATAATGTATTTCTCTTAAAATAAATATGTACTGTAAACAGTGGAAACTCATGTTGTCAAGACTTCGAGTCTTTGAGCAGCAGGTTGTCAAGACCTAGTGTCTTTAGGCAGCCAGTGGAAACTCATATTTACAGCACGGCAATAAACTTTAAATAATAATTATGTATTTATCTTAAAATAAATATGTACTGTAAACAGTGGAAACTCATGTTGTCAAGACTTCGAGTCTTTGGGCAGCAGGTTGTCAAGACCTAGTGTCTTTAGGCAGTCAGTGGAAACTCATTTACAGTACGGCAATAAACTTTAAATAATAATGTATTTCTCTTAAAATAAATATGTACTGTAAACAGTGGAAACTCATGTTGTCAAGATTTCTGTTTGCTTCTGCGCATTATCGTTATCTGTGACTCTTGCAATGTTGTAATCAATATATATGGTATATAAGGGTATTATGATCACTATTTCTTTCTAGATTTGTTTTACAGCATGTATATTAGTGTAAAAAGTGATGTTTTAATGCAGTGAATGTTTCTATTAGCATCTTTCTACCCTAGATACATCATTGCTTAAAAATTTATATTAAATAAAGATTTTCTTTGGATTTTTTGTGTCAATCTAAAAATAGTCTGTGTATACATTAGTTGGGTTTTGTCAGTAATTTCTGTGTGGCTATCAGTTGACGAGATGCCTAAATAGACATTTTATTATGTTTAGAATGGTTAGAAACTACAAACGGAAGACTGACCTTGCAAATTGGTCAGAGGAGCAGATGAAGCTTGCTATCTTGGCAGTACAGAAAAAGAGCTGTCTATAAGAAAAGCTGCTGTTGTCTTTGGAGTTCCTAAGGATTCCCTAAATCGCAGAGTCAAAGGTAAGCTGAAAAGTTTATCCACCGATGAGAAACATAAAAATGTTTTGGGGCGTTATCGTGCTATTCTCACCCATGACCAAGAGAAAGAGCTTGAAGACCACATAATCAACATGGATAAAGCTTTTTATGGTCTTTCCATTAATGATATCAGGACCATTGTCTATGACTATTGTCAAAAGAACAACATTAAAAACAATTTTAATTCTGACAATAAGATGGCTGGTCGGGACTTTGTTGCTGGATTTCTGAAGCGCCACCCAAAGTTGTCACTTCGAAGACCGGAATCTGTGTCTGTGAATCGGGTTTTTGGTTTGAACAAAACCTCTGTCCATTTGTACTTTGATAACCTGAAAACTCTGTTGAACAAACATAACTTTAAACCACATGAAATATTTAATTGTGATGAAAGTGGTTTGACATGTGTTCACAAACCAGTGAAAGTTATTGCACCAAAAGAAAAACGATGTGTCTCCTCTGTGACAAGTGGTGAACGTGGTCAAACAACTACAATTTTAGTGGCATATAGTGCATCAGGGATATACATTCCACCAATGATGATTTTTAAAAGAAAACGAAACAAGATGGAATTGGTTGATCATGCTCCTGTAGGGACTGTTGGACGCTGCTCTCCAAATGGACGGATTGATGCGGACCTGTTTCTGGACTACTTGAAGCATTTTGTAACATTTACAAAGTGTTCAAAAGATGCACCAGTTTTATTGATCCTAGATGGTCATAAAACACACACCAAGATTCTCTCCACCATAGAATATGCTCGTGATAATGGTGTTGTCATGCTGTCACTCCCTCCACACACCTCCCATAAGCTCCAACCACTGGATCGAAGTTTCTTCCAGCCGCTAAAGAGTGCTTTCAATGCGGCATGCTCAACCTGGTTGCGAAACCACCCTGGTCGCAGAATCACTGTGGACAAGCTTGGGGAGCTGTTCAAAGCTGCCTATTTCAAAGCTGCCTATTTAAAAGCTGCCACCATTGAGAATACTATGTCTGGATTCCGGTGCACTGGCATTGTCCCATTAAACAAAGAAATTTTGCCCCCGTCTGAATTCTTAGAGGACCCCCGTGTCGTTGATCCACCATCTGATGAGACCTTGCCTTCCCCCGCTGACACAGCAAAGCAGAGTGCAAGCCATGACGAAGCATCATCTTCTGAAGCACAATCCAGAGAGCGATTGTTTGTGACTGAAGAAACCACACCAATGCCACCTGTCCCCACAGAATCCAGAAATTCTCCACCTGCCCCAGAGGAACCACCTGTAGTTGACCACGTCAGCTTCTCCATGATCATGAAGCTACCCTCCCTCACTGAGAAGAAGAAATCAAAGAGGTCTGAGGAGTCTCAGATAATCACCAGTTCTCCATATAAACAGTCTCTTGTTGAAAACATCACCGAACAAAACAAGAAAAGCAAGCAAAAACTTTTTACCAAAGAACAGAAGTTAAAGAAAGCTAAGGTGCAACAACCAAAAGCCAAGAAAGCTAAGATTGAAAGAAATAAATCAGAGAAAACTAAGAATGTTAGCACTGACATTGTGGAAGATTCACAATGTCCAATGTGTGATTGGTCATTGGATTTTGGAGTCATTGCCAGCAGAGGATTTTGGGTCCAATGTTTCGAGTGCAAAAAGTGGTTGCACGAAGAGTGTTGTTGCTCTGCAACACCAACAAGTGTAACATGTGACTGCTAATGAACTTTTAAACTTAGTTTTATGCTACCATTAAAATAATTTTTAAATTTTTAAAACATTTCAGTATATTTTATATCTGTCTCATTTTGCCCCGGTTCATTGGGGCAAAATGAGACATTGACTTCCGGTCGTTTTTCTGGTATTAATGCCACAATATTATCTCAAGAAGAGATATATTGCACTGAATTGGTTCACCAGACTTTACTTAACATGTCAATGTTGAAAAAAGCGTTTAAATATACTTCCTTGCTTTTTTATGACAGTCACACTACTTAAGCGTCTCGTTTTGCCCCGAATTACGCCCTTCGAAAGTAAACTTCCCGAGGCATTCTACAATTTCTTTGCAGCACCGATATTCCCTGGCGTCATCCATGTTGGCATCACTACAACATTCACAGGTGCACCTTGAGAAAATAGAAATCCACATGTTTAAATGTTCTTTCACTAGTATAAAACAGTAATATATAGTTTGAAAAACGATTAAGAGGCCGTCTTTGTAAAAACCACCTGCTCAATTTTGTGTAAAAAGCAATGTTGCCAGAAAATCTTGCAACTGACAGACTTTTTATCGAGGCCAAAATTAAAACAATTTTTTTGTGTTCAAAATTATTTTCTGGCAGCGCCAGCAGCCGTTAAATCAGTTTGCCCCATCAGGCCCAACACGTATCGAAAATAAAAAATAGGCATTTTTCGTGGCGCTGTAAAATATTTGATTCGCATCATCTAGCAATATTTATCATTTTGCTCATCAACCTTTCTAGTTTTCCAACAGTTTAACAGTTTTTCTCTCGATTTAGCTGGAAAGGCGAAATCAATCATTATGACCCCTATTCATGACAAGATGAGCCCGGAGAAAGTGTGTAATTTTGCGCTTTGTGCATTGCGGGACATGTACCTCGATATTTGAGGTGACTGTCCCATGATGCCTTGCGGTCAACCTCAGAAACTAGCTATCGACCAGCCTGCGACAAGATAATCTTTGAGAAATTTAACTCAGATTGTTATGTAACTCGGCGCTGAAACAGAGGATATATTCAAGTTTTGTATTCAGGCGAACTATTCTTGGATTTAAAATTATTCATTTTCTTATTCCAAAATAGAATTCCGTTTCAAATAGATCAAAATATTTATCGCTTGCTTTGAATAAAAACGTGTTCGCTGACAGCAGTCTTGAGTTCAAGTAATTCTCTGACCGTGTAACCATAGAAACAACCTCATTAATCAACCAATCACAGTAAAGTATCTATGAACACATCCCATCACACTTTGCGAGCATAAATTACACACTTTCTCCGGGCGCTTCTTCTAATGTAATGGCCGTCGAAAGAAAGCTGATAATAGCCTTAATTCAGAAGCTAATTTTAAAAAATTGGGACCTAGTTGATAACTCTAGCCTGTACAATTGTGGTCCTTTATTGGCAAATGTACGCAAAATCCATTGTACGATTTCAGTATTTCAAACGTTATGGCCGTTTGTATAAGCTCATGTACGAGTATTTGCGATTTTTCCGTCTATGCGAAAGCGACCATCTCGAGTAGGTTTTGTCATAAATACAGCTTACCTGCTTCGCAACTCGGGCTTTTTCCCAACTTCATCCATTTTTCAATCCCTCTGATAGCTCATTTCCATAACAAAACCAGTAAATACTATCTGGGCTGCCATCACCTTTAACACTCGAGCACGCCCTTCATCGAGTCGCTAATTAGCAAACCAGAGCTCGATATATCGGTTCATATCTGAATTCCTTTGATGATCAGACAATAAACTATCCACCTCTGGTATTAAGAAAGAAAATAGAGATTCGTGGTTCCAAATTTCGACGAAATCTCCCCATTTTAATAGATCGCTGTAAGATTGAGTATTGTTGTTTACACAGAGATCCGAGTGAAACCGCTGGCCAGTCTAATCGCGGACAGCGCGTAACTGAAGTGTTTATCCGTTACTCAAATGGAATGCAAGTGCATAATCGAGACTAGAGGAGAGTCAGTTTGTACTGACTCTGATGCTAAGTTGGTAAAGATTTCTAACTGCAGGAGTAATATTGATGACCAATTTCAGGAATATGAGCTGATCCTCAATAGGTCGGGGTTGCCGCACAACCTTTCCTTAGCTCAACTTGAGCAGCTATGGATCTGTAAGAAGCACAGAGATGACATGGGAAGAAACTGGCGACGGATATCGCACATACCAGTACCCACTGCATTCCGGCCGGAAAAAGCAACTTAAGACCAGAAATACAGTTAGCTCTAACATGTCAAGGGAAATTAAAACAATCTACGGAAAGCATGTACCAATAGCATCCTGTAAGTCTGATCTATTTTAAATATTACATAAATCAATTGCTTTGCACCGATTGGGCGTGGTTGTCCCACCACATTATACCCGAGTGGGTAAAAATGCATTCCCCCAGAAATGTTTTAAATTTTTCAGTCACATGATGAGTTTCCTGTTGATACAGAACAAATACATGTTTTTATATTGTTATTAGGGTTTACTTTTTAATTATTTTTAATTGATTACCAACGATCTCTATCCCACATTTAATCTCAAACCATGGTTGTTGGTCAAATATTGAAATATTGACAGAATGTCAGCAAAATATGGGGGGGGGGGGGCTGCAGCCTTGTCTCAATTTTCATTTGTTTACAATTGCTTATCTACTGTGCTTTCAGCGATTTGTGTATCTTGCTACAACCTACACAAAATTAAACTTGAGGAGAACATAGCATGGATGCAAGGGCATCAGGCCCAAGAAAGTACTCAACAGGACGATGATCATGAGCCTACAAGGTGATCATAGGTTACTTGATGTCTGCAAGGTCCGAATTAGCGCTTCGCAAATAGCAAATTTATGAATTCTGCAGTTTTTCCAAAAATTGCGCAGCTCATTTTTGAGTTAGCATAATATAGCATAACTGCTTAGAACATAACGTGTCGCGACGTAGGCATAGCGTATATCATTTACGATCTACTTTAGTGTCCTTTTTTGCCGTTTTTTGGTGGCATTACGGCAAAAAGTTGCGAAGCTGTTTTGAAGCGATAATTCGGACCTTGGCTTGCTTGTACAAATAAAGACAACTCGCGTTACGCAGCCACCTCGTTGTTGTGAAAAACGTTCATGCACAAATCTTTAGTTGGAAGTCTATTTTAACATAAGATTAGTAAATTGACATACCTTTTGTGAACGTTGTTAATGGAACAGGAATGCAGTTCTCTAAGGGTATTTACTTTTACTGTACAAAGGCGGAGCATAATGCATGGAATATTACGTGGGTACCTATAGTATCAATGTCAAAACTTTTCAATGAAGTTTATTTAACCTTGATAAAGAGTGAGTAAATTAAAATCTCAAACAAAACTGCGATCAAGGTCTAGGATAAAACAGTACAACATCACTCCCACAGACTCGCCAAACGCATTGCAGCCATGAATCTCGCAGAAGTCATGTCAACCCCTGCCGTAACACCTGCAGGTAGACCAAATGCAGCATCCTACACAGCTGAATGGACTTCATGGTGCAGGTCCCAGCCGGACAGCTCTGAGGATGACGAGGTAGCTGAAAGCGCTGGTGAGTCGCCAATCTCACTGTTCAATGCTGCTATGGAAAAACTGAACCAAGTGACAATCAATGCTTGTCAGGTCAGTCCCTTAACGTTTCAGCTGAAAACTACATGGAATGAAGCAACAAAAAATTCAAAAGAAGTGTGCATTGATAAAGCCACTGAAGCATGCAGTCTTGTGTGTGATGTCATAGTACCAAAGGCTGGACAGGAGCTGTTTCAGTCCTGTTTCACGCCAGATAAAGAGACAGCCTACGCAGACCTTTTACCGCTAATGCAGGCATATAGCAACGCCACGACGAGAAACGCAAAGACCCAGATTCTGAGCCTGTATGCATATCGATATCCAGTGAAGAAGCTTCAGATGATCCATGAGCCGTACGCCAAGTTAATCGAGTGGCAAATCAAACGTGCTAGAGCTCATGCAAGAGAGTGTGGTCCAGGTTCCTTAGTAGAAACGTCGCCGTCTCATCGAGTTCGACTGCCACCAGCGAAGCTTGACCATTTCTTAGACTTTGTTAATCGTCCCTATTTCTATCAAGATGTAGCGTTTGGAACGAGGAAACTGAAGCTCAACAGTGGCGAGAAGATCACAATGCCAAATATCATTCGCAAAGTTACAAGGTCAACAATGGTCAAGCAGTACCTACAGTTCTGCAAGGAAGAACAGTTCGAACCACTTAGCCGCGCAACTCTATTTCGCATTCTCTGTGTAGCATCAACAACAGAACAGTATTCGATATTTCAGCGATCTAAATGGGACGATTTCTTCGAAGTTTAAGCCCTCCAATCTCTGTTTTCATTCTAAATACCGGACGTGGATAGTTTATCGTCTGATCCTCGGAGAAATTCAGATATTAGCCGATATTTCGATCTTTGGTTAGCTAACTAGCGACTCGGTAAAGGCCGTCCTACCTATTCACTGGATTTGTATCATTTGTGATATGTTTAATATGGAAATGAGCATCAGAGGGATCGAAAAATGGATGAAGTTGGGAATAAGCCCGAGTTGCGGAGCAGGTAAGCTGTATTTATGACAAAATCTACTCGAGATGATCACTTTCGCATAGACGGAAATACTCGCACATAAGCTTGTACAAACGGCCATAACGTTTGAAAAACTGTAATCGTACACTGGATTTTGCGTACATTTGCCAATAAAGGATCACACTTTTCGCTTGTATAGGCTAGGATTATCAACTAGGTCCCAATTTTTTAAAATTAGCTTCTGAATTAAGGCTATTATCAGCTTTCTTTCGACGGCCATTAATAGGGGTCATAATATGATTGATTTCGCCTTTCCAGCTGAATCGAGAGAAAAACTGTTAAACTGTTGGAAAACTAGAAAGGTTAATGAGCAAAATGATATAAAATTTATTGCTATATGATGCGAATCAAATATTGTACAGCGCTACGAAAAATGCCTATTTTTTATTTTTGACACGTTGTGTTGGGCAGCGCGGCCAGAAAATAATTTTGAACAAAAAAAAATTGTTTTAATTTTGGCCTCGATAAAGTCTGTCAGTTGCAAGATTTTCTGGCAACATTACTTTTTACACAAAATTGAGCAGGTGGTTTTTACAGAGACAGCCTCTTAATTACTTATTACTCGGGTTACCACCTGTGGTGGTAGCTGAGTCTAGATTTCGGTGGCATTCCTGTATTTTTATTTTTCGTGTCGACAAATTGCAATTATTGCATCATCCCGATAGGCTTTGCAAAACTAGGCGCTGTGCTCATTTCTTTATGTCGCTTTTGCTCGGGTGTTCGCTCAAAACTCCAAAGATTCCTAAGGAATGTTGCTGGCTAGTAATCTTAATCGCAAACAAAATTTGATTGCAAGCATTTGTGATCTTAAAATATTTCGAGCAAAACGTGTGTCGCACGGGGTGAGATGTTGTCTCACATTTCTCCCAAGATTTCGAACGGAAATATAAAACAAATTGCATCGGGTTTAAGGGTACAACGGAGATGTAAAATGGGGGTCTGTGTCTAGAAATTTAGAATTAATAGTCTCTCACAGATTCTGCACTGCGGGCAAGTGGCTACTCACTGCATTACAGAGTATAATATTATTCAAACCGTGCTCTAAGCCTCTAATGTAATTGCTCTTGTTTCCGAACACATGAGTTTTTACAGATAAGCAATAAAATTAAAATCTGAACTAGCAAATTAAGATGGAAGTTCAGCACGAGTAACTCGACAAGTCTGGGTATGCTCAGCGTGTCATGAATATACTGGCGGAGAGCCAAATATCACAGCTTGTCAGGTATAAGTATTTTACACAATATTTTACTTAGCTGTACCTTCACCCATTATTTTAAAGTTTATTGATAACATTACTTTAGCAATAAACTAGGCCTTTTGATCAGCTAAAAGTAAGCATATGTGCTTACCTACAAAAGTATCAGTATTCAGTAAGCTCCAAATACGTTTTATGATAATCGAAACCGCAGTGTCTATACGGGCGGAACCAAAAATTACGTTTCCTGTGACTGGGCGCGGTAACCTATGCTGATTTTAGGTGAGTGGTTTGAGGCATTGGGCATTATACCGTGTAGCCATAAGCAATCTTCGCAAAAATGATCAAAAGACATTTCGAAAAAGGCATGAGTTCTTTCGAACTTGTATTCATCGTTTTACTGGCATTATTCTTTCAATCACATTCTGTCCAACTTAATGAACAGAATCGGCAGAAGAGCAATTTCTAGTTTCGTGGACAAATCTTTGAATTATCCTGCTGTGGTTATCCCACATGACCCTGTTATAAACGATGAATGGCTACCGGAACGCGAAAGGTACACTTTGTTGCCGTACATTTTGTTTCATCCGTTAGCTCAGATGCCATTTCTTTTTCGCGATTCACTGCTCCTCTGTCCTATTTGCCAGAAAGATAGAAAAACTTCAACTTTGACATCTACTGACAACTGGAGGGATGGCCGTAATTCAAGGAGCGCCAGCCTAGCCAGATTGATGTACTGTATGGATTCTGTTGTTCTTCTTGTATCTAAAGTTTACCAATGTCCTAATGGGCACAATGAAATTCCAGCAAACGATCCCGACATAATAAAGCGTATCCCCAATAGTTATTTACCATTTCTGCTAATGCACAAGTCTGGTTTGACAACTAAGTTGTTACGATTTATGGAAGATTTAATTGACTCTGGTGTCAGTATCAATGCAGTCGAATCCATGATTCATGAAGCATATAAGCGGCACTTATCATTACGAGAAGAACGATTTTGGATTGATTGCCATTTGGCAATGTCGTTTAATAAAATAGAAATGACAATTGACGTGGCACGCGCATTTCCGACATTGGAACATTATCCTTCGTCGGCTTTTATAACGGAAATTGTTGTATCCCATTTTAAAATCAACGAGGCATTTTATCGCCAGTACTTTTCATCTTTGAGTGCAAGGTGGATAAGTTGCGATCATACTTTCAAAACCGCAATGAACGTTGGTTATTTCAGACGTTGTGATAACAAATGGATTAACCAATACCGTTCGATATTTGGCATTCTGAATGAATTGGGACAAGTTATGCAATGGCAATTAACGGCAACTGAAGGTTTTGATGAAGTGCGACACATGTTCATGGAATTGAACGGACGTTTCAATAGAGAAGGTGTTGTGCTGGAGGGAATCTTTATCGACAATTGCTGTAAGTGGCGAACAATGATTAATAGTGCCTTAGCTATGAAATTAGATTTATTTCACGCAGTTCAGAGAATCGTGAAAAAGATTCCAAAAAAAAAAAGTTGAGAATTGGCGAATGACGTTGGTTTGATATTTCGATAACTTAATGATCTTGGACTGAACAGAAAGTATAATACGCCAAAACCTTCAGATATCATTGAAAATTTTAGAAAGTTCGAGAAGAAATGGGAACATCCAAAATATAAAAATGGTACAAAGATTACATTGACAAAGGTTGTCTGTTGGAAAAACCACCAAGTTGTAGTACTTCGAGAAATTAACGTTTGCATAAAGACATGAACAAAATTATTCGTTCCAGCATTTTAGGAGTCGAACTTGCGTATACTCGTATTTTCAGAATGTTATATTTGCATAACAACAAAAAAAGATGTGTCAGCCAAAACTATATATGGAACTCGAGCGGTTGTTGGAAAAAAACCAATATGAGAGCGGAATAAATGATAAATCTGGGGGAGAAACAACTCCGCTGGAAAGCGACGCCGAGGTTTTCGGCATCAGACCGAAAGTTCAAGAGCTTGAAAGCGGATCTTTGCAAAACTATGGCCAATTAACAATCGATGAATTTAACTACAACGTTTTAATGGACATTAATCGTTCTTCTCTACAAACTTGAACGCAAAATTTGGACGAAGGTAATGAGGGAAAAACATCTGAATCAATTCTTTGTGATATTCCGAGTCAAGCACTAGGTTGGTGGGCAACAGCTTTAACGTTATAAAGTTTGTTGGGAAAACGCCTGCTGGATAAACGAAAAGTTGCAAGGGCTAGGTTGAATACCTCTACTCTTGGAGTCAATAAAGTATTAGGCGGGAAATCATGGGACGAACAGTATGCGCAACGCTTGCATGTCCCTTCCACGTGGGGATTTTCAGTTGTAGACATACCAAAGAATGGAGATTGTTTATTTACTGCAGTGGCGTTGCAATTACAACAACTATTTTCTAACACAGAAGTACCCATTACGATAAAAGTACATTTGGAAAATCTTGGCATCAGAGGTGGAGTATCCTTAGATGAAATGGCCGTTCTGTTAAGGAATTTAGTTGTGGACGAGTGGATTGGGCCTTTTATCGACGACTATTTGGATTTTTTCCCTGCAGATTCTAAATTGAATTACATTCAACATACGGAAACATCGAGTTTCTGGAACCTTATCATTGGAACATTTCACTCCTTTTCTCGATATCTGTCCTAGAGCCGTTAAATGTGATGTATTTCCAATACATTTGTGTCATTACCCAGTTGGTGGTGGGCATTAAGATGCGTTAATGCAGTGTGTGGGTGATTTATCAAACAACAGTCCGGAAAGCAGCGACGTTGTGATTGGAAATACGGAAGACCATTCTAAACAAGATTAACTTCTGTCACGCCCTAACCTGAAAATTCGATCATGTAGGTGCGGCGTGAACGCTAAGAAAAAGAAACATGCCACCCATAAATACAGCGTTCGTTGTCCATACATGAGGAGTTCAGCCGGTTCATGTAGTCCCTCCTGCAGATGTTCGGGTTCTTGCGGAGGCTCCGAGTGCAGAGAACTGCCCAAACAGCAAGAGGAGACAACACAAAGAAAACAGAGGAAACAGGCATTCAGCAACTACAGCAGAACAGCCCGAAGAAAGCAAAATTGTTCATGGATGAGAAGAAAGAAACGGTTGCTACGGGAAGTATTAATATTGCCGAGTTCTATTTGCTGCACGCCATAAACCATCTGCAGTCTTTGAAACAGTCAACTTTGCAGGTAGTTTTTCGGTTTTATGACGACATATCAAAGATGATTGAAGAATCTTCATATCTTTCTGTGCTCCCAATGAAACGGTGGAATAAAAGCACAATAAATAAAGAAATACGAAATATATTAAAAAATGACGAAAATATTGACAGTTTTGCTGGCATTTGAACTTCTATTTAACATATTAGTAAAAAAACGAATTCATTATGACTCATGTAGTTCCTTGTTATGCTGGCTAGTATGACTACAATCTTAACCACTGTTTTGGCCGATTCTAGCAAATATGAACCTGTTATATATTTTGGATGTATTATAACGTAGGTGTCTAGTTTCTATATGCGGATTTGTACGATATACAACTCTGTCTTAAAATGAGAGTCAGAAATCACGGTAAATGAAGCTGGAATGAAATTCATATTAATCAGCATGTATGTAGTTTTTACTCAATTTACTAAAACTAACATTAGCACGGTAGCCTTGCTATGTATTATTATATTTAAATAAAGCTTTAAAATACATCGAAACCATGGTGAAATGGTAAATATAGTTATTACAAGAACTGTTCGAAATCACTACTAATATAATTATTATACACATAGCCATAGGCGTACCAGACGGGGGCTGGGTGGGGGGGGCTGCAGCTCCCCCAGTTGTCCAAAAATTGGTCCGGTATTAAATTATTCTAATATTTGAATGCAACTTAATGACATTATAACGGATTCTCATTGAGGGAAATCTGGGATTTCATTGTTGTTCATCGTTTAGCAATGGTTAAAAGTGGCATATAGGCAGGCCTTGGTCCGGGCCTTGTCTAAACGTAATCTCGTATATTCAACTTGAATATACCTAATACATTTGGTTTTGTGGCTAATTGCTTTTCCTTCCTTCTCTTCTGCCGTCGTGCAACGCATTCCCTATGCGTATTGCGGGAGAGATATCCACGCGGTCTAAATTTGGAAAATCTGTGTTACTTTTTAAAATCTGTGTTTATTCGGGCAAGTTATACTCAGCCCCCCCCGCAGAAAATTTTGCCCGTACACCTATGGTCAACAACTTAACCGTATAGCTATATTCACAATCCCCGTGCATGCTTGAAGGTCGAGAAATTGTCGGCTGATCGGAAATTGTGGACAAGAAGGGGAGGAGCCTATGTTAATAATACTTGAGACTGTTGCATAATTAAATTGCCATTTTCTAACTAAATATCGTTAAAATTCGTCAACAGTCGATTAGTTTGTATTGTTTGTACCCTTAATGACTTGTTGGCATTAAATTTGGTTCCTCTTCTTAGAAAACAACACGTTTCCAAGACCAAGCCTTCCACAATTACCAAAATAAAGTGGAAACTGATCTCAGGGGTCAGGTTAGCACGCGACCTCTCACTTGATGGCGTGTGGAAAGATGGCGAACGGCGCAAATATCAAGAAATTTAGTCTTGGTTTCTGAACTGGTTTTACTTAAAGTATCATATTTATTTAGCCAAAATACACCAAATATTGTCCAACTTCATGACTGAATACCGCAATGGATATTTAGCATGAAGTATTCCGATAAAGACAATGTCATTGTCAATTAAAAAGAAATGTACCATTATTTTTAACCATATTTTAACACGCTGGAACATCTGCGATCAACGTTATTCGTCTGGCGCAAAGCAGAATTTAATCTTCAGTATTGAGGGAATTTCGACTGTAATACAAACCATGTGAAACGACAATATTTATACTGTAATACCGCATCGAAATTACTCGCTCAAAAGCAAGTTGTGCTTCAATATTACAGACCATGTTGGCCTTGAACAACTTCCGATGAAACATTTTAAAATGGTAACACGAGTGAAGGGATTGTCCGAATAATATTCATTTAGCCTATGGCTATGTAAACCTTGTTGACATATGGCCATATTATTAATGGAATTTGTTTTAGTGAATGTGCCTACTGCATCTGCGTGTCCATAATTTCTCGCCATGGAAATAAAATTCTAATCATCTGGAAATTTCTTGTTGTAAATGTTTACAAGGAAATGGAAAATACCACTTTCCGAGTATAATTAAAGTTTGTCAGTTCCTCATTTGACAACATCAATTACAGGGACAGGTTTCAATGGTTTCAATCCTTCGAATTAATTTACTTGATTCTGATCTGAATATCTACAAGACGACTTTTAATGGTTATTCTTAAACCCCATGCGCATATCTCATGATCAACGGTGTCAAATGCTCTTTTACGTGTAAAAATAATACACCGCTGATCAGACCCTATTATCTATAGGCGACATACGAATATGACGGCTTGACCGATAGTCCGGCCTAGATGTTGTCATACATTCAATTGTTCTGGTAAATTCGCTCGTTTTTAAATCCACATGAGGATGCATATGTGCAATGTTCGATATATCACAAACAGAGGATTTTGTGCATAATTTACGGTAATTTAAAAGTAAGCAAAAGTCGAGAGTTGTGAGCATATATATGATCAAGATAGCTTGTCAGTCACATTATTGAACAACAAATAAGTATATCCAAGTAAGAACACTTTGAACAACATGAGTTGCCAAACCAGAAATGGCGCATGAAAAATATCGAGATGCTGTACTTGCAATATTTCGATCACGTGTCTCAACATTGGAAAAAAGGTGCCGAAACCTATTCTCACGCTACCACCACAGTAGCCCGAGTAATAAACACTCAACTGTTTCGTTTTCTAATTTTTACTGTAGTACTAAATAGTTTGGAAGAATTTACGAAGAAGAGGGCCAGTTGTTAAAATTTTGCCTATGGAAATAACTGAAAGCGATGTGTGATTGTTTGATTAAAATATTTCCCGTGTAAGGAAACGGGGTAAACAATATTTTGTTTTGATGTTTAATTTTAGGTTTTTAATTGCGGCTCGCCGCCGGCTTGACGCTTCAACTTTCATCAAACATGAATTTTTTAAACTTGAAATTATTGTAACGTGAATTAAATTGATCTATTATTTACATGTAATATGCTAAAATCAGTAATCGAAAAAGCGTAAGCAACAGTTTTGGTCTAGCGCAAAATATGGTAATACGCCTTAATTTCAAACCGGCCCACAACTAGCTAGAGTGTTATGGGATCAATTTCAGCCATGATGTCCTTTTCACAAGACCGATTTTTGTTCCTCAACTATTTTAGCGTCGTCACTGGAGATATCGAAAAGGCGGGGCTCTACTAAAACGTTAAATCTTCCAAGCATCTTTGTCGGCAATTTTGGCCGACGCCTGTCGGTAATAATTCGGCACTTATCGCCGCTTTGACCAACGATTTGTCGGTAATTTAGCAGGGTTTTGTAGATTTTTGGTGACTTTTGTAGGCATATTTTGCCGTTTCCAATAAATTCGCCCAAACATAGTTTTTTCTCACAAGATCGCAGGTCCAAATTTGCCAATTTGTGCTGACAAGAGCAATATTGGGGAGGGGGTGCGACACCACCCTCACCCCCCTTTGTTACGCCCCTGCTTTCTCTCCACATATGTGAAGAATGTTTACCAGATTTGTAATGGGCTGGGTTATACACGTTTTCTAACAATTCAGCCTTTTTCTAGCCTGCGTGTAGACTCTACAATCCAGAATAGTCTGCACGCAGGCTACCTTTTTTCATCCACCACGTGCATGACATGACCAATGGCAAGGTGCAGGCATTGAGACTTGTGTCTATGTCCTACAACTGGATAGCACACAAGCTGGCGTACTGGGCGTGTACCATGTGCTTTTAAGCGTTTGACTTTGTTTATTGCTGTTCACTAGTTCAGAAGCATTAGCAGGTAGACTGAAACGAAGAGAGGTCGTAGAACATGACGGGGTCATTGGTACTATGCAAGGAGAAACGTTCTCCTCGGAGAGCAATTTCAGAATATCTGAAATATTGCATTACATCACTACACCGACGCAAAGTGGTTTTCTTGTTAAAATATTAAGCAAGATGAACACCAAAGAGGTATATGTGACAATAATTGTTTTTCCAAATTTACATTTTTTATAAATATAAACTTATCAATTTTTTGATTTGTTACTTCTTACAGGGACTTAATACATGATAGCAAAATGTAGTGTCGTTATTCCTTTACAATTTTACTTGCAGTATTTGTTTTTTCACTCTGGATGATGCATCCACGACGAAAAGGTTCATGAAAGCTCTCAACAGTTCTTAAAGAATCGATTGGACTTTTTTGTCAACTGTATGATGGCGAATTGAACAAATACATAATGAAAATAGCAGACGAATATTTTCAACGAAACCCACAAGCAAGGCAGAAACCAAAAGTTGCTTGTCAAATCAAAGCAGAAACCAAAAGTTGTTGAACGAGGCTTGTCAAATCTTCGATGACGGCGATCAGATAGATGAAAATTATAGCAAATACGTCTGGATGGCAGATTACATGACATCAAAAGTATTGGACAAGTGCCGTTCAAATATCCGCACCCCTTTTAAGATGAAGCAGTTTGCCATTATTTTTAAAAATTTGAGAAATGCTGTTCCAGGTAAATACTAGTTATATCAATGTATATATATATGTGGTAATAACATGGTTTAACCAATGTAGACAGTTGAAACTGTTTTATACAGTATTTAGTGGACTACGTTTACACGAGAGCGAAAATATTCGGATTTAAAAAGTACCGTAGAATCTTGAAAGTAACCACCCTCCAATAGTAGCCGCCTTTGTTAACAATTACTATGAAAAATCTTAAAGTAGCCGCTTGCATTATTTTTTATGGATTCGTCGATATTCGACGTTGAGGCAACCATGCTAATATTCCAGAGACTTGTAGATCCACTATATTCGCAGTTCAATATGGCCGCGAACGGTATTACCACTATGCCACTGCCGATACAAAAACTAGCAACCCCAAAGTAACCGCCCCTCGTTCCCAGGTGCCGCCTTCGGTCACTTTAGAAATTCTACGGTATTGGGATTCATACAATCGGTAACTCAAGTTTCACGCTCGAGACGATCATCATACTAATCGAATGTTTTAATGTTTTATCGTTGCTCTACATTTGTATCGGGTACTCTTATAGTTTGAGTACATGCCGTGGGTCGGAAAATATGCTAAAAATATGTAATGTAATGCAATGTTATGTAATTAGCTTGTTTCATGCATTAACTCTTACTGTCATATAAATGGATGTTTGAAATGGTAAAGTCTATAAAACTTAACGGAAACTTAGTTATTATTTTACCGCGTTTAATAGCTTGTCCAGGTTTATTGTGCCTTACATCTGTCATCAGTGCCGGAGCCCGAAGACAGCAATGGAGCACTTTTATATTTTTTAATTTTAGTGGAAAGCGTTTATATTTTTAAAAAGTAGAATGCTGCATAGACAGTGTTTTGAATATATAGCAAAGTGAAAAGGTTGTAAACTGTCAAGAATTTAATGACGAAATACTGAATTATTTTCGTTTATATTTTTAATTTAATTGAGAAATAAGCTAGAAGCTAATCGTAAAAGCGGAATTGGTGTTACTTCATGCTGACAAAAAAATTTCAAACCATGGTCAACACGAAGTTAGCTAGGGTGTTCACATTTTATTAAATCATTTAGCTGTGCGTCGTTAAATCACTTCTCTTTGTATTGAATCATTTCTATTTGTTATCAATCATTTAACTAAGGACGTTAAATCAGTTGTGGTTAAGATGGATCAGTTGTCTTTAGCTTGAATAATTTTATTCAACTCCGCAGAGGCTTCGTTGTGCGCTAGACTATATATTATGGCAAATTTACATGATTTACAGATATTAAGGGCATTAAATTGCCCGGATTTGTCTGAGGAAAAACTGATGAACAATGATAATATATACATATGAGTGTTCTTACGAAATTTTACCGCATAGTAAAGGTTTTCCGTTGTGGTATCGTTCGACTCCGTACGATTCGCGTTGGGTTTCGTAAATGTCAACACTGCTCTTTTTAAAAGTCGAAATCGGAGAGTCTATAGTCTGCACGCAGCCTAAGTATTAGTGTTATGAATTACTAAATATCTACAAATCTTACGCGTCTTAAATATCTACAAATCTACCATCCAGAAAGACTCTAAATCTGTCGGAAATAATGCACTAGTCAATTGAAACCCCCGGTCCCGGGACATAGTGGGGGATAACAAGGGGATGGGATCACTTTTGAACAATAATTTGTCCCCTGGGGGTGGTGGGTTATATAACTTTTGCTTCACGATCCAGTCCCCACCTGGGGGAAGAGGAGAACGGACATGCTATGTCAACGAAAATGGCGGCAGACGAACGAAAGGTAGGAATGTTTTTAATCCATTGATTTCATACTTCTATCGAGCCATCCAATAAATCTAGTGTTCGATCCTTATTTTAAGATGGTTACTTGTCTTTATTTCTTTAATAGAATCAGACAAATTTACATTTGTAATCAATATTTATAAAATTTGCATAGTTAAATATTTCCTTCATTATTAATATGAATATTTTGGCTGGTTTTACAAGGTGTTATTTCAATACAAGGACAGCCGATGGCCAGTTGTTCTGCAAAGTGGTGACAATGTCGCCCAGAAAGTAAAGGACTATTTATACAACCTTAATAATTCTGACGACTTTGGCACCATCATCTTTCAAAAATACTCAGAAACATGGAGTGAATGGGTTGATATAAAGGTAGATGAGATTTGTGACAAAGATAAAGTTAACATTATAGTACTAGAGAATCTTAATGGCAAACCACCAAACAGCCAAGAAAGTCTAAAGGTATATTTTGCATTGTTTTATATTAATTTATATTTATTTCACCTTTCAATTTATACTTTGCCAATTTTGAATTATTTTATATACACCTGTTTCTTTTTGACAGGCAAAAGATTCACTTAATAAAAAACAGGCCACGGCCACAGGTAGGTACATATGCTTGATTAATGTTTGGTTCCATGTACTTCCACGTTTTTAACAAAAAATAAACTTATCAAAGGAATAGTAAACAATTATTCATGGGTATTTAATATAGCTAAGCTTTCACATAGCTACATGTAAGTTTGTAACCAATATTATATTATTAAAGGGACACTCCAGCCAAAATACAAATGTAGTTCATATGAAAGATCTTACTGACTTTAGTTTATTTCCAAAGTTTCAGCATTCCTATCAATTTGTGGATTTTGACGCCATATTGGTTTTGAAAATATGACGTCATTGCGTGATTCTTTATCGTCAGTGGAGTTGTTTTGATGGCGATCACATAGTGGTAGCAGTTGTGAATGCTCTTTGGACGAATATTAATCGAAATAAACAATCTAGTTCCTCATGCAGGAAAGTAGGGGACCTTCTTAGGCCTAATACGAGATAGAATCACGCAGTGACGTCATATTTGAGAAAAAAATATGGCTTCGAAATTGGACAAATTCTCCAACTTCAACTGGCCACATCTTCTTAACTAAATTGATAGGAATGCTGAAACTTTGGAAATAATCTAAAGTCAGTAAGATCTTTCATATGAACAACATTTGTATTTTGGCTGGAGTGTCCCTTTAAAGTGATGAATTTGTGATATTCTGTATTTAGTTAATGCACTTGAACTTGTATTTATATTAATTCTGTTGCACAGATACCTCTCCCAGCCAGCCCAAAAAGCTCGGCAAACAACCTTATTGGTGAAGGAAGGCTCGGTTGCAATTGGACCAGTTTTAGAGGTACTGTGCGTTCTTTCCAGATCAATTTCCAGACAGTCTCATGTAGTATTTGTGCTTTCAATAAACTCTGAGTGTAAATGCAGAGGATGTAGACTCACCTTTGCTATTAGATCTCCCTGTCACCCTGTTGTTTAATTTTTTGCAATGCTAACACAGCAACATGGCTTGCCAATTTGCTCTGAGTCTGGGAGTAAAATGAAATGAAAGTCTGGTAATGCAAATGTTAAACTTTAGAGTAATTAACTTGAGCCCTAATTATGTTTTTATTCAGATTGAGACATCAAAAGAGGATGCAAAAGTGGTTGTTGAGATGAGTGTAGATGAAATAAAGGAAAAAAGTGTGATTTACTGCAATAGTTCACAGAGTTACCACAGCAAAATGAATGAAGCTTCATTTGAACTGTGCCTGAATAACCCAGCATTGCGTAATAACAAACAACAGCTCATAGAGATGTGCCGACATAAACTGGATAAAGAAGGTTACAACTACAGCAAAAATAGGTCAAGATCTAAGGTGTTTGGTACTGAATCAAGAGAAGTGAGCAGTGAGCCCAAAAAGAAAAAACTGTCTGCTGACATACGTGCTAAACGGATTGAAGAACTTACTGAAAATATTACTAGTCTTGAAGACAGAATGAAGCTCCTTCAGAAGCAAAGAGTGAGAGATGAGCAGTTGAAGCAGTATTTGAGGGCATCTGCAATGGAAGAAGAAATTGCGAAGATCTGCATAGAAAAAAGAAAAAAGGAAGAAGTTATGCTGATCAAGAAAAAGCAAGCGAAGGCATTGTGGTACAAGGAAAAGCATTCCTCAAATTCTTCATCATCTTCGACATCTTCTGATGAGAAGTCCAAAAGTCATTCATTGTTTACTTTCTGGGCCAAGAAGGATGAAGCCATTGATATAAATGATGGAGAGAAGGATGAATCAACTACAAGTGCTTCTGATGTTCAACCTACTCCTGTAACTCCTTCAGCTGAAGCTATACAGGATGTTGACAATGACAAGTCTAATTTTTTATAACTGAGGACGCTCCCAGATGCGGTGATAATTATGGACGTTATGTTTCACATCTTTCTTCTTGTCTATCTGACATTTCCAAATATAAAGTTGATGATGGTGTTTATGTTTCCTTGATTAATGACTTGACATTGCAAGAATTCATTGATGCACGGAAGGAATATTGTCAAAAGAAACATGATCAGGCTGATTATGAAAGCTGTTTAAATTGCTCTGCATTTTTCCGATTTGCCAGTCATGTCCTTTTGGATGGGATAGTTGAGTTAAAGTTGGCTTTTACTAAGGATTTCCCTCACATCAAGTACACAAGTTCAAAGGCAGTAAGGCTTATTATGCAACTACCAGTGATTATAATAGAAATTGCACTGAATGGTCCTGGATCTCAGAGGCTTTATGCAACAGAATTGAAACCAGGGATTGATGCCCAGAAGCTTGTCTTCATTATGAAGCATTTTTTGCAGTCAAAGAAGTCACAGCTTAAGGAAAAGCTGCCATCTAAACAGAAACTAGCTGCCTTATGGCAACTAGCAAGCAGTGAGTCTGATCGTTTGCTTCTCAAAATGGCTGTTTGTTCTGAGCTTAGTGGGAAAGAAGCACAGAGACGGTATGGAGTACAAAATCTCAACTCAAAGGGACAGAAGATTAACAATGCCTTTAAAAAAGCAACTGAAATCAGGAAAGTAATTTTAGAGCTGGCAAATGTGAAAGAAACAGCACTTCTACACACCCTTGGCTATGATATTGATTGCACCTCTAGTGACTCAGAGGATGAATGTGACCTTGAAGAAGCTGAAGATGTGGAGTGGATTTCTTCGCCAGAAGATGACATTGGCCAAGATCAATTTGATGTAGAACATGATTGCAATGCATCAGCCTGTGACAGTGTTGCTAATACGACGCTACATGAGCCCAATACATCAACGAACAAAGGACCATCTGAAGAAGGATCCCAGATTTTAGATCCAAATGACTCAGACTTGCTGAAAAGTGCGAAAGATCCAGCACTTTCAAGAGAAAAACTTCTCCGAATGTTGCGTGAAAACAATCTTAACTGGTTCAGTTTTGTAAGCGAACTGCAGAGCATATTACCCTTTGGAAACAAAGACGTTCTTAATCAAATACTCCTTGACTTTACTGAATATATCTCTTGCAGTGAACTTACTGCTGGAGAGGAACAATTGGAAGTTAGCAGACAAGCCTATTTGGAAGACCTACGCAACCAGTCAACGAGTGATGACATGTTTGAGACGGACTCGGAATCGGAAGACGGGGATTGGGTTGGAATTAAAGACATCTTGTCAGAGGAAGCAAAATCACAGTTGCAGAAGGAACGGGTAAAAATCAAAAAAGCTGCTACGAGACAAATTTCCAAGAAGATAGCACAAGAAGCTCTGTTACAACGCAGGATTCCAAAGAAGGTGTCCACACTTTTGACAAGATATCCTGACATAGCAGAGAAAATGGAAAATTTTGTTCATAAGCACAGGGGGTGTTTTCACTTTTACAAGCAACAAAAACACTAAAGGACCAAAAGTTACATACAAGATTCTACAAGAGCATCTACAGAAGGAGTACAACACAGCAATATCATATGGTACTGTGGTCCAATTATGCGCTGTCAGGAACAAGAGAAGAATATCAGCTCAGCGATACAAAGGCATCGCTTCTATTACTTGTTGAAGAGCTCGGAAAGGTTTTGACGTTAAATTCAATCCCGATAGCCACTGGTCAAGCAGCTTTTATAAAGGACTTGATGCACTCCAGTTAAAGGATGGCACAGATAAACTCATTCTGAACAGAGATGACCAAGCAGGCTTCCTCCTGGACAGCACATACACCCATAAAAACCACAAGTCAGTTTGCATTGAGGGGAACCCAGAACTGACTACACATTGTGACTATGTGAGCAAGCGTGGCGGTCAAATTCAGACGTCTTCCTACTTTTTCATGAAGACAGAAAACACTGGCCAAGTCTCAGCCGGAGTTGTGAAAGTTCCTGGTGTCCTTCATGAAAAGTCACCAACTCAGCACCTTTCCGACCTGTACAGTCTCTGAAAGAAAAACCAGAAATGGGTGTATGTTTTGAAAGAAAGTGTATTGATTGCATTAGAGTTGACGGTGGGAGCGACGAAGGGCCTGGTCATGCGGAGGTGCAATTTAGATGGACGGAGTGGCATCTCAAAGAACAGAAGGAATTTACAATAGTGACAACAAGGAGCAGTGGGTCAAGCTGTTTCAATCTTGTTGAACTTCAGAATGGTGTTGTTGGCCGTGCACATGCAAACCTCTTTATACGTTCAACTTTGTGTGGACAGGCTGAATCAGAAACAGGAGTTTCCCAAGAAAAGTTACAGGAAAACATGGAAGCTGCACTGCAAGTGTACCTGGACAGAGTCAACGATATACCCTTCGGTTCAACTGTAATTAAAATGTACACAGGTGCAACTGATCAGCGAGCGTCAGAAATGAAAGAAGAGAGAGAGGATTTGCTGGTAGTTTTGCGGGGTAAGAAATCTGCAAAGGTCGAGCTGAAGAAGAAACCAGAGAAGTATTGTTACTTTGAAGATATTTGGAATCTACGTGAGCGACACATGGTGAAAAATCTACCAAGTGAATGTGTCTTTGCTCTTAAGGCATGTTACAAGGCAACATGCAGTCATCCTGTGTGCAAGAAAGGGAAACCCAGTGCCTCAGATGAGTTGGTGTGGTACCCTAGCGGGCCGACTCTGCAGTTCCTGCCCTTCCCAGTACCTGACCCAGAGCGATCTTGGGGGTCTGAGAACTGTGAGAAATGCAGTGGTTTTTGTACAGGCCATTTCATGGGATTGGAGCAGGTTCTTTTAGCAAATAATGGCAGTGACGTGCCGACATGCATACTTACCCTCCTAGCACAGTGATAAAGAAAGCCTTCAACAAAGCTGAAAACGAGAAGCGAGAACTGATCCCAGTAGAGGTGGAGAAAAAAAAACCCTCCTTAGTACTGAAGAGATTGAAATGTGGATCAAGCATTTGTCTTTGGTAAAGAAGCGACGACAAGAAGGTGCCCGTAAAGCGCAACAAGGAAACTGAAGTCGTCCACAAGAAAATCCAGTGGAAAAGCTGCCGTTCCTGTCACTAACGAATCCTGGTGCATTTGTGGAGGCCCAGAATCTGGAAACATGATTGCCTGTGACGGTGACCACTGTCCTATAGAGTGGTTTCACTTTCAGTGTGTTGGCATCACAGATGCACCCAGTGGGGAATGGATTTGCACAGAATGTCAGTGATTATATGTTACAGCACGCTGTTGTTGTTTTCCCAACATTTGTGTTAATAAATTGTTTATATTTAATGGTCTCTTGTGAATTGTCTTCCGAATGGGAGGGGGATTTACCCTAAAAGTATCCCCCAGGAACTGGGGTTTTTGACATAATTTGCTTGGAGTCTAAGGTCAAAACCCCCACTATGTCCCGGGGGTTTTAATTGACTAGTGCATTAGACATCGCTCTTTTCATGTCTTGCATGGAACATATAGCGGCTAGAGCGTTCGTCTTTAAAGAAAACTTTGGTCTTGTGTTCGTGATAATATATTGACAAACTCTGCCCGTGAATTTTGAATATGTCGAAGCATTCCAATGAACAGGTAAGAATAAAATGATTCAAAGCAAAGTTATAGTATGCCTCTACTCCAAAGTCAGAGATTATCATATGTATACCAAATATATATTTATTTTTATTACAATGCATGTAAGTGACTTTTTCAAATGCATGTTCGCTTCAGCTTTTATTTCCTTTTTTCACGTTCCACTGTTCGTTTTTTCTCTGACTGTTATTATGCTCTAAAATATACCATGGAATCGCAACTGAATAGAGAAGGCGCCATTGTCGCTTTCGTACTTGCTCCTCATAGTCAATGTAGACTATAGGAGGTGTTTATAATTTCAGAAACTTGTTCATTATTTACCAACTCTGTCATTGACGTTGGAATCATTGCTGCTAGAATCATTGTCAGGTATCAAATACTGTTAATGGTTAAAGTGTATCAGGAGTTGCTCAGTGGCGTACTAGCCTCCTCTGCAGGCAACTCTGTGGCTTATTTTTTCCGAGTCAAATCGCTTCCAAGGCTGTGCGATATTACAGGGAGGTATAGGGATTGTGAAGGGATTTTTCTTCAGCCTTGGAAGCTATTTGACTCAAAAAGAAGCCACAGAGTTGCTTCCGGAGGAGGCTAGTGGCATACCTAGGGTCTTGGTTTTGGAGGAGTGAAAATGTCCACGTGGTCTAGGCGCGAGTTGGCTAGCGGGAGTCTGGGGGCATGCTCCCCCTGAACATTTTGGATTTCGAGTCTCTGGAAGCACCATTTCCCACATTCTGAGGGTCATATTCAGAGAGATCTGCAGGAGCCTCCCCCATTTAACATAATAATACATGAGCAGCGAACTCAATGTAGGGCTAACTGGAACGATACAACACCAGGGGCGGATCCAGACTGGTGCAACTGATGCAACTGATGCTCAAGCGTCAGTCAGATTTTGAGCTTCGACTAGAAAATCCACATTATAAATAAAATGTTTCTACTCACGATTTTCTTCATTGCAATGTCAAATGCATGTTTTACTCTTTTCATTTTTTAATCCGAGTTTCAGCATGCATTTGACATTTTATACCGAGTTATTTTTTCCCCGCGATTGTTTCTGTTGAATCCATGCAAGTACTTCAAGTAATAATTATATTATGATTGAACCGGAATGTTTTCATGTTCTCTCGGCTAGGACCCTTTCGATTGGATTAGTTGAAGTATTGTTATGATTACCGCTGCCTAATTCCGTGGGCGCAGAGACTCGGGTTAACTGCCTTTCTGGAGAACCTGTGCGCAGGTTAGCTTCAGTTGGGGAAACCTCTGTCATTGGCTTGCTTCAGTCAGTGTCCGTTGGGAAGCTCTGCTATTGGCTTGCTTCAGTCAGTTCAAATCTGACTGAAGCAAGCCAATGAGATTGACGCTGACTGAAGATATGACTGAAGCAAGTGACCTTGTGGCAGTTGCACAGCGGTCGATACTGTAAACATGGTAGTAAATAAATTTGGCGCGATCTTTAGCGTTTTCCTGTCAATACGAAGTGTGCGTGATTGCTTTAAAGGCAACACTGTTTCTACCGATTAAGCTCTCACTCAGCTCTATTCTTGGATTCTTTGATGGATGTTGGGACCCGGACGACTCAGTTTCGATTTTGTGAAGTCACAGCGTGACTGAGGTAATTATGTAGTTGAGTAAATATCAACAAATAAGAAGTACAGTATATATAACTTATTTTAATCATGATTTATCATTCACACAGAATATTTGACCAATACAACATTTGACTAGACTAGAGTGAGACGAGTTGACAATAGGCTGTACTAGTATAAACTGAGTCTGTCATTGTATATATATCACCGATGTCCAGAAAAATGCGAGGAAAAATGCCAAAAAAGCTTTTGTGCAAATATTTCAACTGAAATTACAGTAATTTTCTATCTGCATTACCACCACCCTTGTACATGCATAATGCAGACAACTAGACAAGTCTGTATATTACATTGAATTAATATTTTCTGTTAGACTGTCCATGATATTAATACTGTATGTGTACAATAACATGCATTACTATAAGGGGTTAAAGAATTGAGTTGTCCATACTGGCATAGTCACTAGAATTATATTGTCTGGAACAATGTCAAAGTCTTTGTTCTATGTTTTTGTTCATGTTTATGCAAATGTGTGCACTTTTACACTTGCTGAACACATTGTATTTTCTGTCTAATGAAGCAATTAGCAGGAATAGGCAAATAGCAGCATTTGGGTTTAATCACTCAACCGTGCTATATAAATATTAATGAATGTAAAACAAATGATTGGTGCACTTTCAGGGCATCCTCAACATAAATCGCAGCTTATTATTAGCTGCTTTGATGTTCGCCATGTTTCCAGACCATATAATTCGAAGTGACTATGAGTTTCCAAATAACCTTTTATGTTGCTTCAGGGCTGTAGTAACTTGTGAAAATGTGGGGGGAGGGCAATAAGTAGAATGTCATTTGATTAGGCTGCTTTAACACTTCATTATATTGTTGATTTAATTTTGGCAAAAAAGGGTGAGCAGCAAGCCTGTGAGTCCCTCTCATTTACAGAGCAACAGGGAATGGGAACTACCTTTTCAATGCTTGTTCCATAGGCCTAACTGGTGATGAAAGTGTCCCTGTTTATTTGCAATATTTGACCAGTATTGAATTGTTTAAGCATTCATTGTATTATTCAATTCATCCAATATATTGTCATTGTTTCCATGGCAAGATAATGGACAAGAATACAATATTTGCTATTAGTTTAGTTTAATAAGCTTCGCCTTAAAATACATTACAAACAAATTTACAGTGATTACATAACAAAGGGGAAAAAAAAGGAAAAAAAAAGAAAGGCAGGGACACCACAACAGTTTACACCAATTACTATGGGCCACAATGTCAATGATAAAAATAAATTAATTAATTAAAGTTTATGAATATAACTTAAACAAAACAAGTTGCAACGTTGCTACTACAATTTAGTAGCAACATGAGACGGTGTTAGTTATGCTTCGCGAAGTGTTGCACTTGAGACAGATGGATTTCCATGTTCGAGGGTCATCAATGTCAAAGCACGTAAGTAAAGCAGTATTATAATATACCAATAACAAGTTTTTAAACTGGTTAAAAGTTAAACACTTGTGCCTAAACCTTTCGGGGAGTGAATTCCAAGTCCTAACTGTGCTATTAAAAAATGAACGCTGAAAAGTCACTGTTCTGCATTTACAGGAGCGGAAGGAGCGGAAGGAAATGACATCAGGATTGCTAGTTGATCTCGTTAACCTGCAAGAAACTGTAGGCATTGGCAAAACTTCGGAAGAGATTGTAACTTGACCATTGATGGCCTTCAGAGATTGTAACTTGACCATTGATGGACGTCAGGTCCAAGTATTCATGCCAGTATGAGATTGGCATTAGATTCGCAGAGATCAGTCTATCTTTATACACCTCCACACACATAAGTGAAAGGTCCAAGATAAACTTAGAGGCACGTCGTTGAACTCTTTCAGCACGTTTTATTAGCTCGATCGACTGAGGAGACCATATTTGAGAGGCGTACCCAAGATGAGGACGTACAACTGCCAAGTACAGGGTGCGACGGGTCCTTGGGTTCTTGATATCCATTGCACATCGACGTAAAAAACCAAGCGTTTTGTTCGCCTTAGCACAACAATCAACAACATGCTTTGACCAAGTCAGATCACTCGAAACCCATACACCAAGGTCCTTTTCCTTCTTTGTGACTTTCAAGACCTCGTCTTTGATGTTATAAGGGAACTCGACTGGGTTTTTCTTAGTTATTTGTTGGCACGTAGCCCAGAAGCCACTGACCAGTTGTCGAGACTATACAGATCTCTTTGTAAGGAGGTAGCATCAGAAGCAGAGTCAACCCGTTTATAGATCTTGGTGTCATCAGCAAACGATGAAACTTTCGATGACTTGATTACATCAGGCATGTCATTGACAAACAGAATAAAAAGAATAGGTCCCAGAATTGACCCTTGCGGGACACCTGAAGTCTCAGGCTTTTCCGAAGAAGTGGCACCAAGAACAGTCACTCGTTGTCTGCGACCTTGAATATAAGAGCTGAGCCAATCAAGTAGGTTCCCAGATATATTATAGCTACGTAACTTTTCAATAAGGGCAGAATGGTTCAATTTATCAAATGCCTTGGACATATCTGAATAGATGACATCGATCTGCTTTCCGGTATCCAGTTGGTAACCAATATAGTCGAGTACTTCAAGTAGTTGGGTGGTACACGATTTTCCTGGAACGAAGCCGTGTTGTGCACAGTTAATAAATTTTAGTAGATGGTCACGTATTCTACTGAGCACACATCGTTCGAGCACTTTAGATACAATCGACAGTAAAGAAATAGGTCTATAATTTTTAACGTGTTCTTTCTCTCCTTTCTTGTGAACGGGTACGATATTCGCCAACTTCCATCCCTCTGGTAAGACACCACAATTAAGAGATTTATTGAAAAGCAGAGTTAGTGAAGGAGCTATCTTTTGGGCTGTTTCCTTTAGTAGACGAGGTGGAATTCCGTCTGGTCCCAGAGCCTTATTGATGTCCAATTTCTGGAGAGTGTTTAACACTTCATCCGATGTTAGACAAATGTCTGCCAATGCAGGACCTGAGGCCGACACTGATGGAAAAGGCGTCACTGGTCCACTACCACAGTTGAACACGGAGGCAAAGTAATCATTAAATAACTCAGCGATGGTTGTTGGAGTTGATGCAGAAATGGGAGTGTCACAGCTGCACAAGGCAGTAGTTCCATCCCCATTTCCCAAAAACACATGCTCGGTAATGGAAGCTGTTTTATTATTATGTTTAAAAATCGACCAAAATCGTTTGGGATTAAGTCTAACTGCCATATCGAGGGAATTAAAGAAATTTGCACGACTTTCACTAACCATACGCTTAATCTTGGTTCGCAATTCTTTAAATTTGTCATCGAGAGATTTTGTCGGAGATCTTTTTAGCTTCCGACGCACTGATTCCTTTTTCCGTATGGCGTGAGTTATCTCGCCATTTATCCAAGGCAGCGAATTCCTTCCCTTGATCCTTTTGGTTGGTATAAAATCCGCAACAGCAGCTAGAAAGAGGTCCTTCCATTGTAGCCAATTAAGATTAATATCAGCCTCAGATTCAATAATACTAGATAAGTCAGTTGCTTGCAAAGCAGAACGAAGTCCGTCAAAATCGCCTCTACGGTAATCAAATATAGATCTATCCAGACTAGGAGCGGCTTTAACAGAAGTTTTGAGATTGAAAAAAATCGATGAGTGGTCTGTTATTAAGCCTTCTGATGTAGGATCTGAGATTGTTATATATTCCACTTGATTTGGAACGCTGGTGATAACCAGATCGAGTATATTATCACCTCGTTGGCGTGGTATTGAGCTGCGATAAAAAATAATCGTTTAATAATTCCGTAAACAGAATCTCATTAACACCTGTAGTTTCTTCAGGCAATTCCCAATAGATTTTAGGAAGGTTAAAGTCACCACAGATTATGTTATTATATCGTGAAGAAATTTCGGCCAAAACCAAATTAAACGAGTCCAACCATTGTCTGTCAGCATTAGGAGGTCTGTAGCAGCAACAAACTACTATATTTAGGTTGGAACTCATAGTTAGTTCTACTGTAGTTACTTCAATGTCACGTTCCGGGTGGATAATTTCACGTGATGAAATAAATGAATTCATTTTCACTGCCTCAAGACTCCACCAGCACGGGATTCTCGGTCTTTCCTATATATAGTATAACTACTTGGGAGGATTTCTGTATTCTCGACATCTTTGTTTGACCAGGTCGGCATTTTCTGAATAGACAAGCTCTTGAAATCGAGAAAGATTACACACTTGTTTACCATTTAATTTATGCATACTCTGCGAACATTGACAACAAGACAAGTTGCTGGAGAATCCATTCGATGTTGATGCCGTGGCTGATTTCGAACATCTTTCGTATTGCTTTTAGGACCAGGATTCACACAGACATTTCCTGCGAGCAGGATGTAAATAAATACATGAGAATTCCTGCTCCAATTCTATTCTCCAAGCCTACCAGAAGTACAGGGTATTCCTCAAGATCATGTTATCAATACAGTGGCCCAGAAAGAGACACAGATTTGCATTTATTTAAAAATAAATATATTTATATCGATTGCAATATACGTAAATTGGAACAAAAATTGCAATTTGTTTTTTATTTCGATACAAATGTAAATTTTTTTATTTCGATACAAAATAGATCCAGTCTCCTGAACAAGAGTTTGCAACTTCCTGCGTTGTGTGCAAAACATGGCGTCAAGTGAGCAGGCACGTAGCTAGAGTAAGAAATTCAAGGGGGCAAGATTTATTTCGGGGGGGGCAAGTGCAGGGATAAATATTTTTGAAAAGTTAATTTCTTAGAATAAGTACGACCCGCCCGCTCAAAATGTTTTTATAAAAATGGAATAACCAAACTCACAAGCAATTGCAACTAACTACAACTTTTATTTTAAGTAACTACAACTTTTTAGTTCATAACTTCAGGACCAGCTAGTTACTAAGCTAGGGAACCCTATGCTGGTCTACAGTATATAGAATGTAATAAAGTAAAAGCAGTTATAAATTAGGATGCCATCACAATAAACTCAATTCAGGGATAACAACTGACATTACAGAAGAAAGCGTTGGTGCTTCATCTGCTTAAAGTGTTCAATTATACATCACTGTAGCAAAGCGAGTCTTTAATATCTTTTTCAATAGATAAGTCATAGACATAAGAGCACAAGATTATTGAGACGCATAGACAATGGTCATTTGTGAGCGCAAACGAGTTTTTATTCTCTAACCTTTCGCGACGTCTGAGGGATAGTCACAAGAATCTGATATAAGTTGTGAACATCAGGGAAAGATATCTTTGTCAATGACATCATGCAGTACATCATCGATCAAAGTATTTAGCAGAGATTCATCTTGCCGAACAATAAACGAACGGAAAACTTCTATTTCACAATCTTTGATGTCTATTGCATACAGATAGCGTATTCAGTTCCTGTTTGTTAAGAAAGTTTTGAGAGTTTGGTAAGGAACAAGCAGCAGCCCTCATGATGCCAGCAGATTGATCAGTACCAAAACGGGCATCCAATTCTGCTAAGATCTCGCCTACATTTTGGTGTAACAAAATTGAAAGCTCTTCAAAGTTGGATACGTTTGGGTGTCCAACAGAGCTAGTTAGATACGCGTCTCTCAACCTTTCCTACTTCGGCTAGAGACAGGAATGGCTCCCGACTAAAGCTCGTTAGACGGGTTAGGGTTAGAAAACTCGTTAGGCGTATAAAACTCGTCATAGGCGGTGGGTTAGGGTTAGGACCTTTGTTGTTTTGGGGTTGGTTACAGTACTCTCTCCACATTTCGAGCTAAAAAGCCTTTTTATTGACCAATTTGACAAATATATGGAGTCGGAGCCATTCCTGTCTCTAGCCCATGTAACCTTTCCGGAAGACGCCATTGTCTTGTCCAAACTAGAAATTGACCAACCTTAAGGTCCTTAAACCCTCAGGTCGGCAAGCAATATCAGACAAGAAGAAACAGTTTCTGTTGACTTTTGAAAATATTTGGTGCAAAATTCAGTGTAATCATACAGCTTACCAAAGAAAACTAAGAGGGTCACAAATTTTTAGTTTGTCAGTACCTAACAAAGATTTAGCTGCTATAGACTTGTAAAGTATCAAGAATGCAATCAAACCGACGCAGAAACATGAACGTGCAAGATTGCGCGTTGGGATAGCGCTCATGCTGGATGTCTAAGAAAGCTGCATGGCGCTTTGTTCCATTCATGAACGAATACGACAAATCCAATGTATCAAAGAAAGATTTGATCAGAGGATGTCGTTCAGCAGTTGCAGCTAACACTAGTTAAGCCTATATGTGAAGCACAATAATAATATAATAATAATAATATTTTTAATCAGCACTATTTTCGCATTAAAAATGAATTACAATGTGCTTTACAATAACTAAGCTACAAAATATGTTGAAACAAACTTTTACATGAATAACTAATTGAGATTAACACGCCTTATACTTGTCCCGATCTTAGCCTTGAAATGGTACTAGGAAAAAAACTTCGTTTGAATCGTTCGGTTCTGCATTTAAATAGAGTCCAAGTGTTCCTAAGATTATAATTATGTGTACGTTCACCAGCCTGGGTTAAATATTGCGAAAGTGGACCGCCTTTTTCAATTTTCTTGATGGTTTTCACGCAGAGGTTGGTACGTCTGTCATCTAGCCTAGGGCAATCCAGATGTTGTAATGCTTCTCTATACGAGCGACCAGGTTGGATAATTCGCAAAGCTCGTTTTTGGACTCTCTCCACTTCTTCCGAGAGGTAGGAGGGCAGGCTGTTATGCCATACTACACAGCAGTATTCTAAGATAGAACGTATCAGGGCAACGTAAATGGTGAAAAGGTCTTCAGCAGGAACGCCCCCCCGATACAGTACACGTAAGATGTGCAGGCGTTTAGACGCCTTCGAAACGGTTGCGCCAATGTGTTCGTTCCATTTCAGATTGCTTTGAATAATTAAGCCAAGCACTTTGTGTGAAGTAACAGGTTCCAGCACTTGCCCATCTACTTGCAAAGGTGGAAGTCGAGGTGTCTCTCTAAAAAAACAAATCCGTAACTCTTTACACTTTTTCGTGTTCAGCGTCATCCAATTATTGGACGCCCATAAGCTAACGGCATCAAGACTACATTGCATAGTTGAGTTACTGTTTCTTGCTAACCCCTCAGATATTGAGACATCGTCCACGTATTTCCACGTTGCAGTTTCAGGGGAAGGGATTTTGAGGTCGTTGATCATAAGCAAAAACAAAATGAACAATGAACATATATGTAGCATTGACAACAAATAACAAGCGCCGGGTATTTCGATAACATTTTTAGCAGAAATTCAGTGCCTATATATATCAAAATCGAACGAGTTTCCTAACAATGAGCGTGACTCCCTGTCTAAATTTCAAACCATCTTTACATCGCAACGCGAGTTTTAAATTTCACTCAACCGTGAGAAACAAACGACAACAGCCAAAGTAAAAAACAAAGTAACAAACGACAACATCCAAGAGAGAAGGACAAGAAGCTGAAATATCAAACTTTTGCCGTAACCTGTTGTAACTAATACAGCAAGAATGTCGGATACATTAAGCAAACTAGTTAATGCCATCCGCTGCTCATATTTTAACTGGATAGAAACATCGAATTAAAACGATCATTCTCTGATAACTCTTTCTATACCATCACTGCTTCTCTCCGCCATATTGTATAATTCGAGCATTTATTATTAATACGTCCGCATTAACACCTAAGCCAATCAGAAGGCTGCGTCCCTATTTGGACACCATACACAGGAGAGATGGCTCGCAGGCTAACATGAAGTTATTATTGAGAGTACGTACGGTTGTATGCTTTGCAGGAATCTCAACATAGTTTTGACCATGCAGTTGAAGTAAATTCGCGTCTATTAACTATAACGAACACTTCCCAAATTTCTGTTGGGGGGGGCGAGAAAAACTTTTGGGGGGGCCGTGGCCCCCCCTCAACCCCCCGTAGCTACGTGCCTGTCAAGTGAGCAACAAGGTTGTTATTGCAGTAAGTGTGGTAAAGACGTCAATAAAACAAACAGGCAATAGAGTAGCGGACTAGCACTAGCACCGTAAAATTAGAAAAGTTAGATGCATCCCTACCAAGCTTAAAATCCTTCTCTGAGTCGGACAGGAAAATTACTACAAACCAGACAGAGCTTTAAAGATAACTTTTGTGGGCGAACCGGCTGTAGACGATGGTGGGCCAAAAAGGGAGTTTTTTGCAGGTAAGGTATTGATAAGTTTGTCTTATTTGAAAGAACTTAAAACAGTGAAGAATATAAATTTACAGCTTTTCCATATTTCACTTAATTGTTGAGATATTTTCTCTTATGTGACATTCATGACACAAGGTGTGCACAACATTTTAACATTCGAAAATCGTGTAAGATTATTGAATGAAATCACTTGCAACTTTGCATGTGTATACAGACCACTGAACGGAATTAATTACAGGTAACTTTAACTTTATTTCAAGAGGAAAGACATTAACTTTGGAGTTATCTAACATTACGGTCGTCATATTTAGACAGAGTGGTCTATTTGCATTAAGTAGAGCCTTTATAGCCAAGATCGATTAAGAGTGTTGATTAGGTATAAAAGTGTTGAGGGAGTAAAACTGGAGAACCCAAAGAAAAATCCACAAAGCACAGGGGAGACCAACTATAACTGCATCACATGAGTGCTGATCCAAGCTCGATAAACACAGTGCTTAGCTATACCAAGGTGGTCACCCATCCAGCTATAACCCTGCCGATCTGGCTTAACTTCGGAACTTGAGTGGTAAACTGATCACATACATCACACATGCTCCTGGTTAACACCATTCAAGTTTTAATGTTACTATTTATCATACCTCTAAACATATTTGGGGGGAAATCTTAATTTTCTGATATAGTAGCCTTTGCACCAACATCAAACTTTAGTTTTGAATTAGTTAAGTCAATGAAAACCTGCTCAACCAGTACCAATTCGAAAATTCAAAGTTAGGTTAAGTAAATTTGAGTATCGTAAATTTTGCCACCAATCAAGAGAAATCTAGAGGTCTAGAATCTAATCATTTAACTGTGGGAATATAATACTTGCATAACATGATTTTCCAGTATGTTGAAATGTTGTGCACACCTTGTGACATAGATTACAGTATATCATTTGAATATCACATGAAGTCTGAATATCTCAAGAACTAAGTGAAATATGAAAAAGCTGTAAATGGCTATTCTTCATTATTTAAAATGAAGAGTTCTTTAAAATCCATGTAAGACACTTAATTTTTGTATCATACAGTGTACGCACTTTAAGAATCCGGATAAGGTATTATGTTATCCTGGGAAATTTTGAAATCATCCAAAGTTCAAAATTTCATTTGCACCAATTAATTGTTAAGTGTTTAGAAAACAAAAATTTGCCAAAACGTTTATGAATAATTAATGTGATTAGTCATCAAAACTAGAAAATGTTGCTATGGTTCTTATGTTGTTGTCATGGTAACATTATTTTTTATGTATTTAAAATGTATTTGCCTATTTGTCTACATGGAAAAACATTTTTCAACAAAGATGAAAAATATTTGAATGTTGATACTGTAAATAGAGTTATTGAATTCGTAGAACAAAGATTGTTTACCAATGGAACACCAGTACAGTCAACAATGTCACTAACAAAAGGCGACTATACAATTGCTGGTGAAATTATGGCCCTATCTATAATGCTGGAAGGACAGGCACCAAGCTTTTTAAGTCCAGTTATATATGCGATAATCTTTGTGTAGAGAACATGAACTCAACTTCTTATGAAGACCTATGTGAAAAGGTTTGTACGTATAATAATGGAAAATTAAGTACTACCATGTACAGTATGTGTACTTTGTATCAATTTCAAATTGGTGAACCTAATCTCTTATTTTACTAATTAAACTAATACTGCAGCTTAACAATGCATCCGAAGAGGAAATTGGCAACATTCTGATTAATGTTTACCTTGTCCTTGAAAACGTAGGATACAAATGAGTCAAATGCAGAGAAAACAAAACCACCATAAAGGAACAAATAACGTCTGCATTATTTGATAGTATATTTGCATATATTTGTATGGTACTTGGGTACATTTTGTAATGCACACCTCGTCCAAGTGTAGACATACATGCATCTGGCACTTACAGGTTTAGGAGGGTGAGGCACATGTTGTAGGAATAGAGTATAGTTTATAGCACTATTTAACTACATTGACAATTTGTTTTTATTCTGACTTATTACTTTAAACAATGGTTCCTTCTGAAAGGTGTGCATGTTGCTAGATTGAGTATTTAAATTTCGTAGTCATGTCCAGTCACATACCATTTTTTTCTCAAGGGCAATATGTGTCATGGCCCAGGTATGCGAGGTTTTCCCCAAACTTCAACAGCTGCAGGAAGGACTTGCCACATATGGTATCCTGAATAGTGTAAAATAGTATCCTGAAGATTGGAAGTGTATCTTTACCCATAGCAAGGGCATATTAGCTATTACAGCTAATAAACTTATTGACCAAATTGTACCAGAATATCACGAAAGCAAGATTTTGAGAACAGGAAGGAGAATCTGTTAATTAAAATTGTAAAATACGCTAGTGCCTCTTCAATATAATATCGATTTTTTGTTAAAGTGCCCAAACCTCAAAATGTTTTATTGTCTTGTTTGGACGAACTTTTAAAATGATAAAGTAACTTCTTTTGAAGATTTTCGTTTCGTTGCTTTCTTTTTGAGATATATCAGTTTGTTTGATGTACAAATGTCTGGAAGTTCGTCACACATGCATAATGACTTATTGGAGAAATGTGTATATCTCTTTTATTTTCAAACGAAATCCTTTAAAATCAAGAAATGTTGGTGTTGTGGGAGAAACGCACACACGTGCTATTCACACTTTAGTGTTTTTATTTCATAAACGCAAAGATATATAACATTCTCTGATAACTCATTATGCATGTGTGACGAAATTTCAGATATTTGCATATCAAACAAACTGATATATCTCAAAAAGAAAGCGAAGTGAAAATCTTCAGAAGAAGTTACTTTATCATTTTAAAAGTTCTTCCAAATAAGACAATAAAAAATTTTGAGGTTAGGGGCACTTTAATGATAAGGTCCAGTAGCAGTAGTACTAAGTTTCACTACATTTTTTGTTAACATTGTTACTTTTTAAATTACTTTAACCCACCCCTACCGGAGCTGGCCCCTTTATTATTTTACTGTACACTGTCTATAATAATAGCCAGATTATTTTACTATGTCTAATGCCAGATGATTTTATTCATCAAAGGAAGAACCCTTAAGCCATCCTAGAAAGTAATGGTTTAACATGTGACATTTGTTTTAGGAATTGCTGATGTTTCAGTGCAAGATTTGCTGCAGTGGTGCACTGGAGCCAGGAATGTGGCAATGTGCCACCTCTTGGTGGAGAGATGGAGGAACTCGGTGTCTGCTTTGAAGGACAGTGTTGGTTTTGGTCTGTTGTGAAGTTTAATAATAATAGCAAGCCTTCATCGATTTCCTACTTTTACATGTGCTGGTAGCAGTTTACCTACACACATTCCAATCGATAGTTATTGTTCATTGTTGAGTTTTGGCATTTTCATGTTATTTGGTACAGTACCTACCACAAATGTGGTATAGTGGTTATGGGAACAAGCCCTACCCCCATGAAGTACATTAGGTACAACCATGGCAGCATGTTTAAAATGTTTGTATTATTACCAAACATTAAAGTGCCTAGGAAATGAAATTTTTATTGCTTCATTTGAGCATCAAAAAAAATAGGACAATATGTAGTTTACCGTTCCTTCATATGTTTTCTAGTTTCAGAGTTATAAGATTTAAAGTATGAAAAAATATGAGACAAACAAATTGCTGATTGAGCACAAATTGTGACGTCATAACTTTGCATGTTAGTTTGGTGAATGTTTAAATGAACGATAGCTCAGTTACTATGTGTCACAATCAAATGAACCTTTGATCACAGATAATGCAAGATGAAACACGGTTAATAATGTCACCAATTTTGCTGTCAAGTTAACACTGTTGTACCCAGACCTCTTGCACAGGTTTTATAAAACACCATGTATTTATCTCTGTGGTTATAATTTTCAAATTATTATAGTATAAACGTATTTAGGCATGCATAGGTATGACAAGCACATGCCTGATATTATTTTATTGTTATCAGGACAGAGTATGAAGGTGTTTTATAAAATCTGTGCAAGGGGCCTGGGTGCAACAGTGTTACCTTGTGTTTCATGTTGCACTATCTGTGTTCAAAGGTTCATTTGATTCTGACACATAGTAGCTGAGCCATATAGTTCATTTAAACATTCACCAAACTAACATACAAAGGTTATGATGTCACAATTTGTGCTGAATCAGCAATTTGTTTGTCTCATTTTTTTCTTGATTTTGACATCTTTAAATCTTTATAACTCTGGAACTAGAAAAGATATCAAAGAAAAGTAAATTGCATATTTTCCTACTTTTTAACGCTTTCAAATTTAATTTCATAGGCACTTTAAAGTTATCAATTTGTTGAAAACAGAACATATGGTCAACTAAGGACTTTCCTTTTTACCTTTGAGAAAAAATTGCAAAAATGGTACCCTGTCACACACCAGAATAATGTAAAACATACTCTGGCCAGACCAAATAACTGGTATCTTAAAAACAAACCCTATTCAAACCAAGAGTTATTTATATTAAAAAGTAGAGTGCTGCGTAGACAGTGTTTTGGATATATAGCAAAGTGAAAAGGTGGTAAACTAAACCACTGTCCAGTTCCTCTGTGATTCAGTTTGGGATAGTGGTATTGGGGGGTGTCAAAATTAATTAAAATACAAAAATATGTATTTACGCCTTAAACTAATCTTTGAGTAATTATTATCTTTTATTTAGAATACATGTACCAAACAGAAAAAACAAATCCTACCCATTCATTTCACAGCTTTTACTTAAATTTCACATTAGTTACCATGTTGAGCAATGTGAATAATAGCATTATAAGGTCCATTGCATCCCTCCAGTCAACTAGCATTTGTAATTCACTGTTGAGAATTAAGTATTTAAAGTATTCTTGATAGTCATTTTCCTCTTGGTCGAATATTAAATTCTCTGATAAATGTTCAAACTGCTCAGAAGGAATAGCTCGAATAAGGTTATATGCACCACCATGGCGTTCTGGAAGAAAATAATTTAGCTCATCTGGTCTACCTTTGATGGTGTCATATCCAAAAGCCCGGATATGATTATTCCAGTGGTGTTTTACTTTGTCCAAAGCAAAACCAAAGGCATTCGACATGCAATATACAGTATTGCCACGAATGAACATTTCCCGATCTACCAAGTCTTTGAAAACATTCATCCACCAGTTAGAGCTGCTTCTTCGTATGTACGACCATCATGCTTCAGTTCGTTGGAGATGTTCCATACTTGTGGGCATCTGCACGATCTCTCATACAACACTGCATAGATGCCATTACCCCGTTTTCGGTACCACAATCTGTTCGCAGCTTTACGGGGCATCCTCCAAAGTTCCTAACGCAATCAAGGAACAAGGTAGCTGGTACATGCGGCGAATTATTTGTACGTGCTACTTGAAGCCACAATATTTTTCGACTCCAACCATCTATCTGTAAGTATCTGTCACATATCTGTCACAGTACTGCATGATATCTGTCTGGTGTTTTGGTATATCTGCAAAATATCTGTAGGAAATATGCAGATATTTTACAGATACGTGGATTGTCTGTCAACATATCTGTACCCTGTCTGTATATTGTTTACAGTTACTTGGCAGATATGTAAGAGCCCAGACTATTTTTCTATATAATTTTAGGTTACAAATAGTTGTTATGGATTTGTTGTCAATTGCAATACAAAACAATTATCACAAACACAAAGGTCACCTTCTGAATAAGACACCTGGTCAATTTGAAATTAAAGTTCTTAAATAATGGTACATTTTTCAGGTTCCTCCCTCACGAAAATGTTCTATAGAATCCAATAGAATATTCTGTTGGAAATCTAAATCCATGGAATATTCTGTTGGAATATTCTGTAGTATGATACAACTAAAGTGTCAATAGAATATTCTATTGCATATTGGTTTTTCTTCCAACAGATTATTATCTTAGATTTTCATGCATAACTTTGCAGAGTCGTCTGGGTATCATTCAAGTAGCTTTATAAACCAGCAAGATGCACTATAACTCGCTCAACTTGACATTATGCTATGGACGAACCAGGCGTTCAGGGTATTATTAACAGTAACAGGCTTAGGAATTATCAGGTAGAGGCCTGCAAAATCATCAACCTCGTACCCAGGCTCTTCTCCCGCAAGGGGTAGCGGGAGAGAAGAGCCTGGGTACGAGGTTGCAAAATCATATCCATATATGGGCATTCCCAGAGGTCCTAGCGAGTTAACGTTCAGTAGCGCTATATTTGAATTCTCTTGTTGTCGCTGGAAGTTGAAACATGGCATGCTGCTTTGTGTCTTGGATTCTTTGTTTGGCAAATTGCTTTGTGAGTTTGTGTTACCAATTCTAAAGAAGTGGCTGATCATCAATCATTCGTTGGTCTTTTAAAATACTGGCTGCAGGAGTAAATACGGCAGTGATGCGATTTCAGCAAAGTTCGAAGAACGAAGGTAAGTCTGACTCTGATCTACTAGTCTAATATATTAATCCTGATCCTAAACGCATCTGAAAGTTTGAAGCAAATCAAATAGTTGCCTGAACTTCGCTTCTCTATCAAAAACGTTGTCTTAGAGGATTCCATTTCATTGTAGTTATTTTTCAATTGAAATGCGGATATAATATGTGTCTAATCAAAATAATTTGAGTGATGGAGAAAAGCCCATCCTTTACTGGTATTTGATCTCAGGAAACAAAGTGGTATGCTATAGAAACATTTATCAGGAATAGCCGTAACCTTTCATTTGTTTACGATACGGCCTGAAAAGCACAAATTCAGAGTGTTAAATGGCATATGTGATATTGGTTTCGTTTTAGAAGTGTTGTTATCATCATTTTTATGTATAAATTTAACTTCCAAACATTTGGCATTATTCAAAAGATTTCTTCATGTGATATTGCATACCGGTTGTCAGTTATAGATTTTTTTTTTTTTCATGGAATTAAAATGCATGTATAGCAAACAAAGTGCCAAGTGAATGAGCTCAGACAATACATTGTCAAGCTCAAATCCTCACAGGGCTCAAACCTGTAACCTGATGATTGCCTGTTACATGCTCTAATATCAAGACTCTTATGAAGGGTGAAGGTCACAATGATTGTACTGGTTTGATTACTATATTCACTGTATATACAACATTCACCATATACCAGTAATGCTTAGGAAACTGTGTGGGATTCATTGTCTGAGGATTTGAGCTTGACGATCATCATGTATTGTAATAATAATCACTACAGTATATATTTTGAATAACGATATAGTTTAATAAATTACTAGCCTGCTTGCAGCCCGAAATTTAAGGCCGGGTTTAGAAATTTCTGGCTGTGAGCATTACTTACTTTGGTTATAATCTTTAATTTATTATTAATTATTATCTGTATTTTAATTAGGTTGTTTCTTGCTTTTCAAAATATTATAGATGAAGTTGCAATTTTGTCATTCCTGCTTAAACAAAACTACAGCTAAGAGATTTTGGTTGACTCAAAGTTTAAGTTTATCTTATCTACTAATATTTTTTATTATGCTTGTTAAAGAGCATATGCATACCGTCAAAAATATGTATGATATTGATTTTTAAATAATTAAAAAAAATGTTCTCCTGACCAACAAAAACTGGGTGTTCAGTGGACGTACATGGTACACCCGGTACCTGTTAATGTTTAAGTTTGTCAAAGTGTGTACACCCACAAGCATTATTTATCGAGTATTTATAATACTACTAGTATTCATGTTGTTTCACCAATTGACTAAATTGAGGCTACCAACTACCATAAATATTAGAATATGAAAGGTACGCTTTAGCTGTCCTAAAATTAACGAGCTGTCTAAAAGCCATCCACATAATAAACATCCACCCAAAAGCTGTGTTTTTGAAGTGGCAGTCCAAAATCAATGATGGCCATCCAAAAGATGGCTGGCTAAATTAACCCTCTGCATCCTAGTCTCCTAACAATCAGAATTATTATACAATACTCATATATAATCATGGCTTCCCAAACTTGCTAAAGGCTTTACATTTATTATTGTATAATAAAACAATTATTGGATTTGGTTTATACATGATAACAAGAATTATCCAGACCTCTTTCAATGTTATTTGCCTCACTCAGCCTTTGGCAGATAACATTGACCTTGGTCTGGTGAATTCTTGATATCATGCTCAACCTTGTCCAATAATTGTTTATTATAATACATTCAAAGTTCATTCTCGTTTCTTATTGGTCAACATACTCCAGTGAATTCTCAATGTCTGTTGAATACTATACAATTATTGGATGAAGCTGAGCATGATAAAGAATTATCCAGAGTCCAGACTGAGGTCGATGTTATCTGCCGAAGGCTGAGGCAGATAACATTGACCGAGGTCTGGATAATTTTTGATGTGATTAGTCTTACTAAAAATATACAAAGTGACAGTCTGGTAGTAATCTACTACAAGCCATTTTTTATATTGTAATTTTCGCGTGCTTTTCCTAGTGATGTCATCAGCGTCCAATAATTTTAATATTGTACACCCCCATCCAATAATTCACAGTATTATATGGAAATGACGTCGCGCCTGCCTGGATAATTCTTTATCATGCTCAGCTTCATCCAATAATTGTATAGTATTCGACGGACATTGAGAATTCACTGGAGTATGTAATGTTGACCAATAAGAGACGAGAATGAACTTCGAATGTATTATAATAAACAATTATTTGACAAGGTTGAGCATGATATCAAGAATTCACCAGACCAAGGTCAATGTTATCTGCCAAAGTTGAAGGCTGAAAGAGGTCTGGATAATTCTTGTTATCATGTGTAAGCCAAATCCAATAATTGTATATTATACATGTTTGATCACTAACCGTGATTCAGAATTTATATACTGTACATATATGGTTGTATGTATTATCATAATTTATGTGGAAAAAAGTGCAGTCGTATTAAATATATAAATTGGGAGAATGTAATGCTGTGTAGAGAGGTAGTTGCATGTATTATATAAATATTTCAGAATTTATATACATGTTCTGTGATATAATATTTTAGTTGTTATAACTTATAACACTGGATATTAATAACATTGGTCTAAAATTAATCTTAAATATCTGTGTCGGTGACTTGGAAAAAGTGTGGTATTAACTATATTGCTGGAGAATAATTTTTGAATTTCAATTTTTTTAAGATAGATCCAATATTGAACAGATGGCAAACATTGTTGAAACCATTCTTCAAATAGTAATCAAAAGCCGTCTACAAGATGATCCAGAAATAATAACATTTATAGCAAAACATAGAAGTAAGATGTACTCTAAATAACAAACTGTGCATGTTAGTGTTTAAATTTATAAACAATAGTCTTTCTCAAGACTACAACAACCTGGACAATCAACTTCACAGAAATTACTTCTATTTACTTTATTGATACAATATGTTGTGCTTTGGTGTAGAGTTTATAATTTGTTTAATTGGCTATCATTGCTAGTTTCTGAATAAATAGTTTGATTAACTTAACAATATGCTTAGTTGCTTACTGTAAGTAAGGTAATATGGAATCAACTGTAAAAATTGAATGTCTTGTATGTAAATAAAGCCTTTTTCTTAAATACCTGTGTCTTTGCTTGACAGTGTTACAATTGTTACAATTAAAAAAAGATACAGTAGTTCTTTATTCTGATTTTAGTGGTCATTTTTGTATATTTTGTTGTAAATTTATTGGGAAAACCTTAAGTAACACTAATGTCAATATGTGTTACATGTGATATTTTTAAAAACATTAAGAATTTCAGTTTATTTATAAATATATGTAAGTGCCTATATTGAAAGGCCTGTTCACATGGTCCAATTAGTCAAGTTTAATTCTCCTGATGTATCTGATTTACTTTGTATATGAACATACAAAAGTTAGTCAGTTATTCTTGTCGGTACTGTAGATCATATGCATCAGGAGAAGAATCTGATAAAACAAATTAGAGTGGAACTGGCCTATCAGTTGTCTATTATATATTTACTATTTCATCTTTAAATGGAGAATGTAGTTGTGATTCGTCAATAAATACATTGGTATACATAAATGGATTTTGGTTTGGGTTACTAGCTATCAATTTTTTTATGATGTGTATTAAACATGACAGATTTGTATTACCAGCTTTTAAACAGTATCTGTCACATATCTGTGACAGATATATCTGTTGCAGAGATGTTACAGTATCTGTCACATATCTGTGACAGATATGTTTAGGGGGCCAAATTCCTATATGTTAAAGATATGTAACAGATAGTTTTCTGCAGATATGTTACATATGTTTTCTGCAGATATGTTACATATGTTATACAGTGCTGTTGCATATATCTGCAGCAGATCTGTCCGTTTGGTGAGGGTAGTTCTTTTTGTATTTTTTCCCGGACAACTTGAATATCATAGTTTGGATTCACTCTTTTTAGTCCTCGTTGTTTTAACCTGGATTTTAGTGTGCTTAAAGATATGCTAATTCCGTGATATTTTTGCAAGAAAGATAAGATTGTCTGGTACTCGAATCCTCTATGAAAATACTGTTCTATTAGCTCCATTTCCTCATCGTCGTTATCAACCCGTCCTCCACACACACTACAATCAAGTTCCACATTGCAGTTCACACAGTTCATGATATATGAAAAGAATTTACTAAAAATCCAAAATGGCGGCTACTTGAAGTATATATAATTAAAGGGGACTTGGTCAAGCTACTGTTGGAAAATAAAAAAATGCATTTGTATCGAAATAAGAAAATGTGCATTTGTATCGAAATAAAGCAATTTTTGTTCCCAATTTACGTATATCGCAATCGATATAAACATTTATTTTTAAGTAAATGCAACTCTGTGTTGACTTTCTCGGGCACCGTACATCAAAGAAGTTGCGCAGACAACATTGTTACAAGTGTAAGAAGTAAAACTGTGGTTTATGCAGTTGCATGAAGTGTCTGAGAATCGAAGTGGCGTCAAGAAAGCTGCAAAAAAGAGAAAGGAAAAGAATGCCAGGAAGCAGGTTGAAGCAGAAGATGAAGTTTGTGAGACATGTGGTGGTCGTGATCCCCCAGATGATGGAGATGCTGTTGTTTCGTGGATTTCATGTGATGGATGCTTACTTTGGTGGAACATGACTTGTGCTGGATTAGCAGAGAATTATAACTCTGAGAAGTGGCTATGTATTTCGTGTAGCGAAATTTGGTGAATGTGGCTTTGATATATTATACAGAAACGTTTTAATCAATATCATTAGTAATTTTAGGTTGATGATGTACCATATCAGCAGAGTTGACTTCATTGACTTAAGTATTCAGTGATATTACTCCAAGTGTTGCTTGAATGAATGAATGAATGAATGAAAACTTTATTTATACAGGGTAGCCCATTCAGCTCAGAGGCTGGTCTCCAGAGGGGCCCTGTATCTACTTTAAAAATTTACAAAATTGTTAAAACTACTATACAATATACAAAGAACTAATGACAATAATTTTAAAAGTCAATTTAGAAGGACAGTTCTCGCTTGGTGTAAAAAAGATTGAATGGATTTCGCACCGTTGGTGATCTCTCGAGGAAGTTCTTTATATAACACTGCTCCACTAAAAAGAAAAGTGTTCTTACCAAAATTACGTCGTACTTTTGGAAGTATGAGCTTACTATTGTGCCTAGTACTGTACTTATGTTGGCTATTAAATTTCTTAAAATATGATAAAAAATAATCGGGAGCTAGAGAATTCAAACATTGAAAAACTAGTTTGATCTTATGATAAGAACGCCTACAGTACAGTGGTGACCATTTGAGTTTTTCCATAGCCTCTAGAGAGCGCGTGCCATTCGAAGTAACTATTCTGGCAGCTCTGTTTTGGAGCCTCTGTAATCTATCATTGTCTTGCTGTAATAATCCACCACTCCAGCAATGTCACAGTAGTCCAAAACAGGCAAGACGATTGAGTTATAAACCAGCAATGCTGCTTTCTTGGTAACAAAACTTCTAATGCGGCCCAAAACGGCAACTCTGGCAGCAACCTTTTTGCATACATAATCTGCATGACTCTTCCAAGACATAATTATCAAACACTACTCCCAGATATTTGAAGCTAGTTTCTGTTTCGATACATTGCCCAAGAAGATTTAGACCTAGAGTTCTGCCACGTTCTTTATGCCTTTGTTAAGTAAATAATAAACATTTGGTTTTGGAAACGTTTAACACCAGGTGATTATCTTCAAGCCATTCAGATAAGTGTTCCAGGTCTTGGTTTATGCAGTGATTTACTACGTCCACAGAGGTGTCAGCGTAGTACAAAGCTGTATTATCTGCATACATGTTAACGGAACAGTTGCTAATACTGCCCGGTAAGTCATTAATATATGTGATGAACAGTAGGGGACCGAGAATTGATCCCTGTGGTACTCCAGAGATGATGTAGAGTTCTTCAGAGATTTGGGAGTCGATGTTTACAAATTGCTTCCTTCCCGAAAAATAATCCTTAAACCACATGAGATTTTCATTACTATGCCATAATATTTCAATTTACAAATCAAAATATCATGGTCTATCGTGTCAAATGCTTTAGCCAAATCGATAAATACAGTACCGGTCACAAGACCCTTATCCATATTCATTAAAATCTCATCGGAAAAAATAGTAACAGCAGTTGTAGTTGAGTGTTTTTTTCGAAAGCCAGATTGCGATCTGCATAACAACTTATTTTCATCAAAATGTGCTGCAAGCTGTTTGTGAACTAATCGTTCAAGAACTTAGACACCACAGGCAGGATGGAAATGGGTCGGTAATTCTTCGGGTCATCCTTGTCACCTGACTTATAACGAGGAGTTATCTTTGCCTTTTTCCATTCCCCTGGGATCTTGCTTTGTTGGATAGTCATGTTAAATAGGTTGGTCAGTGGGTCGGCCAAGGCATCAGCTCTGTCTTTCAACAGCCAGCTTGCGATACCATCAGCGCCAGTGGCCTTTTTTGCTTTTAATTCTCTTAGTGCTTTCAAAGTTTCCGAAACAGTAAAATTTTGGAAGTTGAAAATTCCTAATTCTGGGTCTCGTTGTGGTAACCATTTATAAAACGACTGTCCGGTTGTTCGACATGCTGATGTAAGATTTGTAGCACAAGAAACAAAAAAGTGATTAAAAATGTTTGATTTTTCTTTCACTTGATTAGTTGCTAAGCCAGCAGTGTTACATCCAGAGCGTTTACCATCGTTTCCAAGCAGCTGTTTTAAAGTATAGCCAAAGTGAACCTCGAAACCAAAATTTAACTTGCGTTGGAGCAACTTGACTGAGTTTCACTGGACTTTGAATAAAAACAAGCGTCCGTGGATCAAAAACGTCGCTTGCTTAAGCTCCCTATTATTATTCATATACTGGTAATTGTTTGTGAAAATAATACCTGATCACATATGTGCTCTCCCACTGGGCTTCTATAATTTGTTTTGCTTTCCTATAATGATTTCTTGTCTCTTGCTTCTTTCCAGCTTTGGACTTCTTTGGACCATTTTTTAGCTCGCTGACATAAAATGCGTTTTCCAAGGATATATTATATCCATCTTGAAAAAGTGGATTCAGCCTCTTGTGTACTTTCCCTTGCAAGTTCGGTAGCTTGACATTTGGTGAACTTTCTTGGTGTATTTTGAAATTCTTGGCTTGGAGCGATTTCATCGATGATGGATAAAACGCTTACATTGCATGTACTAGAGGCAGTTTCTTTAGTGGTACAGCCAATAAATGTTATTGCTTTTACAGGGAATAAGGCTTGAATATTGCTGAAATTAATTTTGACATACACTACAGTTAAGGAGCGTGTGCTCCCCTTGTTGTGCCAAAATCAATGCATTCCAGCTTTTAATGTTGAAAGGGCGCCCAGATACAGGTGACGTTCCTGTGTTGTGTGCAGACCTGCCAAGTCTTGCTGGCATAAATGAGGGACAAAGCCATACTTTCAATTCAAAACTGGTCATCTTATGGGGATATAATGGATCCATTTAAACCACAACCCTAACCGTGGATCCATTATATCCCATAAGATGAAGTACATACCCCAAAACTAGTACCAGACCTGAGCTCGTGGAAGAGCCAATCCGGTTATGCCTGAAAATTCTGTAAATGACCTTTGATCTTAAAATTTGTTGATAAGTGTGCTGGATCATATATATTAAAACGAATTCAGATTCTTAGACTAAATACAGCCTTCATATTGTGTATTGCTATACAAATAGTTTACTTCAGGTAGCTTATTTAACAAGCAATTTCGTTAATTTCAATGTTGTTTGAGTTCTTTTGCATCATGGATGTTGTTTTTAGATTTCCTTTGAACCATTGGCAATATTTTCATTTTATGTGCTCCGCTCGACTGGGATAAAGAATGTGGTGGGCTCAGCAACATAATGGTGATCAACAAAACCTTTCACGCAAACAACACGTTCGACTTGTGGGAAGGGAAATTTATTTATTTATTAGAATTTATAATACATATCAATTACAGTATTACAACTAAAAATTGAATGTATTAGGGTAAACCAAAAACAGAATTCAAGATTCCCTCAGGATTGGTCACCCTTTACAAATACAAATAACATATAACATTAATATGAAATCAAAGAGTAAGACATAACGAAATTATACGAAACAGAAAAACTATGGATTAAAAGCAACAGGAAAAAGTTTGAAATAATGCTGAGAAAGTAGCCTCTTAAAAAACGACAAGGTGTTAATGCCACGTATAGAGTATGGGAGAGAGTTCCAGAGCCTAGTGACACGAACGAAATAAGAACACTTAAAGACATCTGTACGGGCATAAGGTACTATAAGAGTCGAGTCATCAATATTACGCAGACAACGACCCGTACTTCTCCAAGAAATCAAACCACGTGGCATGTCTATTAAGCCATGAATCATTTTAAAAAGGAAGACAAGATCTGTGATTTCCCTACGCATGTACAGAGGAAGAAGCTGAAGTTGTTCAAGCCTGTTCTTGTAATCTACTTCACGACCTAAAATAAGCCGAGAGGCACGGCGAAATCTACATAATTTGGTCATTCCTTCCTTTAAATTTTGTTCAACAGATATCAAACCTTTGGCCCTCAATCCCTTTATTTCACAAAACTTTACATCCAGCTGCCATATTATTACCTGCTATTACTCATTCCCTACTTGCAAATTACCAAGGTTCAAGATGCAGTGCAGTAGTATCACGTCCAAATCTAGCCTAAAAACATTTTCGTAATAATCTATAAAGGTTTTACTCTCCCGTGACATGCAAATGAATCCACAAATAGTCACGTGAGCGGTTGCCATAGCAACCTAAAGTATCCGCAGGTTTCAATGACTATGGTGGTACACATAAATGCATTAATGAAATTCGCAGTTCATGCCCTTAATTTTAATATATTTTCTTAGTCTTTGATTTTGTTCAACTTGGACACAGGCATTAATCCACCTGAGAAAGTATCATTTTGTTCAAGGGGCAACATTCAATCAAGCAATAAAATCCTATGAAACCAATGAAGCGTGGGTACAAGCTGACATGGATGGGTACATTAGCAAGTTTGATGTCTATCAAGGTAAAACCACTGATGTGAATCCTGAAGCTGTTGAAGATGATGATGCTCCCAAATTTTGTCCTGGACAACATGTTCAATGACTGTTGATTTGTTCAATAACATCACCAAGTATACATTGACAACTATTTCACTTCAGTGCAGATGCTTGTGGCATAATTCGCACCAATCGAAACGCATTGCCTCTTGATATGAATGCCTTGAGCGAGGCGAGTGTGACTACCGTGTTTCAAACCAAGGCCTTTGCTCTGTTCAAATCAAATGTGAAGATAACAAAGCTGTCTGTTTTGTCTAATTTTCATTGGACAGAGATCTCCAATGTGAAAAGAACCCAAAAGGATGGTTCAAAGCAGCAATTCACCTGGCCGTTAGCCGTCAAGGAAGTTAACAAAGCAGATATGCTATGTGCTGTCCATTATGCTCTCTTTTTTAAATTGGTGAGATGAATTTGCTCAGTCAGATGAGCAACAATTTATTAGGCAGCTAATATATAGCGAGTCTTATCAGGGGGATAATCGAAACAAATTAAGGAGCAGATTGGTTGTGGTCCTTGGAATTTTGTTTCTGAAGATACATACATACATAATTTTATTAGATGCTCGTCGAGAGGCTTTTCAGCTCTAATTTACAGTGTTTCTTAACATTATACTAACTACTGTATATCACTATATTTACAAAGGTTTGTGTTCACGAATATACTATAATAATGTCTAAAAAATCCAATTTAAACATTGGTTTAAATTTATATTACAGAGGATTACTTATTTAAGAAATCCGTGAGAACATTCGTCTTTATATTATGTTTAAAACTTTGAACTGTCATTCTAGATTTTAGTGAGGCATCAAGATTATTCCAAATTGTAGAAGCCCTGTATAAAAAAGACTTCTGAGCTTTAGAAGTTCTACAAAAGAGGTTTATGTAATTGTTTACTCTGCCGTGTTACGCGATTACTAATCTCAGAACGAGTAACAAACTTTCGGCATAGATAATCAGGCGCTAACTTGTTCATACATTTAAACGTCATAACACAATCCCGGAGATACAAGATATTCTCTACGGGAAGCCATTTCAATTGCTTTAATGCAGGTGTTATATGGTCATATTTACGGGATCCTGTCATTATGCGTGCAGCAAAATTTTGTACTGTTTTAAGTTTATAAATGTTCTTCTGACTCGTTGAGGACCAAACAGAGGAACAATAAAACAGCTTGGAAAAGACGTAAGATTGAATGATCATTCCCAGAGTTGATTGCCTAAATAAGTTCTTGATTCTATTTATTTGATGTAGTTTCTTCATACAAGATGATACTGATTGCTTGATGTATTCATCAAAAGATAAACTTGAGTCCATAATTAAGCCAAGATCTTTGGCATTTTGGACTGGTTGTACGGTTTTCCCGAGAAACGTAAACGAGATATCAGCTGGGATGTGTTTCAGCATCTGTTGTGTTCCAAAGAACATAATCTTCGTTTTATCAGGGTTAGCAAGCAGGCAATTGTTACTTAAGTAAGTGGCAACCGTGAAAAGGTCATTGTTTACTGTCGTTACTACATCTTGTAATGTTCCAATGCAAAATGATAAAAACAGTTTAGAGTCATCTACATAACTTTCCAATTTACTGTTTAGTGGGATAGAAGGAAGATCATTAATGAATAAATTGAACAATAAGGGTCCTAGTATGCTACCTTGCGGAACTCCTTTCGTTATGGGAAGTAAATCCGATATTTCAGCGCCAATCCGAACTGCTTGCATTCGTCCAGTAAGATAGCTCCGAAACCATTCCAGTGTATTTGACGAGATTCCACAGTTCTGCAACTTGTGAAGGAGACGATCGTGGTCAATACTGTCGAATGCTTTACTCAGATCAAGCAAAACAAGAACGGTGACTTTCTTTTCATCGATAGCATTGAGAATATGGTCAGTTACCAACAAATGAACTGATTCAGTCGAGTGTTTGTGTTTGTTGCCACTTTGATGACTTGTAAGTCGATTGTGTTCTTCAAGATAATTTGACAGTTGGTTAAAAACTATTTTTTCACAAATTTTAGAATTGGTCATTAATAAAGAGATTGGTCGATTATTACTTGCAACTTCGCTATTTCCGTCTTTTACATGAGGCACTACTTCAGCGATCTTCCAAGCCGTGGGAAATATATTGGAGGTGAACGATAAATTAATTATTTCTGTTAAAGGCTTGGAAACAATGGACAGGCAATCTTTTATAACCTTTGTAGTCACTTTATCGATACCGGGAGATTTATTTGAAGGCATATTCATTACCACGGCTACAAGTTCCTCTCTAGTTATTTGGCTGAGGGAAAACTGCTCTAGTTCCGGGTAGTGTTTTAAAGGTTGGTGCTCTATGACAGGTATATGATGTTCTTGTGCTAATTTCTTAACAGATTCAGCCGTAGAATTGCCCACAGAAACAAAATATGAATTGAACTCATTTGAAACTTTTTTGGGATTTGCCGGTTTTATTAATTCCTTTGGTTTATTTGATGTGTATCGCCGAATAGTTTTCCAAATGGCATGACTATTATTCTTATTTTGCATAATTTCATTATCGACAAACAATTTTTCCGCTTCGGTAATCATTCTTTTAATTTCGGTCTGTGTCTCTTTATAGAGAGCCCAGTCAACATGACACCACGTTCTCCTTGCTTTTCGTAGAAGAATGTCTCTCACTTTCATTTGATCTTTTATTTCAGGAGATATGAAGGAACCTGTACGATGTTTAAATGACATCAATTTGACTGGTGCATGTAGATCCAATACTGCAAGGAAAGCATTGTTAAATTGTTCCAAACGAGTGTTTATGTCAGTAACATTTTCCAAAGTATTCCAAGAAACTTTTGAAATATCATCATTAAATGTTTTAGGTTCATATATCTTGTACGATCTAGATCTAATTTGAAATTGTTTTGGTTTGGGTGCCTTGAGGCGAATTGAAGCTGTTACGGTAAAATGGTCGCTAATTCACAGATTGTGCATCTTGGGTTCCAGGATGTTCGACATAAGGAGATCAGCTGGAGCGCTGGCTCTCAGCATGTTGGCCAATTGGAGGTAATAAGAAGTTCATGTGACATTACACAAGACCAACTGAGACCCTGATAAGGTTAATCTTAGAGCACATCCTGCCTGGAAACTGCAGTTTCACCATTCTTAAGTTGAGCCTTGCAGAGATTACTTCAACCTGGATTCAGCTGCAGTAGTATCCAGATTGGAAAGTTTGCAAAATGAGCGGGCGAGACCAAATGTTGGGACCAAATATTACATGGCAGCAACCAAATATTGCGCAGGCGGTGTCGTTTTTCTCAGCTTTTTTGCTTACAATTGTGCAAGCTTTGCTTAATTTACAATTTTTGCTTACACTTTTTCGATCATGGCACGGTTACGGTAGACTATAGCAATTAAGAAAGTAAGTTGATAAAAATAAAAACTAATAAAAACATTAAAACAATAAGTAACTGTACTTAATTAGAATTATCCAGCAGATTATAAGAGTTAAGACTGCCAAATCAGTTCATAGACGTATGGAGATGCATCAAAAGGTCCCGAACGGCAGATAAGACAGCAGGGTTGGTCAAAAACGTGTTGGCTGGGCAGTCGAGTAAGATTAAGGTAGCAAAATCAGTTCAAAAAACGCATGGAGACGCAACAGAACGGCAGAATACACAGCAGCATCAGTCCAATTATGTGTAAGTGAAGTAGCAGAGTAAGAATTAATTGACAGTAAAATCAGTTTAAAAAGGCATGGCGAAGCACCAGAATGGCAGATTAGAGAGCGAAATTGATCCAAAAACGTGTTGGTTGGACAGCAAAATAAGCGTTAAGACAGTCAAATCAGTTAAAAAAAACATGGAGAAACAGCGGAAGTGATCCAAGGACATGCATGTTCAATAGTTCCATTTGTTGTATTGAAAGTTAAAAGTTATAACAGAAAAGGAAGTTTAGCTGGCGTATTTTTAATCTGATCAATGACTTTAAAACAGTCAGCGATACGGGTTTTCATTGACCTTTTATCGTGTACACAGGTACAATGTTTTTTCAGACCATGCTTCTTGTCACCCTTGACGTAGAATTGTGCCATTTCCGTTAGAGCTGAATCGCTTTGCCTTCCTTCCATTTCCTATTTTTCAACAACATGATAAAAAGACTTGGCAACTGCTTCAGTCCCTGTCTTAGCATACATCACGAGTGCTTGAATAATAGCGTCACCACTACATTGCAGTACCACTTATCAGCTTTCCACCACGCAGCTGAATATGAAATAAGTCCACCAATCAAAACGGGGGGACAGATTTGCTGAATTCAACAACCTGCGTGGTGGATTCACCAAATGGAATGGCTATACCTCCGAGGAGAACATGTCGTCTCAGTGCTGTTCCTGGCTTCTCCACTATCTTATCTACCTGCCGAAACAATTTAGAGAAATGTGAAGAAAAAAGCTTTTCCCAAACAACCTCCATCAACTTGGATTGTAGGTGCCAAAACACTGCAGACAAAAGCTCGAAGAAAATTCCATGTTCTTCTCTTGGACATGTGGCAACTGAGAAACAAACCCCGCACATTTTCTAAACTCAGCAGCACCCAAGGCAGAGTTTGTTCACTGGGTGAATGGAATCTTTTCATACTGCACATAATCAAGCGAAAAGCACTCCATAATCCAGACATTTATGCAGCATCGTATCCAGCTTGCGATAACTTGTGGCGAACCTTCTGTCCAATTCTGCCTTCATGCTCATTGCAAGAGTCTTCAACCCTTCCATGCCATCCCATTCACCAGGTTTTCCAGCCACTTCTTCCACAACAAGCCATCCTTCAACCAACATGCATTTTCCATATTTTTGTTCTCCATTATGTCAAGCGAGATGCTGGAGAAACGCTAGAGGGAATGTCCTCATCCACTTCGGCAATAAGCGTGGTCAGCTGATTTTGCACAGTGGGTATTTAGCTCTCAACTTCCACCCCGGACACCATTGCGCTTGTGACTGGAGCATGAGAACAACAAGAGACCAAAGAAGATCCAGTAAACATAAAAGATCAACTACAAAATCTTGACTATAAAGCTTGTAACCCACATCAAGACGATTGTTGTGGCTCTCCGAGATTTTTCAGAGACAGATAACTTGAGCTCACAAATCGTTCGTGGGCAAAGGTGTTTGTTACAAGAAATGGTAAGGACAATTCCTTAGAGGTCTTTACAGCAACACTATGCATCTTCCCATGACCAAACAACTGGTGATACATCAACTCTCTAAAGCAGCCGATCGACAATAGGCAAATATTTGAAGTTGCTGGAGACTTTATCAACGCAATGTCCTGGGTCCCACTGTGTAGGCCACCAAAACAGATCAATGTTGGCGCATTTTCTAAGGACTTTCATCATGGGATTATTCATGCAGTAATAATTTTTTTTTTTACATACTGGCCATCCACAACCTTATCTTGTATCTGTAGCAACCCTTTCTCCTTCGGGTCAACATGATCTTTGGCATCTTGAAAAGTGGCGTGAGAAAGAGCATCTCCAGTTCCACCAGTCCCTTCTGCATTAATATAAACTTGGGTCAAACTGAGTGGGATTCCTTGCCATCTTCCAGCAACAACTGGGCAAATCATGCTGATTTGGTTTATGTCATGGTCAGGCACAGATCTAGACGGTGGCGAGCGTGGCTCAAGCCACGGTCAGAATTCGGTGGGGAAAATAAATTTTAACTTTATTCTGGTTTTGTTTTGCATTGTGAAAGTATCTGTAAGTTGCCCGCCTGGCGAAGCACCAGAATGGCAGATTAGAGAGCGAAATTGATCCAAAAACGTGTTGGTTGGACAGCAAAATAAGCGTTAAGACAGTCAAATCAGTTAAAAAAAACATGGAGAAACAGCGGAAGTGATCCAAGGACATGCATGTTCAATAGTTCCATTTGTTGTATTGAAAGTTAAAAGTTATAACAGAAAAGGAAGTTTAGCTGGCGTATTTTTAATCTGATCAATGACTTTAAAACAGTCAGCGATACGGGTTTTCATTGACCTTTTATCGTGTACACAGGTACAATGTTTTTTCAGACCATGCTTCTTGTCACCCTTGACGTAGAATTGTGCCATTTCCGTTAGAGCTGAATCGCTTTGCCTTCCTTCCATTTCCTATTTTTCAACAACATGATAAAAAGACTTGGCAACTGCTTCAGTCCCTGTCTTAGCATACATCACGAGTGCTTGAATAATAGCGTCACCACTACATTGCAGTACCACTTATCAGCTTTCCACCACGCAGCTGAATATGAAATAAGTCCACCAATCAAAACGGGGGGACAGATTTGCTGAATTCAACAACCTGCGTGGTGGATTCACCAAATGGAATGGCTATACCTCCGAGGAGAACATGTCGTCTCAGTGCTGTTCCTGGCTTCTCCACTATCTTATCTACCTGCCGAAACAATTTAGAGAAATGTGAAGAAAAAAGCTTTTCCCAAACAACCTCCATCAACTTGGATTGTAGGTGCCAAAACACTGCAGACAAAACCTCGAAGAAAATTCCATGTTCTTCTCTTGGACATGTGGCAACTGAGAAACAAACCCCGCACATTTTCTAAACTCAGCAGCACCCAAGGCAGAGTTTGTTCACTGGGTGAATGGAATCTTTTCATATTGCACATAATCAAGCGAAAAGCACTCCATAATCCAGACATTTATGCAGCATCGTATCCAGCTTGCGATAACTTGTGGCGAACCTTCTGTCCAATTCTGCCTTCATGCTCATTGCAAGAGTCTTCAACCCTTCCATGCCATCCCATTCACCAGGTTTTCCAGCCACTTCTTCCACAACAAGCCATCCTTCAACCAACATGCATTTTCCATATTTTTGTTCTCCATTATGTCAAGCGAGATGCTGGAGAAACGCTAGAGGGAATGTCCTCATCCACTTCGGCAATAAGCGTGGTCAGCTGATTTTGCACAGTGGGTATTTAGCTCTCAACTTCCACCCCGGACACCATTGCGCTTGTGACTGGAGCATGAGAACAACAAGAGACCAAAGAAGATCCAGTAAACATAAAAGATCAACTACAAAATCTTGACTATAAAGCTTGTAACCCACATCAAGACGATTGTTGTGGCTCTCCGAGATTTTTCAGAGACAGATAACTTGAGCTCACAAATCGTTCGTGGGCAAAGGTGTTTGTTACAAGAAATGGTAAGGACAATTCCTTAGAGGTCTTTACAGCAACACTATGCATCTTCCCATGACCAAACAACTGGTGATACATCAACTCTCTAAAGCAGCCGATCGACAATAGGCAAATCTTTGAAGTTGCTGGAGACTTTATCAACGCAATGTCCTGGGTCCCACTGTGTAGGCCACCAAAACAGATCAATGTTGGCGCATTTTCTAAGGACTTTCATCATGGGATTATTCATGCAGTAATAATTTTTTTATTTACATACTGGCCATCCACAACCTTATCTTGTATCTGTAGCAACCCTTTCTCCTTCGGGTCAACATGATCTTTGGCATCTTGAAAAGTGGCGTGAGAAAGAGCATCTCCAGTTCCACCAGTCCCTTCTGCATTAATATAAACTTGGGTCAAACTGAGTGGGATTCCTTGCCATCTTCCAGCAACAACTGGGCAAATCATGCTGATTTGGTTTATGTCATGGTCAGGCACAGATCTAGACGGTGGCGAGCGTGGCTCAAGCCACGGTCAGAATTCGGTGGGGAAAATAAATTTTAACTTTATTCTGGTTTTGTTTTGCATTGTGAAAGTATCTGTAAGTTGCCCGCCTGGCGAAGCACCAGAATGGCAGATTAGAGAGCGAAATTGATCCAAAAACGTGTTGGTTGGACAGCAAAATAAGCGTTAAGACAGTCAAATCAGTTAAAAAAAACATGGAGAAACAGCGGAAGTGATCCAAGGACATGCATGTTCAATAGTTCCATTTGTTGTATTGAAAGTTAAAAGTTATAACAGAAAAGGAAGTTTAGCTGGCGTATTTTTAATCTGATCAATGACTTTAAAACAGTCAGCGATACGGGTTTTCATTGACCTTTTATCGTGTACACAGGTACAATGTTTTTTCAGACCATGCTTCTTGTCACCCTTGACGTAGAATTGTGCCATTTCCGTTAGAGCTGAATCGCTTTGCCTTCCTTCCATTTCCTATTTTTCAACAACATGATAAAAAGACTTGGCAACTGCTTCAGTCCCTGTCTTAGCATACATCACGAGTGCTTGAATAATAGCGTCACCACTACATTGCAGTACCACTTATCAGCTTTCCACCACGCAGCTGAATATGAAATAAGTCCACCAATCAAAACGGGGGGACAGATTTGCTGAATTCAACAACCTGCGTGGTGGATTCACCAAATGGAATGGCTATACCTCCGAGGAGAACATGTCGTCTCAGTGCTGTTCCTGGCTTCTCCACTATCTTATCTACCTGCCGAAACAATTTAGAGAAATGTGAAGAAAAAAGCTTTTCCCAAACAACCTCCATCAACTTGGATTGTAGGTGCCAAAACACTGCAGACAAAAGCTCGAAGAAAATTCCATGTTCTTCTCTTGGACATGTGGCAACTGAGAAACAAACCCCGCACATTTTCTAAACTCAGCAGCACCCAAGGCAGAGTTTGTTCACTGGGTGAATGGAATCTTTTCATACTGCACATAATCAAGCGAAAAGCACTCCATAATCCAGACATTTATGCAGCATCGTATCCAGCTTGCGATAACTTGTGGCGAACCTTCTGTCCAATTCTGCCTTCATGCTCATTGCAAGAGTCTTCAACCCTTCCATGCCATCCCATTCACCAGGTTTTCCAGCCACTTCTTCCACAACAAGCCATCCTTCAACCAACATGCATTTTCCATATTTTTGTTCTCCATTATGTCAAGCGAGATGCTGGAGAAACGCTAGAGGGAATGTCCTCATCCACTTCGGCAATAAGCGTGGTCAGCTGATTTTGCACAGTGGGTATTTAGCTCTCAACTTCCACCCCGGACACCATTGCGCTTGTGACTGGAGCATGAGAACAACAAGAGACCAAAGAAGATCCAGTAAACATAAAAGATCAACTACAAAATCTTGACTATAAAGCTTGTAACCCACATCAAGACGATTGTTGTGGCTCTCCGAGATTTTTCAGAGACAGATAACTTGAGCTCACAAATCGTTCGTGGGCAAAGGTGTTTGTTACAAGAAATGGTAAGGACAATTCCTTAGAGGTCTTTACAGCAACACTATGCATCTTCCCATGACCAAACAACTGGTGATACATCAACTCTCTAAAGCAGCCGATCGACAATAGGCAAATATTTGAAGTTGCTGGAGACTTTATCAACGCAATGTCCTGGGTCCCACTGTGTAGGCCACCAAAACAGATCAATGTTGGCGCATTTTCTAAGGACTTTCATCATGGGATTATTCATGCAGTAATAATTTTTTTATTTACATACTGGCCATCCACAACCTTATCTTGTATCTGTAGCAACCCTTTCTCCTTCGGGTCAACATGATCTTTGGCATCTTGAAAAGTGGCGTGAGAAAGAGCATCTCCAGTTCCACCAGTCCCTTCTGCATTAATATAAACTTGGGTCAAACTGAGTGGGATTCCTTGCCATCTTCCAGCAACAACTGGGCAAATCATGCTGATTTGGTTTATGTCATGGTCAGGCACAGATCTAGACGGTGGCGAGCGTGGCTCAAGCCACGGTCAGAATTCGGTGGGGAAAATAAATTTTAACTTTATTCTGGTTTTGTTTTGCATTGTGAAAGTATCTGTAAGTTGCCCGCCTGGCGAAGCACCAGAATGGCAGATTAGAGAGCGAAATTGATCCAAAAACGTGTTGGTTGGACAGCAAAATAAGCGTTAAGACAGTCAAATCAGTTAAAAAAAACATGGAGAAACAGCGGAAGTGATCCAAGGACATGCATGTTCAATAGTTCCATTTGTTGTATTGAAAGTTAAAAGTTATAACAGAAAAGGAAGTTTAGCTGGCGTATTTTTAATCTGATCAATGACTTTAAAACAGTCAGCGATACGGGTTTTCATTGACCTTTTATCGTGTACACAGGTACAATGTTTTTTCAGACCATGCTTCTTGTCACCCTTGACGTAGAATTGTGCCATTTCCGTTAGAGCTGAATCGCTTTGCCTTCCTTCCATTTCCTATTTTTCAACAACATGATAAAAAGACTTGGCAACTGCTTCAGTCCCTGTCTTAGCATACATCACGAGTGCTTGAATAATAGCGTCACCACTACATTGCAGTACCACTTATCAGCTTTCCACCACGCAGCTGAATATGAAATAAGTCCACCAATCAAAACGGGGGGACAGATTTGCTGAATTCAACAACCTGCGTGGTGGATTCACCAAATGGAATGGCTATACCTCCGAGGAGAACATGTCGTCTCAGTGCTGTTCCTGGCTTCTCCACTATCTTATCTACCTGCCGAAACAATTTAGAGAAATGTGAAGAAAAAAGCTTTTCCCAAACAACCTCCATCAACTTGGATTGTAGGTGCCAAAACACTGCAGACAAAACCTCGAAGAAAATTCCATGTTCTTCTCTTGGACATGTGGCAACTGAGAAACAAACCCCGCACATTTTCTAAACTCAGCAGCACCCAAGGCAGAGTTTGTTCACTGGGTGAATGGAATCTTTTCATATTGCACATAATCAAGCGAAAAGCACTCCATAATCCAGACATTTATGCAGCATCGTATCCAGCTTGCGATAACTTGTGGCGAACCTTCTGTCCAATTCTGCCTTCATGCTCATTGCAAGAGTCTTCAACCCTTCCATGCCATCCCATTCACCAGGTTTTCCAGCCACTTCTTCCACAACAAGCCATCCTTCAACCAACATGCATTTTCCATATTTTTGTTCTCCATTATGTCAAGCGAGATGCTGGAGAAACGCTAGAGGGAATGTCCTCATCCACTTCGGCAATAAGCGTGGTCAGCTGATTTTGCACAGTGGGTATTTAGCTCTCAACTTCCACCCCGGACACCATTGCGCTTGTGACTGGAGCATGAGAACAACAAGAGACCAAAGAAGATCCAGTAAACATAAAAGATCAACTACAAAATCTTGACTATAAAGCTTGTAACCCACATCAAGACGATTGTTGTGGCTCTCCGAGATTTTTCAGAGACAGATAACTTGAGCTCACAAATCGTTCGTGGGCAAAGGTGTTTGTTACAAGAAATGGTAAGGACAATTCCTTAGAGGTCTTTACAGCAACACTATGCATCTTCCCATGACCAAACAACTGGTGATACATCAACTCTCTAAAGCAGCCGATCGACAATAGGCAAATCTTTGAAGTTGCTGGAGACTTTATCAACGCAATGTCCTGGGTCCCACTGTGTAGGCCACCAAAACAGATCAATGTTGGCGCATTTTCTAAGGACTTTCATCATGGGATTATTCATGCAGTAATAATTTTTTTATTTACATACTGGCCATCCACAACCTTATCTTGTATCTGTAGCAACCCTTTCTCCTTCGGGTCAACATGATCTTTGGCATCTTGAAAAGTGGCGTGAGAAAGAGCATCTCCAGTTCCACCAGTCCCTTCTGCATTAATATAAACTTGGGTCAAACTGAGTGGGATTCCTTGCCATCTTCCAGCAACAACTGGGCAAATCATGCTGATTTGGTTTATGTCATGGTCAGGCACAGATCTAGACGGTGGCGAGCGTGGCTCAAGCCACGGTCAGAATTCGGTGGGGAAAATAAATTTTAACTTTATTCTGGTTTTGTTTTGCATTGTGAAAGTATCTGTAAGTTGCCCGCCTGGCGAAGCACCAGAATGGCAGATTAGAGAGCGAAATTGATCCAAAAACGTGTTGGTTGGACAGCAAAATAAGCGTTAAGACAGTCAAATCAGTTAAAAAAAACATGGAGAAACAGCGGAAGTGATCCAAGGACATGCATGTTCAATAGTTCCATTTGTTGTATTGAAAGTTAAAAGTTATAACAGAAAAGGAAGTTTAGCTGGCGTATTTTTAATCTGATCAATGACTTTAAAACAGTCAGCGATACGGGTTTTCATTGACCTTTTATCGTGTACACAGGTACAATGTTTTTTCAGACCATGCTTCTTGTCACCCTTGACGTAGAATTGTGCCATTTCCGTTAGAGCTGAATCGCTTTGCCTTCCTTCCATTTCCTATTTTTCAACAACATGATAAAAAGACTTGGCAACTGCTTCAGTCCCTGTCTTAGCATACATCACGAGTGCTTGAATAATAGCGTCACCACTACATTGCAGTACCACTTATCAGCTTTCCACCACGCAGCTGAATATGAAATAAGTCCACCAATCAAAACGGGGGGACAGATTTGCTGAATTCAACAACCTGCGTGGTGGATTCACCAAATGGAATGGCTATACCTCCGAGGAGAACATGTCGTCTCAGTGCTGTTCCTGGCTTCTCCACTATCTTATCTACCTGCCGAAACAATTTAGAGAAATGTGAAGAAAAAAGCTTTTCCCAAACAACCTCCATCAACTTGGATTGTAGGTGCCAAAACACTGCAGACAAAACCTCGAAGAAAATTCCATGTTCTTCTCTTGGACATGTGGCAACTGAGAAACAAACCCCGCACATTTTCTAAACTCAGCAGCACCCAAGGCAGAGTTTGTTCACTGGGTGAATGGAATCTTTTCATACTGCACATAATCAAGCGAAAAGCACTCCATAATCCAGACATTTATGCAGCATCGTATCCAGCTTGCGATAACTTGTGGCGAACCTTCTGTCCAATTCTGCCTTCATGCTCATTGCAAGAGTCTTCAACCCTTCCATGCCATCCCATTCACCAGGTTTTCCAGCCACTTCTTCCACAACAAGCCATCCTTCAACCAACATGCATTTTCCATATTTTTGTTCTCCATTATGTCAAGCGAGATGCTGGAGAAACGCTAGAGGGAATGTCCTCATCCACTTCGGCAATAAGCGTGGTCAGCTGATTTTGCACAGTGGGTATTTAGCTCTCAACTTCCACCCCGGACACCATTGCGCTTGTGACTGGAGCATGAGAACAACAAGAGACCAAAGAAGATCCAGTAAACATAAAAGATCAACTACAAAATCTTGACTATAAAGCTTGTAACCCACATCAAGACGATTGTTGTGGCTCTCCGAGATTTTTCAGAGACAGATAACTTGAGCTCACAAATCGTTCGTGGGCAAAGGTGTTTGTTACAAGAAATGGTAAGGACAATTCCTTAGAGGTCTTTACAGCAACACTATGCATCTTCCCATGACCAAACAACTGGTGATACATCAACTCTCTAAAGCAGCCGATCGACAATAGGCAAATATTTGAAGTTGCTGGAGACTTTATCAACGCAATGTCCTGGGTCCCACTGTGTAGGCCACCAAAACAGATCAATGTTGGCGCATTTTCTAAGGACTTTCATCATGGGATTATTCATGCAGTAATAATTTTTTTATTTACATACTGGCCATCCACAACCTTATCTTGTATCTGTAGCAACCCTTTCTCCTTCGGGTCAACATGATCTTTGGCATCTTGAAAAGTGGCGTGAGAAAGAGCATCTCCAGTTCCACCAGTCCCTTCTGCATTAATATAAACTTGGGTCAAACTGAGTGGGATTCCTTGCCATCTTCCAGCAACAACTGGGCAAATCATGCTGATTTGGTTTATGTCATGGTCAGGCACAGATCTAGACGGTGGCGAGCGTGGCTCAAGCCACGGTCAGAATTCGGTGGGGAAAATAAATTTTAACTTTATTCTGGTTTTGTTTTGCATTGTGAAAGTATCTGTAAGTTGCCCGCCTGGCGAAGCACCAGAATGGCAGATTAGAGAGCGAAATTGATCCAAAAACGTGTTGGTTGGACAGCAAAATAAGCGTTAAGACAGTCAAATCAGTTAAAAAAAACATGGAGAAACAGCGGAAGTGATCCAAGGACATGCATGTTCAATAGTTCCATTTGTTGTATTGAAAGTTAAAAGTTATAACAGAAAAGGAAGTTTAGCTGGCGTATTTTTAATCTGATCAATGACTTTAAAACAGTCAGCGATACGGGTTTTCATTGACCTTTTATCGTGTACACAGGTACAATGTTTTTTCAGACCATGCTTCTTGTCACCCTTGACGTAGAATTGTGCCATTTCCGTTAGAGCTGAATCGCTTTGCCTTCCTTCCATTTCCTATTTTTCAACAACATGATAAAAAGACTTGGCAACTGCTTCAGTCCCTGTCTTAGCATACATCACGAGTGCTTGAATAATAGCGTCACCACTACATTGCAGTACCACTTATCAGCTTTCCACCACGCAGCTGAATATGAAATAAGTCCACCAATCAAAACGGGGGGACAGATTTGCTGAATTCAACAACCTGCGTGGTGGATTCACCAAATGGAATGGCTATACCTCCGAGGAGAACATGTCGTCTCAGTGCTGTTCCTGGCTTCTCCACTATCTTATCTACCTGCCGAAACAATTTAGAGAAATGTGAAGAAAAAAGCTTTTCCCAAACAACCTCCATCAACTTGGATTGTAGGTGCCAAAACACTGCAGACAAAACCTCGAAGAAAATTCCATGTTCTTCTCTTGGACATGTGGCAACTGAGAAACAAACCCCGCACATTTTCTAAACTCAGCAGCACCCAAGGCAGAGTTTGTTCACTGGGTGAATGGAATCTTTTCATATTGCACATAATCAAGCGAAAAGCACTCCATAATCCAGACATTTATGCAGCATCGTATCCAGCTTGCGATAACTTGTGGCGAACCTTCTGTCCAATTCTGCCTTCATGCTCATTGCAAGAGTCTTCAACCCTTCCATGCCATCCCATTCACCAGGTTTTCCAGCCACTTCTTCCACAACAAGCCATCCTTCAACCAACATGCATTTTCCATATTTTTGTTCTCCATTATGTCAAGCGAGATGCTGGAGAAACGCTAGAGGGAATGTCCTCATCCACTTCGGCAATAAGCGTGGTCAGCTGATTTTGCACAGTGGGTATTTAGCTCTCAACTTCCACCCCGGACACCATTGCGCTTGTGACTGGAGCATGAGAACAACAAGAGACCAAAGAAGATCCAGTAAACATAAAAGATCAACTACAAAATCTTGACTATAAAGCTTGTAACCCACATCAAGACGATTGTTGTGGCTCTCCGAGATTTTTCAGAGACAGATAACTTGAGCTCACAAATCGTTCGTGGGCAAAGGTGTTTGTTACAAGAAATGGTAAGGACAATTCCTTAGAGGTCTTTACAGCAACACTATGCATCTTCCCATGACCAAACAACTGGTGATACATCAACTCTCTAAAGCAGCCGATCGACAATAGGCAAATCTTTGAAGTTGCTGGAGACTTTATCAACGCAATGTCCTGGGTCCCACTGTGTAGGCCACCAAAACAGATCAATGTTGGTGCATTTTCTAAGGACTTTCATCATGGGATTATTCATGCAGTAATAATTTTTTTATTTACATACTGGCCATCCACAACCTTATCTTGTATCTGTAGCAACCCTTTCTCCTTCGGGTCAACATGATCTTTGGCATCTTGAAAAGTGGCGTGAGAAAGAGCATCTCCAGTTCCACCAGTCCCTTCTGCATTAATATAAACTTGGGTCAAACTGAGTGGGATTCCTTGCCATCTTCCAACAACAACTGGGCAAATCATGCTGATTTGGTTTATGTCATGGTCAGGCACAGATCTAGACGGTGGCGAGCGTGGCTCAAGCCACGGTCAGAATTCGGTGGGGAAAATAAATTTTAACTTTATTCTGGTTTTGTTTTGCATTGTGAAAGTATCTGTAAGTTGCCCGCTTCATCTATAAAAATTAAAAACGCAATAAAACGCCGTTTATTCGAATTAATTTCACAGAAACCTCAGCTACTGTCTCCAATTCCGCGATATTTTTACCGAACTCGTACCCAGACCGCCCTTAATGCGCACGGTGTTTCGCGGTAGTGCCACGCGCTAGAGTAGCCACAAAATCTGGCCATTTCAGCCACAGGTAAATGGAATTGACCAATCGATGGCCAGCATTTTTTTGCGTGAGCGACATAAAGCAACTCTGAAAGTGACTCAATTTTTGAAAATTCAAACAGACCAATCAATGGGCGAAAATGGGGGACATGGAGAAAAAAAATGGGAGCTTCCTATTTTCACGTGACCGAGACATTTCGTGAGCAGAGCTCTGAAATGGGTGTTCGGCAGCAGAAAAGGAGGAGAAATTATCCGCACTGAAGAACTATTACGAGCAGAAGGGAAAAGTTCAAGCTTGGTAGTGATCGTCAGAGTCTTTCTTTGACTTTATTCCAGTTTACAAAGTTACAGTTTCCTAACAGTAACAGCCAAAAATCGCGCTGCGAAAATTATCACACAGTAATAGGTAAGCAATTCATGTTAACTAGGGCCATCTTCTAGCTCACGAATAATATATTAAATAATGCTAATGAATCAGTGTATTTCATTATGTTTGCACCATGTTTACTTCAGCCAAAATTTATATAAAGCTGCCCTTTCTCGATATTTGAACAACCCGAATTGAAATAATGTTTTGTCTGGTTCACGCAGGCTAAATGAGTCAGTGATTATAACTGTACTAGACTAGTTGTTTACTTTAAAGTTTGACTTGCCTGTCACTGCCTGGTGTGTAAAGTAGTATTATGTTTATTACACTGTTTACATATGTGTTTAATAAATTGTTGTCATTGATAAATTATATAAATAAGAAATTATGTCATTATGGCTAACGTTTCATATAAGTATCCAGAAAAAATAGTCCTAACCCAACCCCAAACCTAACCTTAATCCCAACCCTGAACCCAATACTGACCCTAACTCTTACGATAATGTTTTCTTTTAGAAATAATAGCGGATTTTAATTTCGAATTTTACTACGGATAGTCTTGTATGTGAAGTCATTTCAGGATTTATATGAAACTTCACCCAATATTTACAACACATGTTTTCCTCTATTTCTATTTTCTTTTGTTCTCAATGGGTGGATGATTTAATCCCTAAATGTCCTCAAAACAGGGAAACTTTCTAATTTTCCCTCATTAGCATGTGTGAGCAAACATGCATTGGTTGATAGTTCACAAAGAGTTTCAAACAACACAAATTATATTTTGTCGGAAAACATGGTACAGTATTACAAACTAATACTGACATGTTGGAAAATTAGTGATTAAATGTCCCTCAAGCCTCAGGAGAATTTGTGAAAGTCCCCTGGGCACTTGGGACATTATTTTGGTAATAATATTTGGTAAGGTTGGCTGTTGCCTGGAGTTGTCAAAATATATAATTGTGTTACTGTAATGTTATATATTTTTATTTATGTGTTATTTTAATTTGTGCGTTTATTTCCCAATATATTACTGAACATGATTTTGTATATAACCATATTAATTATAAAATATATTTACCTTATCAAAACAAACTATCCAAGGCCTTAACTCTTTCCCGACGGCTGAAAAACATCAAAAATTGAACGACCACGTTGTTCTATAGATATCTATTGAAATAACCATAACTGTTGCGAAAGCTATACATTTTCTGGAAGCCCAATAAACCGGCTTTTACTTGTGCTTTTAAATTTCCCGAACAAAACACATTATGTTAATATAAATTAGCATTAATTATCATAAATCAGGTTGAAAAATTTACATTTTTCTAGAAAAGGCCATCTTGCACGCCCGCGTAGCATCTTGAAAACTCAAAATGCCACCAATCGCAGAGTTGTTTATGAAATCAAATCAAACTTGGCGTGTGCGTGGATTTCATGTTCCTGGCGCTTGTCGAATTTCAATTTTTAATCTTGCGTTACCGTGTGCCGTGTTTTTCGATTAACGACTTTGCGGGTCTTCAACGACCCGTTTTAACTGCGCCGGTCGGGAAAGAGTTAATCATAATGCTTAAATATTAAAATATTACCTGAAACACTTTAATATAAGGAAATTAATTTACTAACATGTACCTTAAATATTTATATGTATTTAATTCAATTAAGTGGAATTGGTTTGTTTTGTGTAGTTTATTAATTAACATAGGATGTTACAGTGATAATTAAACATAATATTAACCCCTGTAATGGTCCTGTTTAACCTTCCTACTACCATTTTGCTGCTCCACCAATATCATGTTGAACTGTTTAACCTTCCTCACTTCTGTACTTGCTCCACCAAGATGATATTGAACTAATTAACCTTCCCGGCTACTAATTTGCTGCCCCACCAAGATGATTTTGAAATATAATCAACCTTCTAATCTTAACCACCATTTTTGCTGAACTTTTTGAACTGTTTTACCTTCCTGTCTACTATTTTGCTGCTCCACCAAGATGATATTGAACTGTTTAACCTTCCTGATGGCTGACTACAGTTTTGCTGCTCAACCAAAATGATGTTGAACTACAGTATCCAACCTTCTTAACCACCATTTTGCTGCTAAACAAAGATGATTTTTTAACTGTTTTCCTATTTTGTTCAACCATAGTTAAGACAATACTTGAGTTTTGAAGCGATGTAGCATCTTGGTGTGGGTACCTTACAAGTTAGTTTTACTACATGTATCTTGAATAAATCATTTGTAAAGCATCCAATTTGTAAAATAATTTGTAAAATAATTTGTAAAGTATCCATCTTGTTCAAACCTTGTTTTATGTTACTTCGAGTGGAAATTAGTTAATTAATTCCTACTTCAGTATTGTGTATTTATTTCATAAACTGCTTGATAATACCTGCAACACAAGTTCATCTTGTTTTACAAAACGAACTACATCAAGGAAATAAATGTTGGTGGATTTCAGCAAAAAATGTTTTCTTATAGTAGAGACTAAGGAACAGAGAATGTGATTTCACTGTTTTGGAAGTCAATTGCATGAATATATGCAGAAAAATTGAGCTTTATTACATTTATTAGCTTGAACAAAATAATTATTATACTTTTAACTCAAAATGAAGTACAAAAGGCAATTATTTTTGTGAAAGGCACAGCATGTTCTTCAGTTTTTTCTTCTGAAAAGTGTTCTCAAAATACAGGAAATAGCGTTTTAGAGGTTCTAGAATTTCAAAATTTCCAGGGGGGAACGCACAATTTCCCCCCCTGAAAATTTCCACTTCCCAGATGAGCAACGGTCAGATTTTGGGCTAGATCCGCCCCTGGTCATGGTTAGTATACTTTGTGAGCTGTGACATAAGAGTGAGGTGGCATCCCAGTGTTAAGCCGAGGTGTTGACAGGAATTTAGTAGCATTCTTGTCTATATATGCGCACGCAACTAATAACATTTGGGGAAAAGCTTTCTTGAGTGGTCAAAATCTCCAACATCAGCTTCAGTAGCATGAAGCTTGGCTATGATTCTTCATACGTGCTGCTGCTTTCGACTTGACAATTCAAAGGGCTGTTCTCAGCTGGTTCCAGACTACATTAATCAGTCTTTTCGATCAATTTCTCATACTGGAGAGTTTGAATGTGGGTATCCATTGACAAATGATTAATCATCTTTTCCTTTTGGTGATGCCATTTGTCACCACGCCCTGCTACTAGCTGGTCATACATTGTTTTCTATATGAAGACCTGTTGCAAGGGACCCAAAGGAACTTCCAGACGGCCGGTTTGAGAGGAACTTATGACAACTGGTGCATCTTAGAACATACGATTTTTTTTACCGAGAATTGAATATTCTGGTACTTCTGCAACAAATTCCAGTAGATTCGTAGCTTTCACAATATGCTTTGGCACGTCGCTAACTGATGCTTCTCGCACAATGAAGGTTTCATCCGTTCCAAAACTAATTTTGCTACCTTATTCGAACTATGCTCCATGGAGACTGCTTGGGACTGGTACAAAGTTATCCAGGGTATCTTGAAATATTTTTACAGTTGATAACCTGGAACTGGTTTAGATTTTGGGTTGAATGGGGTTGTCAATGTCCATCATGGGGCTAGAAATTTAAAAAGATTACATACATACATGGTGTACACATACTGTACATGCATACTTACATACATGTAGGAATATATGTGTATATGTAATAATCTGATATATATACATGTGTATTGTATAAGGCCTAAGTTTATATTATATAACAATAATATTACTAACTTGTCAAGGATTCTTCTTGAAAAGTGGACCTGCTTTCAGTTTCTGTGTTGGACAACAGCCTTAAATAAGGAGGGGTCACAATTAGACTGTTGGCCATTAACTACATATAATTTTAATCATTGCATTGCTACAAAAACTCACTTTGTCTAGTGCTTACTTTAAATTTGAAGGATCTTTTTCAACTTTATCATTGGCATCAATATACTTCTCTGAAGTCATCTGCTCACCCAGGGCTATTGATTGAGAAATACAAGAGACAGATGAGCAAGTTTGATGTGTAATTGGCCACTAGATAAACTTGCGAGCAGTCTGTAGTAGAGATCCACTCACAAAAACTATTCTCAGGGCAGTACCTGTGCTACCAACACTCAGAACAATTGTGAATTTATTTAACTTAAGTTATGTAATTTGTCATGTCTGTGGCTTCTATAGCATCTTTTGGTACAAATATGTTGTCATTGATTGGAAAACTATGCATGTGTTGACGCATTATACCAGGAAAGCCAGAATTTACTTTAAAAAATTCCGGACATATAGCCATTAGTATTTGTATGACCTCTGCTAGTCCTAGGACGTTTTGCTTTCACTGGCACTGTTTTCGCACTAGTGTTAGACCTTTTAAAGAAGTTAACGAAGTCTAAGCGAATAGATAAATATTAAAATAAGTTGTCTTCTTTGAGAAATAAAAACGTTTATTTAAAACGTTACCTGTTGTCTGTATATATTTCTTAATTTCAGTCATTACCTTCTTGTTTTTGGTTAAAAGGCAGTTTAGACGAGACCCTTGACGATTGGTTATCTTCAAGGACAGTGCCACCTTCATCTTTTGATTCTTCTCCAGTTTGTTAGCTGGAATATTTATTGAAGATTACTGCTGTGAATTCTCCACATTCCTGAACAAGTTGTGATAGATGGAGGCTTTATTAACATTATATTTGTTGTCCCATTCATATGCTTCATTGACTAAACGTTTTGTCAAGATGTCTGCTAATTTTTGGACAAATTATCAATATAAATATTATAATGATGTGAAATGCTACCTGACATCAGGGAAGGCTAAAAGGTCCTTTTGAGTCATCCCTTTTAGCCTTCACTGCTGACATCACAGTAAAAAAACTTCACAACTGCGATTATTTATGCGAGGTCTTACTCACTGATCACTCCAGTATCCACACTGTGCATAGCATTCTTCATTGTGTACAAACTTGTCAATATCAATTGTTCATTGATAGTGAAAACTGGAATGGACATTGCAATTCGTCCACTACTACGTTTTCAAGGTTAATTTCAATCAATGACTGGTGATGGCAGGAAAATTTACTTTTTAGGGCATAAAAACTTGGATGTCTTTGAGTGAGCAATTATCATGTCTTTCCCAGTAATCCATTGCTTTAGACATATCCCATCTAAAATATAAATCAGTGTGACAAAATAACATTTCAGATAAATACCACTGAACTAAATCTTGCATCATTGCCATACTGCATGTTTACAATTAGTGATACCTTTCCGACTTGTGTATTTTACACCAAATATATGCATTGTCTGAGGTTGCTCCTTTCAAACCAAGTATTAGCAAAAGAAACTAAAATAAAATACATATAAATATAAATCACATAGATGTAACAATGTTGGGGATGTCATTAAATAATGCTTTATTAATGCATATATGCAAATATTTATATCTTAGATGTTTTGGTATGTAGTATCGCTGTATATTATTAATGCATATATGCAAATATTTATATCTTAGATGTTTTGGTATTTAGTATCGCTGTATATTTTTACAAGTTGTGCATGCAACATATTTGATTGGCTTACAAAATAACAAACAATACACCTTACTTCTGTTTAGCTAAACTATAAATACAGAATAATCAAAGCATATTATTTTAATTTTTTTAATCAACTTTATTTTAAGTTTGAGCTTGGTTTCTTGTGAGCAATTAGTCCAGGAGTTTTCAAACAGATGATGATTGAAATGCCACCTTGCTTTTCTCAATCTGCATTTGCATGGATATTTTTCTGTCTTTGTCTTTCTATTCTGAATATAATTAAAAAGAAAGATCTAAATAAATTTTTTTTTTTAATGTGGTTAACAGGCCTTTCCATTTCTCAAATGTTTGAACTATTTTGAAAATTATATTTATACAAGATGGCTTCACATCTTCCGTGTGAGAAGTTCTGCACAGTGGTGGTCAAACTAGTTTGAGAATTATCTTGTCAACAGTTTTATTAACAGTTTTAACAACACTTACTACAACAAAAAAGGCAGCATGTGCTTGAATATAATCTTTCAATATTTCAAAATGAACTAAACATGTTCGATTTATGGAGAAAGTTGAATGGATCGGTTTGAAATCTTAAGCATAACAAAAGAGTTTAAACTTAATTCGATCAACTTAATTCGATCAAATTCGGAACTGGAGATTTTGACCATCTTTTCCAGATATTCAGGTCCGTTTTTGTTTTCTTGGCCGTATTTGTGTTTTTCTCTGAACTTGCCTATCTCAATATCATTTAGCAAGTCATTTCTAGTCGGAACACATACTTCACTTCCTTTGCAATAGAAGGTAAAGGCATGTCTCATAAATTTCAGCTATACTTATTCTTTCTTACAGTACACGTTTACATAGTTGTAGCCAGGCCCGAAGCTATGGGGGGTGTAGGGGGGTGTGACACCCCCCAAAAATATTTATACGAGTTTCAGTCGGCAGAAGTTCTATTTTAGTCGGCAGAAATTATATTTTAGACGTGTTAGATTTAATACGGACAAGTAGAATCATTAACGTTTAGCACTTATCAGTTTAAATTAATTTAAAACTACCAAATGTAAGACTCACAATGAGTAAGACTTTGTAGTGGCGGATCCACGCACGCGGCGCAAACAAGTGTTTTCTGTTTTTTACCATGTCAAGACGAAGAAGTCGTTGTGATAAATGACCGATTTGTTTTGGTAGCTTATCCAATTTTCATTGCAAAAGCCAGTTTGCATGCACTCAGATATTTTAACATCGGTTCCAAGATAAAACGATGGACGTTTTCAGATGCCTAAAGGCTAAAGTGTATATATTGGTTCTGTACTATTTCTGAGTTTATATTAAAGTGTTTCCTAATCTTGATGCCCCTTTGTAATCGTGCATTTTTAGCAACGGCGTGGTGGCCTAATTTCGCAAAAATTATTATCAGAAATCGCCGGAAAAGCACTTCTGGGCTTTGCAAAATCAAAAATTTTCCTGGGGGCATGTCCAGCAGCGAAGATACACGACAACGTGCTGATTCTTCAGGGCGCCCCCTCTTTTGAACAACCCTGGATCCGCCACTGTTTTAACAAGCTTCGATCGATAGGATGTAGTCGGTACAAGCTAGTGCGTCAGTCGGTTGAAGTGAGCTTACACCCCCCTGTAAAATTTTCTGAGTACGGCCCTGGGTGTAGCAGTCCAATTCTTTTTTTTGGGGGAAAGGGCGGCAAACGTATTTTTGCCCAAAAAGAGCCGAAAATTAGCAATAGTACAGCAAATATATTATTAAATGAACAGGAAATATTCTCAAGGATTAAAGATGAAACTGAGGAAAATTGTATGTGTATATTTTTGAAGAAATCAAACAAACACAGTTCATACTCCCTAATTCAAGACAGGACAGCAACACGAAGATAAAATTGATCGTATGAATGACTACTTTAGTTTCAAAGAGCTTTCAGATACGACGAGCTTTCTGGCTTGATATGTCAAATTAATATTCATGCCATTTCGCCCTCAATGACTTCATTTTGTGTGTGCGTTCAATGTTAAGAATAGGCAGGTTATGTAACATGTCTTGTCGCATATCGTACTTCACAAAAAAATATTGCAAATTCCAAAACTATTTATCATAAAAATAGTTCAACATATGAATTTTGCTAAAACATTTCATGGCGATAATGCTCAAAATAATTGCGCGAAATTGCCTGCCAAATGTGCGCGCATTTTATACAAAAAATCATTTGAAGAGCAATCCCTCCGTTTCGTAGTATGCCAATAGTTTTGATATGAACTTACAGAAGCAGAAAGAAGCCTTACAAGTTTGTCAGTTTTATGCTAAACGTATCGGGAATTTAAATAAACTAAATACAATATATGTAAATTAATCGATGCATACGAGGTTAATCATTGCATACAGATATAACATATTGTCAAGGGCGTTTATGACAAATTTTCCATGATAGGGATTGAGGAAGTTACTGATGAGATACCAAATAACGAAGAGCCTGTTAATAAACGGAGGAAAGTGATTAGGTAAATGATTCGTTTCACTTCTTAATGACTTTTATACTTTGCAACAATTAACTGATCATGAAACAAATGTTTTATTTTGTCATTAAATCTTTGGTTTATTGTTTTTCTTAAGAGATGAAATGAACAACGAATTTAAAAGTAGTAAGAAGCATTGTAAGTATAATTCAGAATTGCACAAACATTCTACACAATAATAATAAGTAGGAGTGTAATTAAGGATTTACACTACGAGTGATATTTTCAAATCCTTAATTGCACGAGCAAAATCATACGATGCATGACAAAATCTAAAGGTTTGTTATAAAAAAAGTAGAGTGCTGCGTAGACAATGTTTTGGATATATAGCAAAGTGAAAAGGTGGTAAACTGGTGGTAAACTAACAGGTGCGTTGTGGCCGGCTTTTCTAATACTCCAGATCCGGCAAAAGGAATTTTTCTTAAGATTCCATATGCGGATGATGATCGGCCAGATGCAATCAAAATGCGCAAGGATTGGGTCGATTTTGTTGAGCGTAAATGCACTAAATGGGAGCCATCAAGCACATCTTGTGTTTCACACTCTCGTAGTGGGTCGTTACTTATTTTAAGCAAACACGGTTTACTCTTCGTCAAATCCTCTTTTATTTCTGCACTAATATATATCACCAGTGGTTGTGATATAGTAGAATAGTTAACTATGAAATATATACAAGTTTTACAGTAAATTATCAATGAAACAAAGATAAGTAACTCAGAATGACTCTTGAATACTTACAAATTCGTTGGGGTTTTTATGACGAAGTATTCGTAATAATTTTATGACGAAGTATTCGTAATAATTATGTGTTTTATGTCGAGATTTCTTCACCTTAGATCAGCGTGTGATAAGCACAAGCAAAGCTGCCTCGAGGTCCTCCGTCCTTCGTAACCTGGCTACTTATTAACAATGTTTACCCTGTGGGGGTAGAGTGAGGTTTACTGTAGTAATTAGCAAAGCTCATAACATCTTGCATGTGCTCAATTCATTTTAAGGCAGAAGATTTTGTTCGACGGTTCACATCATTACCAGAACAAGAAAAGAAATTTCAAGTTACAAGACTCAAGACTGATGAAATAGGGATAATTACAGTTCCGTCGTTATATCAGCAAGATGAAGTAACGGAACTTTCTGAAAGAGCTTTCAGAGGTATACACCGCAAGGTATGACATTGACAACGTTTTGAAGTGTGTAAATTTCGTCCAATTAATATTCCTATAATATATATATATATATCCGCATGCGGTCAGTATAATCTGCAGACTGCAGACCAAGTATAAAATGCAGAATAGGTATAAAATGCAGACTAAAACTGCAGACTTGGTATAAAATGCAGACTGTGGTATAAAAAACTCACCTATTTTGTTGATTATAAAAAGTGACCGCTGACCAGTGGTACCGCAGCAAGACCATGTGACACAAGTATAAATTTACTGCTAGGCATTAACATTTTTTATTTTAAGGCGGAGATTGCCGCCAGATTCCTCGTTTACGAAGCTATGGGATCGGCCCTGATAAAATGATTAAAAAAATAGTTGTGCGTGTTTCGCAGTTGCAGTGACAACAATAGCAGCAGGAACGACAAGAACAATTTGTTTTCAAAACTGTTCTATGTAGTCGTGGTATTCCAAGCGATACTGTTAGATTATTTTGTAATTGTTGACCAAGAAAAGTGGCGATGTAACTTGATAATTTTGTTCCAGAAACTCTGCAGTCAATGACATTCAGTACTTAATAGTACATGGCAATGATGCAGAGAAACCGGAAAACGCCGGTAATCTAGCTGAATAGAACACGAAAATACATTTCCAAAAATTAACAATTTTATTTTAAATATCAACATGTTCCCTTATAATGTAAACAGCACCTTACAAAACCCAATTACAAAAACTGATAATCTGCGGCACGGGGCGACAAAAACACGTCGTAATCTCCGAAAATATTAACGAATCCGTTTTAGATCAGTGAAATAAGATTGGCTAAAGAACATAAAAATGAATCATATTTTACTAATATCAGTGTCAATTTCATAGCCTTGGAAATGCAGACGAATTAGTAAATCATGACATGTTTTTCTTGCCTTTGTCGCAGCAGATCTTCGGTTTTGATAGTGCGTTGACCTGGTTCCTGATCACCAGGCTTTCATGGGAACGTGTACAGTCACTGATTAGTAGCTACAAGACCTCAGTAGACGTCCACAAATTCTAGCCAACTAAAAACAAAAAAATCTACAACTTTTAATCCTTTGCATTCGCTCATTTCAATCCACCTTCTCACTAAAAAACCCAACTAGCAAACTTTTTTTTAAAGGAGCATTCATTATTTTTATCTATTAATGGGGGAGAGTAATGTGAATTATACAACTCGAATTTGTTAATTACGCTGCTCAATTAACAGTCTTAATGACATGGTATTCCGGCAGGAATTCCCCTTTTGAGCGATCAGTTAGAAAATATATTTTTGCCCGTCATAAATTGCGCATACTTCACAAGCGATATAATTAAACGTTAAGCTCGATCCACACCTTCCATAACGATAACTCAGTCATCATGTGACACAATTACTCCGAATTCTTTTCTTAGCATTAACTTGTGACTTATTTTCAGCTTTTCCTTGTCAGTGTCGGAAATCATGATTGATTCAGCGGTTATGCGTTCAGAGCTTTTCAGTTCCACACATGATCGCTTGAGGTGAAAGAATACATTCTCTGGTTTCAAAGAGAAACGTAAACCAATTGAGCCTCTGGGAGTGTATGCTCTTATTTGCTTTCTGCAGAGCACAACATCATAAGGAGCGAGAGGTGGAGGAGCATGCATGGAAGAACGGAACTTGTTTTCACACCCGTAACAAGTTGTTATTCTCGATTCTTCAAGCCATCTTATACGTAAACCTTCCGGTGTTGGAAAGGCGTCAATGTCTTCCAAGGGATCTTCTAGATGGTCGACATCGCGTTGCTCTGGGGCACGAGTAAAACGAACTCTCTTTGGTCCTGGCTTCTTTCCTGATTTCTTGGGAATGGATGACTCCACCAGGTTGGACAGGTTGGGTTGCCATTTCGCAATAAATTCTTTTAGTGTACCTTCTTCTTGACAAGTAGCGATCAAGTGGGAGCATATATTGTGACTTTTGAAACCTTCACAGTCACATGTAATGCTGTTATTGACTTTCTTTACGATGTGTACTTGATTAGCACTGCTTGTAGAGATAACCACAAACATGCCCGTGGATCCTTGTACTCTGGTAACGCCATTCTTTTGAAGGATGGTTTCCGCGTTTGCCCAAGATTGCTGCATGTTTCCAGGCAGACCGCTGCGCTGGAAGTCGGGTAAGATCTGACCTGATGGATGTAGTGCAGAGGTGGAAGAAAGTGTAGAGGATTCTTCGTAATCTTTGGCTCCGCATTCATCCAAAAGTGCAATTCTAGCAATTTTCTCATCATTTGAAAGAACCCCCCACTCCTCTTTACACACTTCGAGATCGATGTATTCTGGCGCCAGTGTGTATGGAGAATCACCAACAATGGCTCTATGGACATTCCGCCGGTATTTTCCGACAAACTTTTCAGCTATGTCCGTGAATTCACCGTATGAGCACTGTGATGATTTACCAGGACTGGAAGACTTCTTCTGATGGTCGATTTCCTTTTTCAAACAACTGTTCATGCTCTCCGGGCAGTTGTTAAAATAGAAATTATCGCCGAGACCAGCGACTCTTCTTACAGGAAGAAGCATCTTTTCTTTCATATCTGGGGCGATGTAAGCCACAAAGTAGCTGGAAAATTGTGGCTTCTTGCAAGTGGCTTTGCTCTCTCTTTCGTCCCAGGCTTCTTCCAGAGACAAGAGTCTGGCGTCAAAATCTCCTGTGGAGTCGCTGTCGATCAAGCCTTTGCTGGTCCTGTCACCAAAAATATCAATTAAGAATTGTGCTTTGGCCTCCACGGTGATGAATAAAGAGCTCATCTTGCGTTTGATGTTATCTTCCACGTGCTTCTTACAGGCCAAGAAACGCACAATTGGTAGTTGTGCTGACAGGCCGTTTACAATTGCCTTTTGACGATCGCATCCAACGAAAAGTATGTTCTCAACCTCTCTGTTCAGTTCCCTTAGCGTGCTCATGAAATAGTGAAACGCTTCAGATCCCTCGTCAGTATGTATCATCATCGGTCCAGGGAAATTTGGATGGGCTTGAGATTCTTTGTCAAGCAGCATCAGATGTCTATATGTTGTTGTCGTGACGAAGAATTTGCCAATATCGTACGTGACGTCAATGCCTAGTATTGAAAATTTGTCCGGATCACAACAGAATTTCACCAAATCTGCAATCTGCGCTTTTGTAGCTAGGACCACTCTCACGTCAGGGCTGACTTGCAACGAATGAAGGAATTCGCCCTTCGACTCTTTACACTTACATATTAGTTCAGCCAATACATCGTTTGAATGCTGCTGTCTCAGTTTTTTCCTCTCATACTTTACTTGGCTGATACCCCGTGGTACTGATGCAAACGAAGTACCCTTTACAATCCCACCACCTCTTTCGTACAACTCATCAAAGATCGTTGATGGTCCCATGGAGGTCTTGGCTTTCTCTTCTATACGTTGTTTTATACTGGTCGCGGTAGCATAATACGGCTGACGATTTTTCTTTGAGTTCTTATGAGGCTGCAGTACGACATCTTCTTCCTTGCCGGTATTCGAATACTGAAGAATTGTTACAGGCCAGACGTCACCTGCATGATCTAATAATGTGATGGTTCTTCTTTTAAAAGTCTTCGTGGAGTTGTGTACCCAGTAAGTCCGAGATAATTTGTACTGCCCTGGTTCGAGTGTTTCTGGTTTATCGATGCGTGTAACTTCTCCGTCATCATTCATTTCGATGAATTCGAATTTGGTGCCATGGTGACGGAACGAGCCGTTATCATCTGCCTTAAAATCATCAGCATGATCAAAACAGGAAGTGTCTAAGACAAATGTAGCGGTCCTTCTGCAACCTAGTGGAATGTTGGTGCAAACGTTCTCGCCAGGATTGAGAATGATTTCACATGCCTCATTGGAAGAGAAAAATGGGGCACAGGGCAAATACACAGACACCCAAGATCTCCTTTGTGGAACTGTGGTTCTTTAGTCACCTCTGGTTGTTCTCTGTAAGAGATATATAACTTAATCAGAAGGGAAAATATGTTACAGTATGTGAAAATATGTAGAGCACACATACGCACATATGACGTTTAATAGTAACATGGTCTTATTCATCTGAATATAACAGTATTACAAGCTAATAAGCGATTTGCATGATGACGTGAGATAGCCTTGTGCAAGTATTCTAGGGTTTCAGCTAAAAGGGATGACTCAAAAGGACTCGTCCAGTCCTTTCGCGGCTTTTCCAAAATATATCCAAAAGATATAAACATATCCAAAAGATTGCTAAAATCTTGAGACTCGCTAAAACTTGACGACAAATTTGGAAAAACAAATTTGACGAATTTTGGAAAAGCCGCGAAAGGACTGGACAGGTCCTTTTGAGTTATCCCTTATTGTGCAAATGGTCTATTACGTCGTGGCTTGTTTTGTATTGATCTTTGATCTTGGCATTGTTAAATATATACAACAGAATAACAACAGGAAAATGGAACTTATTTGGTATATAGGATGTTCGAGCGAACTTTATTTGTCGCAAAAAGAAAAATAATAAAAAATATAAAAGGAAACCTTTAAGAAAACATATAGTGAACTAGTTCCTCCACGCTTCGGTTCCGCACAAACCGGTTTCAACCGCTTTTTCACACAGTCACCTAAGTACAGTATTTGAATTTCAACTATAAAAAATAACACAAGCCTTCACAACACAGGAGTTTACTTAAAATAAAACTAAGAATGTCTCACCTTTCTTCTTGAAATGATAGACTTTTACGAAATGTTGACAGCTGAAAATGTTAAAATACAAAAACACAGTATTCCAACCCCCAAATATTAGGTCAATAAGCACAATACTTTATAAATAGGATAACCAAAAATATATACAGCTTTTATACCCATATACATGTGAACAAAAGGCATGCTTCTAAAAAGAGTTTGGGAGCACATGCTCAATGGCTTGCATATAATTTGAAAGAAGGTCAAAAAGGTAAGATATTTCATTCACATTTTGGTCAGAAATATTCTACAAAAAACTTTCTTAACCCATTAAAGGGCAAGGGTGCACTTTATCAATTCTTCTGGCTTAAACGCAAGATAATCAAAGAGTAAAAGTAATAAGTTGCTAAATAGCATTTTGGAGGCCCACATAATCACAAAAGATATAAAAAGATATTTCTCACACCTCGAGCACTTTCCTTTATGCCCCCTTCCCTTTTCAAAAAATCATGGATCTGCCCTAACTTGAACAAAAATATATATTTACATGGTTGCCATGAACATGTACTTTCAGGTATCACTCAAGAAATATTTACGAAATAATAATAAGTTAGAGTATTACACAGTGTCTCAATGCTTTACAATAAAATAGCGCACACCTAATTAAGTGAAATAATAAAAACTATTCTATAAGTCAAATAAAAACTATTCTATATACAACATTATTATAATACATTAAAATATTGAGTAAAACGATAAGTTTTTATAGTTCTAAGTCTTAAAGTTAGAGTGTCAGAGGTTCTTATATATACTGGTAGAGAGTTCCAAAGTTTGGCAGCAGCAACTGAGAACGATCTGTCACCATAGGTCTTTGTGTTGGAGGTTGGCACTACCAGAAAGTTTTGAGTTACAGATCTAAGAGAACGTCCATGCTTATAAGCCGTTAGAAGTTCTGTGATGTATTTCGGTGCCTTTATAGAAGTTCTGTGATGTATTTTGGTACAAGTTTTATATGAAAAAGTGTACGGTAATTGTTTAAATTACTGACCCATGCATACATAGACACCTTTAAAATAATTTTAAAAAATTCTTACAGTAATGAAAATGGACATGTTGAGGCTTAACCAACCTGTTCAACTTTAATCTTTTTCTTGGGTGGGCTTGGTGACAGCTTTTCAAATAATTCTGTTATATCAATTATATCCTACCGAAATGTACGAGTAACATGAGTAAGCTGAACCATCTCCAAACAGTCATGTCTGCATCTCATATATCAGGACATGGTAAATGGAGGGGATATTCTGTCAACAAATATGAGCCTGTAACTTACTGTATTATGTAACTGGTGACAGGTGGTCAAGTATACATGCAGGAAATCATAAAATTAGTACATGTAGGCTGATAAATTAGTAATATTATTTGGCAGATTTTGGCAATATAGATCATCATATATGGTGCTAATCCATTCTGACCTTATGCTTTCTGGAGGAAGAATGTTTTTAATTCAATCCGATGCATGCAACTTTGCAACACATTTGAAAATGAAATATTTTGACAATACACACTAGCAAAAACAGATTTTGTATGATGTAAAAATGGTTCTTAAAAATATTTCCCAAATCTTATGGAATCAGTTACTTTGGGAGATGTGTGGATAATATTGGTAGTTAGAAAGTGTGGTGGTTAAGGGGTATTAGGGGACTGCTTCAAAATTTAACAAACAAAAATAGTATATTGTGCTGGTACAAAATTTTCACCATTTTAACTTGAGGATTATAATTCAATGGAAACACAAACTTTTCACACCTTTTTTCATGGGTTATTTTATAAAAGAACTTAGAAAATATTTTCTCTGTGTTCCCATACAGTTAAATAGAAACACTCATGGAAGTTTGGAAGAACTCAAATTAAAATGGAAACATGCAGCTCTTGTCCCCATTACAATTTCTCTCCAACTTCCACTGTTTCTATATAACTGTATGGATAGACAAATAGGGTGATCATATGGCTGTGTTCCACTGTAACAAGTTTTCTTATTGCACTGTCATATAAACCCAGTCTCTCACCTGCCTCCTCTCTAACAGAGGCCATCAAGGGAGAAAGGGGGCCAGGGGTTGGACAGTCTGCAAACAGACTATATCAACCTGAAAACTAAATAATTATGCTACATGTATAATTTCAATTCTCAGTTATACGCATATAAATTTAAGTAAACAACTATTTTCCCAAGAGAATAAGTGTCATCATCACATTGCCAGCCTTGAATGATACTCACCAAATGTTCACTATGTTCATCACTATCAGAGGTGAGATCAATGGACACCTGCATACCAAGGAGAAACATTAATACTGTAATTTATCCATCATGCTTTTAAAAAACTGCACATAGGAGCAAAATAAAATAAAATAAATAAAAAGCATATATATATATATATATATATATATATATATATATATATATATAGACAGTAGATTGTCCCCATTTGTCTACCCAATATTTCCACAAGCGTTTCCGATTCGGTAAGTATTCTCACTTTAATAGCGTTTTTTCGAATTGAATGATTCCTCGTTACAAACCTGGCTCTATATTCTTGTTTTCTTTCCTTTTATATTTATGATCCGTATTGAAAGCGAGCAACACTTTTACATAGCGAAAGGCAACAGCAACTGGAACCAAAAGCAAAGAGATTTTCACACAAAAGCAACAGATGCGCATTGATGGGTAAGAAATTTGTGCTCTTAGAAACAAAATTATCACGGATAAACAAAAGATCGTGAAACAGAAGGCTGTCATTAACTTTCTGCAAAAAGGTGATTATGCTTTGTATGGTAAGTGCTATTGAAAAGGGAAGGGCCCTCGATCCTCTGTAAACTCAGGGAAAAACCGCTCAATACCAAACGCTCGAATTATTTATTTAGACCTGAAAAAATATACCGTTGCTACATCAGGCAAGGAAGTAAAGGTGGAAAATAAAACACAAATAGGAGGGCGCAGATAATTCAAGCTGGATGAGGATGACGAGGTTTTACCTACCAGTGAACGTTCTGATGAAATTTTTTCTGAAGAATTATATACAGAAATTGAAGATGAATCTAGTCAAATGACCAGAAGGTTAACATATTTTCTTCCCTGCAAATCTAACTGATGTTACGTTTCATGAATTATTTTTAATTTTCTAACATACAGTCGACATACACAATACAAATATACAACATTATTTTAACTTTTTAATAATAGAGTGTATGTGCAAGAGAATAATCAAAGGACCGAGCCAAGTTCATCGTTTTCCTTACCGAACTGCTAACACTGTTCCGATTTTGCCATACATCGCTACAGCTAACCCTCTTGTAAAGGCCAGCCAATGTGGCACAATGTGAAGACAGTTTGCAATAATTCCAAATGTCCACAAAAAGAATGTTTGGTACAGTCAACCAAATATTGGAGATACGAACTTACCTGCTGGCAATTTCCTTTTGAGTATGGCAATATTGGTTGCTGGTGGGTCACCTAGCAAAGTGGTTCGAATATTTTCCCACATGGGACTTGCACAGATCTCTTTGAACACATTTTTTTGATACCAAAGGGTATGTTAATAATTTACTATCAGAGGTAACTTAAATTAAGTGCAAAATGAACATGTGTTTGCATTATAGGAAAAACTGTTTCCAGCAATATTTCTTCATTGGAATTGGTACCAAGAGAAAATATTCCATCAGCTCAAAGCCAATGAGTAACCTCTCACTATGGCAGGAGATGGGAGACATGACAGCATGGGGCATAGTGCAAAATACTGTACTTACACTGTTTTCCTGTACCTCTTCTCGTATAATACACTTTTCTTTAGTACAGGTTAGATAATATTTGCCAAAGCAATACTATTCTCACATGGGTTTTTATTTACACTTTTTTCTATTACTTTACAGAGAAATGTTGCTGGCAGCAGCCAGGCCATGGAGTATTTAGCATTTCTGAATTGTATTATCTTTCTGAAAGTGGAGTATCATTTAACACATTCATAACAGACCGGCATACTTCCATTGCGAAGCACATGAGGGAGAAGTTGAGCAATATCACACACTACTTTGACCTCTGGCATTTAAGAAAAAGTGAGTGAAAATCTTGAGATACAGTATGCACAAGGTTAATGTTTTAAAGAAGAACAGTTTTCGAAGTAAATGCAATAATTTATGTTGAAATACTGTATAATCAATTGAAATAAATTAGCTAAAATCTGTCAATAAATAAATATATATGTTCTAAGGATTTTTCGTGAAGGAAAATTTCGCATATATATGTGTTTTAAGACCAAATTGCAGTTGCAAAAAAATGAAACTTCAAGGCCTTCCGGCTGGAATTGAACCCGTGACCCTACAATGCTAGTGCAGTGCTTTGACCAATGAGCTACGGAAGCCATTACCGAGAGCCTAGTCAAGAGTTTTCGCAACTGGTCTAGTCACGAGTTTTCTGGTCCCGGTTTGGTCTTAAAATGCATTTATGCCCTCTCTCTTAACTGAATTATCATTTATTTAAATTCTTACCGACGCATTGGTAGTTGCATTTTCCGAGCTCTGTTTACTGGGCGGAATGAAAGAAAATACGACAAGTTTGGGATAATATGGCTTGGTAAGATGGCTATATCACCCTAGCCGCTTTATTAAAACTTTGAAAACACAAATTAATATTAACTACGTTTTAAAGAATTGTAATAGAATGTTTGTGCCCAGTATAGGTCAGGGAAAAATAACACCAGCACATAGAAATTATAGCAATAATACACATAGCAAATAATATGGAGGCTGACATGGGGAGGAGGCGGGTGAATAAAAGATACCGCATCACGACTTGACAAGGAGCACGTCTTTTCTAGGTGATGAAGAGATGTGAATGATTGAAGAAGTGATTGATCGTGTAGTGTGCAACGCACTTTTTGAGATTTTCCTTCGGTATTTTATCGAATCTAATTCAATTCCAGATCTAATAGCAAATCTACAAACTACACAATTATGATATGTTCCGATGATCGACTTCTAATACTCTTTGGAAGATATTTTCTTCACCGCATCGGGTAGCCCAAGAGTTAATTCATAAAATACAGCTTTTTCCACGACCATGACGAGCCACTGCAGCAAGCTGGAAACTATTTGGCGACATCTTGTTCTGAATGACTTCACATGTTAACGATAAGCTTACTGAACTCTGAAGAAGCAATTACACATCTTCACTCAGGCAGTTCAATGAACTAACAAACCAATTGGATTTTTTGCATGTCTTCCTCGTTCGTGGACTGAGGTAGTTCTGGAGCTACGGTCGAAAGGCGATGGCTGCGGAAACTCTTTTCCGTTGTGTGCGATCGTTTAGGAGGCATGCTGAAACGAGAAACTTGCAAAAAGAGCATAGGATACAAATTATGTTTGAACGTAAAAGTTACCTCCGACAGGTGTGATGAAACGTGAAAAATTGATCGATAATTTTCGCAGGGACAAGCATGGCTGACATGTAGTTAGCCTGCATGGCAGGCGTTACGTTTGGGGAGCGGGCGGAATTGGGGCCGGGGCGGAAAATGGGAAGGCGAAAGTAACGCCTGCCAAAATCCTATTCATAAAAGCGTACAAACTGCACCAAAAGTATCGGCTAAATTCCCATTGGTTCATTCGCGTCTTATGTAAATAAACTGTCAAACTTGCCCAATACATCAAAGGAATGAGGTAGCGTTGGATTTTCCCTATGAAATTAATCTTAAGCCCGAACAGCGTGACTTACTTATAAATGGTCGTGATGTCGTGCTATTTTGCCCACCGCATTTGGAAAAGTTTGATATTCCACATGTTAGCGTTTGTGATCAGGCAGTCAAAGTTAACCCTTCACAAGACGAATAACGATAGACCAACTTCGTCTAGTTGTCTTGCCATTTGTCCGCTTGAGAAGCAGTTCGCAAAACAACCAATAAAAAGATGTGTACTAATTAAGCTTCACTAAATAAATAAACATTGCATTGCAAATAGGAGAGGTCTTTTGTTGCGCGATATAAAGTGATATTAAACATAACTTCGAAACAAATTGTGAGATCTCTATCGCGAAGGACCTAAAAGTGCCGCTGCTCCAAGAGACTATCGACTATCTAGTCTAGTAAACAATGTCAATCATGCTGATGAGGTTTGTACGTTTTTATGAATAGGATTTTGGCAGGCGTTACTTTCGCCTCTCTATTTTCCGCCGCGCCCCCAATTCCGCCCACCCCCCCAAACGTAACGCCTGCCATGCAGGCTAACATGTAGTAGTCGCCGCATGGCCAAACGGTGAAGAACAAAAAGCCCAACAAATGTTGGGACAAAATCTCAACAGAAGTGAGAACAAACTCCAATTAATTGGACAACTTGTTCAACCAAAAGGTTAAAACAATACCTCAACGAATAAGGTGAGGACGATTATGGTGGTCACTTTTTTAGATATTTTTTATTATTTTAAAACAAAATTAAAATAATAGCATTTTTATTTTGAAACTAAACTGCAAACAATATTAAAATAAAAATGAAACTTATTATTTATTTCAAATAAAATGAAATTAAAAGTGAAATAAAAATGAAAACAAATAAAAGTGAAATTAAAATGTCCATGGCCTATGGCTGCCATAGTATACCAGCATGCTTTTGGGGCAGATACAGCTACACAACCGTGGGTAGACTGGTTCCTAATCCAACATGGCCGATGCCTGGAAAAACTACAAGCAAAACATTACTAATAATAGGACGGGTAATAAGAAAAAAACTTCAACTAATGACATCCTGAAGAAGGAAGAAATTATTATTCAGAGGTTAAGTGCTGAAGTAGCTGGAAAGGCGCAAACATATTCGCGAATTGGGCCCAGAGAATTTGTCGCGTACGAGTACGATGAAATAACCATCAGCAACATAAAGGAAGCCTGTATGAAGCACTTTGCGTCAATTAGGAAAAACATGGCTTGTGACATCTTGGCTGGAGAACAAGGTCCTTCTTGCACTTCCTTAGATCATATTCCCAACCTACAAGTTGTTCATGTACGCTTTGTCGAAATACAGGACGCGAGCAACACTGACGCCCCAAGACCAGCCAAAAGAAAGCGTACAGCAACATATACCACCACCAGCAGTAGCGCTCAGTCGTTGCCTTTTTAATAAACGACCAAGCCCGAGTAAAGCTTATCCAAAAAGTTTATCAGTAGTTGACATGCTGAAATTGGGAAAGGTCATCAAAGAAAAGTCTTCCTGCGAATCTATAGAACTGTTTGCTTTTGATATCAACGAGATGGCATGGTCTCGCGATTCAACAACCGTGGAATTCTCAATTGCGAAAGAGGCAATTGGACAAGGAGGATTTCGTGACGCATTTAAAGCGACCAGCAAGGCTGCCGAGTTTCAAAGCCAAGATTGGGTTGTGAAAACGTATTTGCAATCTGCAGAAGATACCATTGCAGAGACGAATCAGACTGTTGAACAGCACACTACGAAAGTCGTTCAGATGCACATGCTGGCTAGAAATTTTGCATGAAACTCAAGCAAGAGCTGGAAAAAGAGGACGTGTGCGAACTGTATGGGACAACCCTGAAGTTTAAGAAGATCTTTATGGGGAAAATGGGTTACAGTTGAAGAATTTATTGATGGTGATTTCACCAAATATATAAATAATAATGGAATGCTGTGCGGTGATATTTCTAAAGTGCGAGAGAAGTGCGAAAGTTTAGCTCATTTTTCCTATGAGCAATCTAATAAAGAACTTATGGTAGTCGACACTCCTTGTTTGACCCAGAAATAGCCTCGAAGAATTTGTGATGGAGATGAGGTGCTCTTTTCAACAGGAAATTTGTCAACAATGGCAATAAATAATTTTGTTGATAATCATGCTTGCAATGAGTATTGTGCTCTATTAGGACTAAATAAGCTTGAGTTGTAGAGCTTTTCATTTGAATTAGGGCCCGTACACAAAATACGTGATGCTTGTTTTGCCAATTTTTTACTCCCCCTACCCCATGACAATCTGTGACGGTTGGCATTACCCCCATCGAAAATTACGTTACTCTGAGGCAAGACCCAACACACCCCCTCCCCCCACATCAAATTAATATATAATAATTCGAGCTCTTCACGTGCGATCACTCCACTTTCACGGTAAATACTTCATGCTAGCTCCCCAATATATTGTTGTTTGTGGTATAGAAGGAGGATTGATTTGCAACTCTGCAATAAATTCTAATCAACATTCTCCGTCACATGACAGTGATTGTGGTCCCCTTCCCCCATAGTGACATTATGTGACTCATGGTCAAACACCCCCCAAAGCGGCATGTATTTTGTGTACGGCCCCTTATGCAAGAGACACAAAGTAAACAACTATTTGAATTTTGTTATTTGTTTCATGTTGCTTATTATTGCTTCAAAGTTAAAAACTGTTCAATACAGACAATAGAAGAAACATTTTAATAAGTGAAATATGTGGAAAACTCTTTGTGGAAACGTTTTATGTTGTATCCACTGGTATTTTTTACACCATGTTTTTTGATGCTTTACAATATATTGGATGTTTTATGCACAGGTCAATTCAAGGGTTTAACATCTCCCCCCCGTGTCAATTTTCATAAAATATAGGCCACTTTCCCTATGCAGGTACATGTAGAGATTCATTAAAAGTTTTCAACTTTCAGAGCGGACCCCTCAACTCTGACTGCGAAATTTATTCTTAAACTTCAAAGCCATGTTGAGTGGTCAGTTTTGAGAATCTAGCCAATATATAGCCTGCTTGCAGCCCAAAAGTGCCCATTATAGGATTACCTTCAACAGAAGGAAAGACCTCTGATAATATGTTAACATTCCTAATGCTTTTCTACCCATCTAACATGATCAACAAAGCAGATGTGATGGGAAGTGGCCTCTATCTTGTGCTGCCAATTTTTAACAACTATTTATTTATAAGCCTATTACAGCTTGCCAAAATGTTCAAGCTGCATTACAACCAGCCTCAATACAAGTGGGTAAAATACCCATCCTCAGCTGAAATTGAAACATAAAGAATTTGAACCAGGGTTTGATGTTGGAGTGGTTATTTTGAGCATTAATAATGCTAACATTTAAATCCACTGCCATGTGCTAGGGGATGTTACACCACGAAATTGATCCATGTGTTGATTTCACTACATTTATATGCAAGAGGGCAAATTAAAGTTTTGTTTTAGAAACATATATGCATCTTGACAATCTTTGGGCTCAACTTCTAGTAAATTGGGAATCAACCGCTCACACTCTGCACGAAAGGCGGGTTCTAGGTAATCATCATTCACGGCGAGAACTCCTAACTGTTCAGCAGCTTCTTGCAACTGTTCTTCTGAGACAGGTAATCCTTTACATTAAAACAATAAAATAAGAAAATATCAAGAGAAATTAAGATGTGCTGTCAGCATCTTGAGTTCTGTACTCACATAACCATAGAGCAACGATATGAGGACATGTCCCTAGGGTCTTACAAATCCTCCCAAGGCTTTAGGGGACATTTAATCATTGATTTCCCAACATGTCATAATACCATGATCACCAGGTTTAACTAAACTTTCTTTGTTGTGTAAAAGAATGAAATTTTCTGCCGCTGAGGCACAAAAGACCAAAGAAGAGAGGGGCCAAATCAGAGAAAAGGTTCTTGTAGGTGTCGACTGCACTGGGTTCTGCAAATTTCCTACATTATTGTTAGATAATCTGTATGGATTCACATCATTACCACATTCCTCAAGTCCATATTCTTCTGGAAAAGCATAAATATGGTTGGGTATACCACATGGTAGGTAGGTATCCTTCTGTGACCTAATCCTATGGGCATTCCAGATTGTTTCTTTGAATATGTCAAGTTGCTGCTGCATAACAGGGATCATAATGTAGGCAAGGAGCATTCTGGAATAGATTAAGAAATAGTAACTGACTTAGTATTCCAATTACAGTATTAGTAACAGTTCATTTAAGTTTTAGGGCAGTGATTTGGCTAATGGGCTGTATATGTATATGGTATTTTCTCTAATTTAAAGAAAAAACACACAAAGTTTTAAACAAAAAAGAAACAAAGTGGGGGAATATTTTTTGGGGGATGCCCCCTGAAGAAAACCCAAGCTTGGGTATGAAGCTGTCCAGAAGTAAGATAGTATGGCAAGCAAGTTTGCTTTATCAATGAGAACATGTAAATGAGCCCAAGTACATGTAGACAGCATCTCACTTGAATGTAGTGAGGTCTATGTAGACAAAATAAAGGTTGTTTTTAATGTAAACACTCTTTAATTTGCTGACATGCATACAGGCTGCATGGCAGAATGCCTGCCACATCCACAGAATATAATGCAATGACATTTTCCAAAAATCATAGCTACGTTATGTATTGTTTTGTTGTTGTCAAATAATCCTGGCAGGCAAGGTGAAATTCACCCATAAATCCAACCGAATTGCACACAACTTGCACTTTTGTAGAAGAAATTTGTTATAAGTTGGGCTAACCTGTGTACTTCATTGCTAGGGTCATAGTGACCTTGATCTTTTAACCAGCGTAACTGGTTCTTAAAATATTTCTCCAGTCGCTCATGGAGCTCCTTCCACCACCTTTCAATCTGTTAATTAAAATTGTAATTAATAAAAAAATCATGACTTCATGAATCCCTTTAACAGGCAGAAATTGGTAAAAATGCAATGTTTTGATAAATAAGGCTTAATAATATATGCAAATTTATTTATATTCAAAAGTTGCTTAATTTCTTATATGCAAAGGTTTGTGTAGTCTGGTCTTTAAAATATATTTTCTTCTTATTAAATGCAAAATTTAAATACATGCTGAAATTGGGCTATTCCAATATTTTTCCACACCCCCCTGTTGAGGAACTTCTTTTTTTTACTCCCTCCCCCTAGGAATTTCCAAAGTCGAAAATCACCCCCTCTCCTTTGGAATTTCCAAGCTTGGAAGTAAGATCAATCCACCCATCCCCCTTGGAATTTCCAATGTAAATCCACTTCACCCCCTCGGAATTAGGGTCAATCCACCTCCCCTCCTTAGAATTTCCGAGCTCGAAAATCATCCCCTTCCCTTGGAATTTCCGAGGTTCCTCAACAGGTGGGGGTGCAGTTAAAAATTGGATGATGGAAAAAAGTGACCCACGTTTTATAAATGATTTTAGTAGTTTTAGAATGCACTTACTTGATTTGAGGTTGATGGCCCATAAAGCACTGTTTCACAAGGCTCCATATCGTTGTGATGTCGTCTTAAAAAAGCATGCATGGTCGCTATTACTCCCGTCTCTGTACCCTTATCCATCCTTATAAAAGTTGAAATGCTCCTCGTCTCATACAGGTTGTCAAAGTATTTGTCAACATTGTCAAAATTTGACCCTTTAGTTGTGAAATGCCCCTTAGCTTTTTTCTTAGCAAGAACAGCACGACCTTCCAGTCCCTCTGGATCCAGGTCATACATAACTGCATGCACGAGGTCCCGAGGAACGTTCAAGTCGTGAACTTGACCAATCTTTTTCTGCATGGCTCTGTATCCAATCAATTTTCCCGGACCTTCCAATTCCTTTGCAACAGCTTCCCTCACTTGGTCTACCTCGACATGTTTGTCGCTGTAGAAAATGTCGAAATAACGAAATCTTCGATCTAAGGAGCGCATACTCCATGCATACTGGGAATAATCTCTTTCCATGAAACTTAATATCTCGCTACGTTTCAACAATTGTTTAACATATCGCTGTAAATCGTCTTTGAGATCACCATCATCTTTCCAAGAATCATTTCGCAAGCAGGCGGCCATGTTTGACACTTGCGCATGCCCCCAAAGCATGCTGGTATACTATGGCAGCCATAGGCCATGGACATTTTAATTTCACTTTTATTTTTGTTTTCATTTCAAAATGAAAATGTTTTCATTTTTATTTCACTTTTAATTTCATTTTATTTGAAATAAATAATAAGTTTCATTTTTATTTTAATATTGTTTGCAGTTTAGTTTCAAAATAAAAATGCTTTTGTTTTGATATTATTTTAATTTTGTTTTAAAATAATAAAAATATCTAAAAAAGTGAATGGCAGTTTTAGGCCACCATACAGATCCCACAGTGTCGATTTCAGAACATGAGAATGTGCATGTTGCACACCCATATGACACAGTTTGAAAGTACTACTCCACCTTTGTGGATGTTGTGTCAGCTATAACAGAAGAAAGGATGGGTTATCTTCACAAGCTCTTGCCCCTCAAAAACAGGGCAAAAAGAAAACATGGTGCAACATGCAATTACAGACAGATAAAGAATGCATCAGTGTTTCTCAAAATCTAAAAGAAACCTTGCAGAAAACCAAACCAACCTGATACCAGGGTCAAGCTAAAAAAATACAGCATCTCACAAAACACCCACAGTAAAGACAACCAAGAAGCGGTTCATCAATGACATGACTACAGTGGAATCTGCCTTGCCATCAGAATACAACTTTCAGTATGTTCCAGATAAGAGGGATTACATCACTAAAAGTTATTGAGGAAGAACTACAGCCTGGAGCTCTTGTTGCTGTAAAAGGAAAAATCGTAAAAGGAACTAAAATAGAAACCATTGGAAAAAATCATTTGAGTCTCCTGAAAAGTTTGTACGTCATTAATGACGGTACCTGCAATGTAATGATGCTTCTTTTATGGCAAAACGACATAGACGTGGTTGCTAACCGAAACGTCTACAATATGAGTGTCAGATAAGATGGTAAGATCACTGTCAGCACAACTTCCTCTTCTACTATCGCAATCAATGAAGATGACGATTTGGAGGTTCTCGACGATGCAACTACATGCGGGGTTTTGCAAGTGGACATCAAACATGGTAGACAGCATCAAAACGGTAGATGTTTCCAAATATAATTGTTGCATTCACTATAATAACTGCAAAATGTCTTGCAAAGTAAAATAATAAAATGTGACAGATGTTTACATAGAATTAGAGCAGAAAATTGTGAAACTGTTATTTCAGCTAACTTAACAATTCATGTAAATAACGACGAAATTCTCTTAACGATATTTCAGGATGTCCTTAACTCGACTCTAAATGCCGACATCGAAAATATGACAAATGATTGTTGTTCGATAACCTCGATATAACGTATAACATGGAATTTGTAAAGTAAAAGAACTGAAGCACTCTCTCTCAGACGAAATATCTCCTGCAGAACAAAACACTTTTTGTCTTTCATATTATGGACAGTCATTAAGATTCTGTTTTCAAACATAAAAGATCCTCAATGTATGTAATTCCTATTTCCTTCAATGTTAGATGTGTGGTAAGGCTAAAAGGGATGACTCAAAAGGACTTTTCCGTTTGTCTGGTCTTTATTTTTCGTTAGGTTTAAGGTTAGGATCGAGGTTAGGATTAGGATTGAAATTAGGGTTAGGATTAGAAGTTCTAGAAAATGTGAAGGTCCTTTTGAGTCATCCTTTTAGCTTTCACTGTTAGATGTACACATCAAAAGATCCTTGAACTCTTAATATTAGAAACGTTTACTCTAATTTCCAAGTAATTTCGTGTAATTTGATATTCTTGTTATTAAAAGCAACAGTTTACTTGCACTAATTGTGTCTTATCTTAGAGTGAATTATTTAGTTGTGCCTAACAATTATTAAAACAATTTTATCCAATTATAGCTATATTTCAAAAAATACATGGAAAAATTCCCAATTCTGTCTAGCCACTCCAGTCTAGTAAAAACAGTTCAGAAAAAAGCAAAATGCAAATTTTTCAAAAACCATTCAGATTACCAAAAAATAATTTGCTTCAATTTTTCATGTATCATTTAATAATCAAACAAGTTCTGGTTGTGGATGACTGGCCAGTAACCGAGACTAATTGTTAATTAGATAATGAGCCTAAGTTTTCTTACTGGCGCCAGAGGTTTTTGCCCGCTTTTTGAGAGGAAGTGAGTGTAAAGTGTAGTTCTCTATGAGAAGATAGTCAGCTGGCACACCCAATTAGAATATTGCCCATATAAAAAACAATGGCAAGTTGTCTAATTGTCTTAAATTTTTCAAAACTAAAGTTCAATAAATTATCAACCGAGTTCCATAAATAAACATGCCAAATGAACTTATTTGAACGATGGTTTGAGCTAGTCAATTCGAACGGTGATCAACGTGTCATGTGTAAATGGACTTGGGAGAGCATGTTTTTCAGCAAATTGGCAAGCAACAGTAATTCATCCACAGATTATCTCCATCTTTTCTTAGTCTTTTAATCATTAAATTGATATTTTAGTCTACTTTAGTCTCTGAAGATGTTGTAAGTAATAACAACGAAACGTTACAGTAGATATTGTTTTTAAAATTATGCCTTTTTAGTTTTTAAAAATATGCCTTTTATTCGAATAAATATTATTTGCTTGGCCCTCATTTTTATTTCAAGACATCAGTTATATAACTGATTTTATGTATCCCAAGTATGTACTAGAAGTTCTCAACGAAGTGAAACGAACAGATAAGCAAATTTAAATGCCAGATGTGTTGCTCACACAAGACATACCGAATTTGTTGTCAGAAAAGGCCAATTCACAGTCCAAATGCGACTCTTGATCACTGGACAATGCCTCCTGCACTACAATCGTCATCAGAATCAGCAATAAAGTACTGTAAAGAACTTCATCACGATTGTAACAAACGCGCTCTGACGTCAAGCCATTGACAGTGTAATTTGAAAGGACACAAGAGGACAAAGGATGAGGAGACTTTGCAACACATTGTTTGTTTGTTGTCTTAGCCAATGAAATTGCAGCTATAGATATATCCAGGGAGGTAGAGCTCGTTTTTGGTTTGCGCATGACACTGAATGCCGGAGATTTTAGGCACTGACGTCATTGTGCACAGGTTTCTGCTGCGAATAAAATACCTACCCTAGCTGCTCTAGCAAAACTGCATACTCTGCAGAACCATTGTGGTTTAGCGATGCACTGTTCATCAACTGGAGGAATATGACAAGCCTGGTGGTAACCTGGAAATGATAGCCACTTAGTATGACAATGTCAATGTATACTATGCAAATACATGTAAAATGCCATAAATTGGTAAATTGTGTTTAACTCTTTCCTGCCCAGTCCAGTCAAAAGGGGTCATAGAAGACCCCGAAGTCGTCAATCGAAAAACACGGTGCACGGTAACGCAAGATTAAAAATTGAAATTCGACAGAGCGTGGGACATGAGATCCACTCACGTGCCAAATTTGATTTGATTTCATAAACAACTCTGCAATTGGTGGCATTTTGAATTTTCATTATGCTACGCAGGCATGCAAGATGGTCTTTTTTAGAAAAATGGAAGTTTTTCAATCTGATTTATGATAATTAATGCTAATTTATATTAACATAATGTGTCTTGTTCGGAAAATTTAAAAGCATTGGTAACAGCCGGTTTATTGGGCTTTCAGAAAAGGTATAGGTTTCGCAACAGTTATGGGTATTTCCCGAGATATCAATAGAACAAAGAGGTAGTTCAATTTTGGATGTTTTCCAGTCAGACAGGAAAGAGTTAATGTTTATTAGTACTGTAAACCTATGGCTACTTACCATAATCACATCTATCACAAAAAATTATTTTATTGTGTTTTTCACACTCCCCTCCAGCACACTCAGCACAGTCTTCATTTGTAACAGAAATTATCTATACCCAAAATTCTGACATTGTCTCAATTACTGTGCATGTGTCAACATGTTTATTTCGATGTATTCATATTTTAAGTAATAGATACAGTACAACTTACTGGGATATTGAGCCATCTGTATAAACAACACGGCAACGACGCATAGCCTTGTTAATCTGAGAACGAAAACATGTTACATGTCCAGTATCCCATGACATGTAATTAAATTAATCTGAGAACGAAAACATGTTACATGTCGAGTATCTCATGACATGTCGATCATCTCATGACATGTAATTCACCCGCATGACATGTAATTTTGGTGTTTTGATTATATACATGTACTGATGTGATGGATATTAGATTCAGGTAAGAGCCCCAAAGAATACTATAGTATATTATATCATCACATGTATATGCAAATGTAATATACAATCTTTTTATACAAATTAATAGTCACTTTCTGGACTGTTTTTTTGATACATACTAAAAAGTAGAAGCATTACCTTGGTTACTTTGGTTCAAAACTTCATTTATTGCCTCTTCTATTTCAAAATCATTGTCTTGTAAAGTACCTAGTAGGTCCTGTTCAGCTACACCAGGAAACGCTTTTGTGTCCTGAAAGTAATAGTTCTAACACGGGTAAGCGTTCTTCCTCTGATTTCTAAATACGGACAAGCCGGTTGAAAATACGAGGCGCAGCCAAGTTTTTTTAACCGGTTTGTCCGTATTTAGACATCAGAGGATGAACAATTACGAGTGTTAGAACTTGCTTCTCAAACGAATCCATATTTTGTGAGAAAATCGAGATTAAAGTTGGGGAAATTCGGCTGTAATCTTCCTCTTATTTCTAAATACTGATTAAATATTTATTTTGAATTTTCTTCATGAATTATTAATGAGTTTGAGAAAGATATTTACAAGATTTCAAGAGAGATTCAAATTTATTAAGTTTTACACGTTTTCATTATAAATTACAAAAATTAATTATAAAAGTTACAAGTTTAAATAGGTAAGGAGAAGTTAATACAAAGGTTTTACCATGCGCAGTGGCCAAAGTAGCTGTAAGCTTTCGAGTTGGTCACTGCCTATGTTTAATTACTATTCAAAATTATTAAGGACTGTAGCTAATTACATAGATAATTAAGTCTCCACAATAGTGAGAATTACTGATCTATTTATACTTTTGTTTGCGAAATGAGCAAAGATTGACTATATATTTTCTTAAATAAAGAAATTGATTTTGATTGTTTAATTTCATTATCGATAGTCTCCCAAATTTTAGACGAAGCGAATAAAAAGGTTTGAGTTCCATAATTAGTTCGGGCATTTGGTCTAGGGAAGTTGCATTGTGCAGCAAATCTAGTATTGTATGAGTGTCGCGATGATGCAAGAATAATAGTGTCAGAAAATATTATAGGTAGTTTACTTTTTTCATTTAAAACTTTATAAGTAAATACTGCTAATTTGAGTTTGAAAACATTGTCTAATTTAAGAATACCTAATAGGCTGTAATACAATGTAGCATTCTCTCGTTTGTCTGCAAAGAATATACTTCTAATGCATTTATTTTGACATGATTTCAATTTCTTCAATTTCGAGGCATAAACATTTCCCCAACTCATCAATCCATAGTTAATATAGGGATAGATGAGAGTAAAGTAGAGTTGCTTTAGCATCTTTAAATCAACGTAATATCGGAGTTTATTAATAATTCCAGTGTTCTTGGCAAGTTTATTATTCACGTGGCTAATTTGTTGTTCCCAGCTTAAATTTTTATCTATGTATATACCTAGATATTTAATATAGTTTTTTTGTTCAATGTTTCTAATAAGTTTTATGTCGCGTACTCGTCTCTTATTAGAGGTTATTACCATAAAATTAGTTTTATTTATATTAATTGACAATTTATTAGCATCGCAATAGTGAAATATATGGTTTAGCTCTTCATTCATCACTTTTTCAACATCATCAATATTCGTACTTGAGTAAAACACATTGGAATCATCGGCAAAGATTCGAAATGAAAGTTTATTTGAACAGTTTGGCATATCATTTATATATAGATTAAATAGAAGTGGCCCAAGAGTCGATCCTTGAGGAACTCCACAAGTCATTGTTAAGTAGTTCGATTCAGTGTTTCCTATTTTGACGTATTGTTGCCTATTGTTTAAATAATTGCTGAACCATGTGAAAGGAGTACCACGTATGCCATATTTATATAGTTTCGCCAACAGAATGTCATGATTGACCGTATCAAATGCTTTAGACAAGTCTAAAAACAAACCACAAGTTATTTTTTTATTATCAATTGCCGACTTTAGACTATCTGTAATTTCCAGAATAGCTTGCTCTGTTGAATATCCTTTTCTAAATCCAAATTGGTAATCAAAAATTAGTTTGTTTTTAGTAAGAAACTGTTCAAGCTGGTTATATATTAAACGTTCTAGTACCTTTGCAAATGGTGATAGTATTGATATTGGTCGAAAATTGTTTGGATCAGTTTCTATGCCATTTTTGTAAATTGGTGTAATACGCGAAATTTTTAAAGCATTTGGGACAACGCCAGTGTTTATTGATTCATTATAAATACAAGTAAAAATTGGAGCCAATATAGATGATGTCATTTTAATAATGGCATTTGGGATGCTGATGGAAGACTTATTTCCATCCAATGAGATAAATAATTGTCGTACTTGCGATTCAGTCACAGTTGACATTACAAAACTCGATATAGGTGAATTCTGTATGTATGCTGTTGGGTTGGAACAGGACGTATTTAATTTGCTTGCCAAATTAGGGCCGACATTAATAAAGTGTTGATTGAATTGATTAGCTATATCATATTTATCAGTGTATATATTTCCATTTCTTATTAATCGTGAAGGAGATAACTGTCCTTTTGGCTGACGTTTAATTAGATTGCCTATAAGCTTCCATGTTGCTTTGGAATTGGGCTCATTAGCGACTTTCGAGCTCTCTTGGCCTTAGGGGTTGTTTTGTTATTTGGCTTTTCTACAACTGATTCAGGCTTCGATTCTTCACTTGATGATACCAGCGTGACCTGCTGTTGATCAATGCCTATACACTTCTCTGAATTGATTTGTCTTAATCTCATCACTTGATCCCGTTCAGCAGCCAATGTCTCTTTTTTTGCCAGATTCGAATCACTTTACCCATTGACCCCAGGCATTAGGATGGGCTATATCAAACAGATCATCCAGATCTTTACTATTTTACTTCATGTCAGCCTCATCATCTGATGATCATGTGCAGGCATTCGAGATTTTTCTAATATCCCCGGCTTCACGAGTTCATGCAACCACATTTGCTGGCAAATACTAAATTGCGATTTTACCCAATATAGATGATTTTTTTAAAATTGATAATTTTCGTGCGATTCTATGGCAATGTAAAGGACGAATAGCAAGTGTATTTAGATACAAGAGAATAAAAACAACCTTCGCCACTTATGGTAAAATCACTCAAATAAAAAAAAATTACAAATTTGATCCAAAACCGGTTTATGGCAAGTTTCAATCTTGAAACAAAAATTCATGAAAATGGGTCATAGGGTGAAATTTTGGGGGTCATGGGCGACCCCTAGATATAGTCCGATTTTGCTGAAACTTTTTTGTGATTTTTTTCTTACCAATTGGAACAACTTTATGGGGTAGCTACAAAAGAAATCGAAAAAAAGTTTTTAAGGACCACCGTAATAAACAGTAAGGTTCAGCTTTTGTTGACAATTAGACAACGAGCACGAGTTATCTAATTGTTTTAGTAGAAACCAACTAATAGACTACTACAAATTATAAAAAACTTATCTGAAACCTCGCCAAAACGAGAGTTTTGCCATTGTTTTGAGCTCATTTCGCTAATCAGATTGCAGCATTTATAATAGACCATTGTCAGTTTGTACTAAACAGATAATAGACACGATATTCTGATCAAATTTCCTCAACTAGACCTGTTGGACATGAGATAGGGTTCAAGCTGATCTGTGTATGCTTTAGCTGGCTCTCTCACCACATGCTAACATCCAATATGCCGGTGACCTAAATCCCTCTGTGCTAGAGCCACCTGACATCCCGTATGGGACCAGATGCAATGCTAACCAGTTGCGATATACAGATGTACTTTGGGTTGAATGCGCACATGCCAATGCTGGACCAGTAAAATACTGCAGCTCATTGGAGGGATCAAGCACCTCGTGCGACTTTCAAGCGAAGTAGTACACAGATTATATGAATTACATGACCTTCTGTAGAAATTAGTCCTTAGATCTAACTATATAATTAACAATAAACTGACAAACTATCTGAGTGGAAAATGGAAAGTTCAATGCACTATTCATAATACTCGAAAACAAAGCACGAAAGAAAATACCACATATTTCATGCATAATACAATTAAATGGAGCGTGTAGTCCCGAGGGGGATCTGGTAGCTATAAATAAGGTCATTCTCACTGCATTCACCCCTTCAAATTTGATCAAGTGCCCAGGAGATATAGCGGAAACGTCTCTTTTGCTATCTTTCACGAATTTCCAGCGATAAACTGTAATGATGGCCGATGCACCACAAATACCAGAAGACCCTGTTGTTGGTGCTGAAGGAGAGGAACATCTGGTGGCACCCGTAATGGAGGAAAATATACCGGCGCCGATACCTGTACAAGCGCCAAACGACTTAGAGGTATAAATACAGTTGTACAGTTGAATTATATTATATCAATCACCATAGTCTATAGTTGTTTGCATGCTGGTACGCTATTTTGGGATGTACTTAGGAATGTTTAGGGTATATTTCTAGTGAGGGTCTTCTCTCTAAAATACATGTTACATCCGCGATTTAGATTTGACTTCATCGTGGACATGTGTAAACTAATACTGGTTCAAAGAAGAATGTATATTAAACGGATGGGAAAATGTTCATACTTCACGGATTAAAATCAATATCCAACCGAGTCTAGTGGCCCATATATAATGGCCGTCAGAGTCAATTAGAATTATTTGAGCCGCGATACAACGCCATGACGGTAACCCTTCATTGCTAATTAGGTATCATGGTTATTGATAGCCCTTGCCTTGTGTTCAACATTTATCATATTTTCCAGTTTGCTACACATTTTCCTCGTACTGAATGATTTCTTTCGCTGGGTAACTATTGAATAATCACTGTTTAACATTAACTGGGGTTATTGTCTCTTATTAAGGTTGAACATTTTATATTTAGTTATGATGCTTTACATGTTGATTATTACTTTGATTATTATTATCATACACTATTGAATGAACCGTGTTGAGTTATAACGTTTGTTGGCCATTTTATTGTACTCACGATGATTGTATGTCAGTTTTATGCTGTTTATATGTTCACATCGTAGTGGTAGACCACTGAATGATCACTATCGTGGGTATGTTTATGGAATTTCTTGGCCATTGTACTGAGTTCAGGATTTTATGTCAGCTCTTATGCTATTTATGTTCACATCGTAGTGAAATGATTTTGGTGGTAGACCACTGAATGATCACTATCGAGGGTACGTTTATGAAAATTTCATGGCCATTCTGAGTTCAGGATTTTATGTCAGCTCTTATGCTATTTATGTTCACATCGTAGTGAAATGATTTTGGTGGTAGACCACTGAATGATCACTGTCGAGGGTACGTTTATGAAATTTCTTGGCCATTGTACTGAGCTCAGGATTGCTGTCAGCTTTTATGCTGGTTATGTTGAATATGAATGAGATTGCTGTCACAGGTTTAACGTTAAATCAGTGTATGATACTTGGATGCTTAATTTAATTACGTATAATTTAACTGGTTTTCTTTAGTGAGAGATTCCACTGATAATGACTATTGTATTGCTTGATTAATCAGTCGCATTGCTTTCATTTCCATAATTACACTTTGGATATTCGTGTCTCCAGACTTGATATGCAAATATTAGATGGTGTGTTTATTATTATTCTAGACGTTAAAAGAAAAATATGCTGAGTTACAGGCGAAGGTTGAATCATTGACAACTTCGTCTGTGGATAATTTGCTTACTAAAATTAGAAGGTTGGGATCACATCCGATCGGAGAATTTTCGCGTTTTGGGCAATAGATCTGCTCGAAGCCATCAAGAATTATGCTCAAAATAATCGACATGAAAAGGCTAATTATTATACCTTATCTTATGAAACTCTCCGATCTAAGCTGAATATGAGTACGGATGCGCAATTCCGTGAATTTCTCTTGCCGCTATTAGGCGAGAAGGATCAAGAGAGAATCTTGGATATAGTCTCAAAGGTTGAGAAGCACAACAAAAGAGGCTCAGCACATACAGTTATAGCTACAGGTGCAGGTTCCTTGCGTGCGTCGTCAGCATCTCCATATCGTTCTGTTAGGTGTTTTAACTGCCAAAGGTTCAGACATGTGCAGACAAACTGTTTTAAGAGAAGACGTGATGAAGGGAATGGATCTTTCAATTATCAAAAACATAATACATAATAATATAACGTTTGCTCTTGTGTTGATAACTATATTTGTTGTTGTGTAACCGTAAGTATAATATTAAGAACAGGTGTTGTTCTAATGCAATAAAACATTTCATCATTAAAAACCTTCGTAGTTGTGCATTTGATCTCACAGAGTTTATTTATTTTGCCTATTATTTACTCACTTTGGATTGCTGTGAGTGACAGTTGCGAAAACAGAGTATCTTAATCAAGCTCTCCTAGTTATGCTGGGTCACAACTGTCACCCCCTGCTAATTCATTGGGGTTTTCCGGGGATGGTTCTTGCCGTGCCACGCTGCGATTGTTTTCCAAAATATTATGGTCTGTTCCTTGTTACCTTTAGGGATTTCCTACAATAGCATGGGACTGGGAGTTTGACTCCTCATTTGATGACGCCCTCTCAACATTAACGCAGCAACCACCACGGCAGGTACGATGGGTCAACTCCTCGGGCAGCCCCATTGAGGCTGGTGGGGGGTCGACGGTTGTGTCCCAGATTGTGCTGGAAAAGATCATTCATGGTGATCAGCTAGGGACCATTGATGATTTACAATTCCGTGACCCAAATTATTTTAAAGTGGGGGACTTGCATCACCATAGCGACCTATGGGAAAAGTTACTCGATGAGGTTCCCAGTCCACACCATCTTCAGATCCTACGATGGATTCAAGAGAAAGTCTCGTTTGCAGAGTACTTTCGCCCGTTCCGAGGTACTTTCAAAGGACAAATTTACGACACCGCTTATCCACCACCTGCCCAATTTTCCAATAATCTCTTGTGCCGCCCTTTCGCTGAGTTTGTCGCAACACATTATTAGATCGAATCAATACTGGAGCAATATCGCTCATGGGCCGATTTGGTGAGGCTTCGCTCCCATGAAACCTAGACTGTCATGATGCACGATTCCTGAATTTATGGATGATAGATGTTCCATTCAAATTAGATAATCTCACTCATATACCATGGTATGTTCCCAAGGACACCTATCAAACTGTCTTGGATGATAAGTCGGGTTATGATCACATTTTATTATCGGAGGACAGTAGAACATATTTTGGTATCCAGTGGGGTTGGTGTTTTGTATACAATACCCTTCCTTTTGGCTGGAAGCTATCACCTTTTGTTTATCACTCGACTGGTCTCCTGGCAACCAATTTCTTTCGTTCCATTGGTATCCCATGTTCTCTCTATATTGATGATCGTCATAATGGACAGTTGCAGATAGACTTGTACTCCGGAGCATATTCCCAGTTGCAAACGTTGAATGAACGAAATGTAGCAGCGGCCAACTCCGCCATCTTCATCGTCGCCTATTATTTGGTAGGATTGGGCTACTTCCTGGGCTTAACTAAATCGACGTTGATACCCGCTAAAAGTTGTCCCTTATTTGAGCTTTCTCTCGGATTCAGCAATGCAAGTATTCCACCTTATTCCCGCTAAAAAGGAGAAGTTCCTTCAGCTACTGCATCAAATTGTGGGCCAATCGACTGTTTCCGTTAAGACACTGCAAAGGTTCGCAGGAAAATGTGTTTCATTTTCTTTGGTCGTTCCAGGAGCAGTTCTTTTTACTAGAGCAGTCAACAATGCTATTTCCAGAGGATTGCGTACCCATCGTCGTGTTAAGATCGACCAAAAACTCCGCGACGAACTTAACCAGTGGTTTTTTCTCGAAACATGGGACAATCCTCTTCCGTGGAGAGATGAACGTCATGTTAGGATATCGTACATGACACAGACGCCACAGACGCCTCCGGCTCCGGATGGGGGCCTCCGTGCACCTACTGAAGACAATTACCACATCTGACTATTGGACTGACGAAGAGCGTGTGTATGACATTGCAACCAAGTATGTGCTTGGCTGAACGGAGCAAGGAGTGTCGCTTTGAATAAGGTGATGAAAAGGTTATTTTTTACGACGGCTAAGCTAAACATCTCCCTTCATCTAAACTTTGTGCCCTCTCGTGAAAACCCAGCCGTGCCCCTTCTTATAGGTTATCAGTTCTCGACAGTCAGTTGCATCCGACTTTGTGGAAGATTGTCCAGGAAGAATTCGGTGGCTTGAGTGGTCACACATGTGACTTAATGGCTTTGGATTCTAACACGATGCGCGACGTGGATGGTGTTCCGTTACCTCATTTTACTCCTTCCCCATCTCCAGCTTCATCAGGTGTTAATTTTTTCGCCCAAAACCTGAGCACGGCAGCTGCGTTCCTCGATCGCCCTTATATCTTCCCTCCACTCTTGCTTGTTGGAGCAGTGCTTCGTTTTCTTTTGACTGAAAGACGGAACTGTACGTTGGTGACTTTGGCAACTTATCCCAAGAGATATTAGTGGCCTCTCATCATGAAATACTCATCACGCTCTTTACGCTTGGCAAAGATGGGTGACTGCAACGCTTTATTGGTGCCCTCGGGTGATGGTTGGGTGCCTCACAATGGAATTCAAGGAGATTTGTGGGTGTTTTCCCTCAAATTTGCGTAGGCTGACGGTTTCTTTTTTCAATATCTGTATCACACATGCGATGTACATTTATAGTAACTTGCTTGTTTAATTCATAGTTATAATATATTCTTAAAGATGTAAGAAATAATTATGTTGGTTTATGTGTTCTCCCTTCTTTCATCTTCCTTCTAGCACCTGCCAATGATAGCAAAACTCTTCGTCCCCTCGGTGCAGTGTCCGACGTGTAACCATGCTAATGATAGTGATTTTTTGTTCTGCCAACGTTGCGGTTATAGGCGGAAATCAGCGGTTCCTCGTGTTTCATATCCTCTGGATCCCCAGCAATTACAATGTATTGATGAACGATTGCGACAGCTATCATTATTTTCCCAGGCTACCAGCTATTCGAAGCAAAAAGATTCCCTTCAAAAAGAGTTAGAAACGTTCTTGTGTGCTCTTCCGGGTTCTCCCAGTCTGTCTAATGTTAACCCCCGGATATTTGCAGATTTTTGGTATACAAAGACAAAAATGGGAAGACACAAGTTCATCATAATGGATGTGCTTGTCTTGGTCAGAAGGGGGTGCATGAGTGTGGTTGCATGTTGAGACTGTCCCACAAGACAGTTGACTCATATTGGAAAGTTAAGGTCGATTTTGCATGCACTGGGAAGAGATGGAGAGTGGGATCGCCGCCTTGGCTTGGGTAATCCTGCGGCAGACAAATCGGTAAAAGATTATCTACGAATCTTTACCATGGAACAGTTACAAGCTAGAGTGCAACCGAAACAGGCAAGCCCCTTCTTCATCGATAAACTTGATCGCCTGGTGGGTCATATCAAGGAAAGTATGAAATCACCTAGCCTTACGCCTACACAACGGTTCATTTTAGCAAGGGATCAAGCTTTTTTCAAGGCAGTATTTTTCAGCGGGGATAGACCAGGAGATATGGGCCAGGTTAAGGTTCCGGAGATTTTACGTTTTCCGAACAACGATGGATTCATATTTAACCATGTTTGGGGGAAGATCCTCAGAGACGGCAGTTCCAATATTTTTTGTATCAAACGCAACCCTCAAATTAGTATTTGCCCTGTTCGAGGTATTGAACAGTATGTTGCTATAGCAGAGCACCAAAAGATCAATCTGAAGAGTGGTTACCTATTCCGTCCAACTAACCCGCAAGGTGCCATAGTTAATGCTCCATTTACTTCCTCAGCTGCCGAAGCCCGACTGAAGATATATCTCAAAGAGATTGGAAGTGATAACGGTGAAACTCTTCATGGTTTTCGTTCGGGATGTGCGATCACACTCGCCTTATCAGGAGTTGAACTGTCTGAAATTATGGACCATGTGGGTTGGACACAACGACATACAGCATTGTATTACCTCCAATTGGCTAAAGTCCTTAACCCTGCGGGGGCATCATCCCGACTTGCTCAGCTTGATTTGTCTGCAGTTACACACGAGTGGGAAAATGCTAATGAACTGCGGCAGTTTGTTTCCGCATTCCCGAGTCTGCCTTCCCAAAAGCGCCCAAATGAATTTTGAATATTTATATTTTATTGCGACACTCTCACCTCAGTAATCTCTGGCCAGTGTCTGTTGAATTTCGAGTTATGGTTTGGGATATAAGGTTTGGGATTTGAGTTCCATTCTTGGTTGGGTATTAGTTAGGTGGTGTGAACTAATGTTAAGGAGCGTCGAGATCAATGTTTCCATATCTTAAAACAAATGAGTGCAAGTGAGAGTGTTGTGAATAGAATACTATCGCTAATCTGACGGTCTCAGAGTTCAAACGGGGGAAGTGGGACAAATAGTCCGGTACTGCTTCCAAATAACTTGCTGGCTGATTGGCTATCGAAACTTGTACACTGGCTGTCGGCACTTGTACACTGGCAGTAGGTACTTGTACACTGCCTGTAGGTGCTTGTGTTCGACTTGTTGGTGGGTCTGTTATGTCAACTGATGGGAGGTATTGTTGAAGATCCTGCATATAAAAAACATACAAAGCAAGATGATGTTCTAGTTCATTTTAGATCAATTGCTGAAATGGTGGGTGGGTGGATGGATGGATGGATGGATAGATAGATAGATAAAGTAAATAAATAAAGGCACTGCAATATTTACCTCACTATCACTGTCACTTCCTTCCATCCTTCTGGTCATAACGTACAGTCGTGTTTTGGATAATTTGGTACTTTTAGTGTAATTATAAAGCGTGAATGGGTGTACAGTTCCATCAGGGAAAGAAACTGTGGGTTGTACTTGCTCTTGCTTGTAATTTCCAAGTTGGAAAAGCAAGTCATCTACAGAAGCTAGAGGACTTGAACCATTTGGAAAGAAAAGCTTTTTGGCATAAGCAATGATGTCAGTCTTCCTGTTGTTTCCAGGCAATTCAACAATATGTGTTCCGCCACCATCTTTGGCACGAACATTGACATAAAGATCACCATCATTGAACTTATGAAGCCATCCCAACTCTCGCCTTTTCTTCTTATTCTCCTCAGTTGCCTTCTTATCCTGTGACTTTCTGCTGGCTTTCCTACTTGGTCCCTCTCCAGATCCTCCTCCAGATGTTAAAAAGGATACCAACTGCTTTTTCTTTTTCTCTCTTTCTTCCTTTTGGGCTTGCTTTTTATCTGGACTACATTTACGTTTACAGAAAACCCTGAAGGCAACTACGTCTCCTAGAGTATCTATTCCCATTTCCCTTAGAGTTTTGAGTTTTGTCATCTGCAGCACAGACCGCCTGTGTATCCATCTACAAAACAAAAAAAGTATAAATGTTCTGTACAGACAGAGGCATGAATCCTGAAGATGTACAATAATGTAAATGATGATAATGGCTTTGAACAGAGGCCTTTTGGATGTCTAAAAGCCAGAAGTCTCGAATTTTGCTGCCATACTGCTTGTGACTCTCAGGGGGGGGGGGGGGGGGGGGGGGTACTGAAGGATAAGGATGGCAATATTGAATACTCTGGTCTCCCAAATAGCCCCCCCTTATTATTTTTTCAGGTTTTACACTGATTACTTCGAACACCCAGGTATCAATTTCATGCATTTTGTGAATGCTTCGGGCATGTGAATGTGTTTTTCTGGCAGTCTCTCCAAAAATTACGAACCCCACTTAATAAATTGTCAAATAGTTTCCTCCCCAGCAATAACCCCCGCCTATTAATTTTTTCAATAATTTGAACCACCACCCCCCCTCCCCCCACCTCTTAAGACCCTCCGTTTATTCCGGAGATGATGTCCTGGATTTCTCTGCCTCCCAAGAGAATGTATCCGAACAAATCACTTGAGTTTTATCACATTTATTCGCACTTGATATAACGCTCGCTTGCTTTCTCACTCACACGCCCTCACTGTCTCGAAGCTCAAATTACATCAGAAAAAATGTCAACAACCGCACCCTATTTTTCCACTTCCGGTTGGCCAATCCCCGACAATGAGAGTACTGATTCCAGAATTGTGTGAATTTTGAAAAATGGGACAGTAGATTTTGAATATTTTCACAAAATTGTGGATGAAATTTGGAAAATTGGCTGGGAATAAAATATCCCAATGACACCTCCCCCCCCCAAAAAAAGCGATTCCCTTTTTAAGCAACCGTGAAGGGTGTCATCTAAATTTATGATTTCATTATAGAAAACGATACATACCTTCTCTTTGATAAACTTTGTAATTACCTCTTCTGTGATTTGTCTGCTTTGAAGGAATTCTATTAACTAAAACAAAAAGAAACAACTTAGTTATGCCATGACAAAGTATCATATTGTGAAGACAGACAATGCATTTTAAAACTGTATAAATAATTTGGTGTCAAGGGTCATGTCCTGTGGGTCATGTCTACTCAACCACGTATACTTTATACAGACTCAACTGCGCCTTTTACAGTCAAATGATATTCAACAATTGATGATATTATTCAACCTCTTATTTTCCTAAACAATAATCTTTGTTACAGAGACAACATTGTTTAATCGAGTTGCTATTGCATGTGAAGTTTGAAGGATTTCAATAACGGCGGCGATGCCGACTGAATTCCACTTCTAATTATTCACAAACTGAGATTCTTCACTCAGATTTTAAGCTCAAATTTATTTTACACTCACATCATACGACATTCGTTTTATTCGATAAGTTATAAGTATAGTTTAGCTGAATAATACCGCAACTTACCTCATCCATGTCCGTGTTCTGGCCAGCCATCGTTGAAAGAGAGCGGAGTAGCACGTGACTAAGTATTTTCTGGACAGCGTCATCAGTGAGAAAAAAGTAGCGCGCGGGAATAAAAATTAACTAGTCGCGAGTTGAAAATAGTAAGTCGCGAGTTGAAAAGAGAAACAGTCGCGCATGTCCCTGATGGGCCACCGTATATTATACTGTACTCTCTGAATTACCAGGCAACAATTTTTATTGATTGCCACATTGGTGGAGATCAGAGAATTAACAGTGAATAAATATGACAGGGGGTAATTTTATGCAATTGGCAGCAGAGGTTGGTCCATTAAGATAGTTATTTCTTGTTAATTTCCATATTCTGTTTATAAAGTAAAGATTGCTGTGTGTCAATTATTCTATATTCCAGTGGAAGGAATCCCTCGATAATGGGGAATAAAAATAATAAAGATTCATAACCACACATGAACACCATATTGATTTTAAACTTTTATTGTGAATCTAATAATATATCCTCAAGTGTGTTCATGCATATTGTTCGTAATTAAATATTTATCACTACCTATAACAGTAAACTCAACCAATAGTTGTGAAATACATTAATACACTATAATATATTATTTATAGTCCAATAACAACATGTTTTGTATTTTAGAATACCATATTTCCTTGGGATAAAGCATCTAGTGTGCTTAATTAAAAATATTGCCTGTCAAGCAGCACAATTAACTAATACAGCCATGTGCAACGTAGACTTACAGGCCATAACTTCTTGAACTGACCTTACTGGTTAAAGGATGAGTGTCCAGCTAATGCTTTGCGCGCTCACAAGCTTGCTCGCGGCCATTTTTTAGGCCACGAAATTTAACAAGTAAACAAATCCTTCGATATCTGAGCAATCCTTGCCGTAAATTACTCAAATTGTGTTTTTCGTAAGAGCAGAGATAATGTAGTAAGTTATTGTCATATTTTTGATAGTATTTGATTACACTCGGTGGGCCGTGGAATTGTGTTTTGAGACAGGTATCCGTTGCTCGTTGTTTGCCGTTTGATGCGTGAATTTCCTGGCAAAAGCCAATAGTATACGATCCTTATATTCCCATATATTCTATGAGTATAGGAACAGATATTACGCTAGAAACGAACGCTCACTGCTGTGAATCATTGCCGTTGTATTGGACAAGGCCATTGTAATCGAAGCCGTTGAGAATAGAACACGCTGACAGACGATGGCATGAAGAGTGCGGTTCACAATATTCGACAAACTCTGAGTCAGAAATCACTACAAACTGATTTAAACGACTTTTAGCAGCTTATTATGTCGTAAGATGATAACCAAACAACAAGAAAACGTAATAAACCGAGGTAGTTAGAAGCCAGTTTCCCAAATCAAAACAATAACACAAGCGTGCAAAGCATTAGCTGGACACTCATCCTTTAATATAGCTTTATTGTAATAAATGTCATAATTAAAATATATATAATCTGAGGGAGATTACTTATCAAGGAAATATGGTATTATAAATATTATAATGTATACTTATTACCAGTAACAGAATCGTCAATTAACTACCTTATGCTAGTTATTTATACATGTATTACATTATAGTTTGTTAAAACTTGATTTATCATTAAAAAATATTATTTACCTTCATAAAGCATTTTATTTTTCTAAAGCTAAAGCACCTCTTAGTCTTTTAATTAAGTGATCCTTACTAAACCTCTATTTCTTAACTCATCGCGTAGTTGTTTGACAGTCAGTTTCCTGGAATCAACGTTTGAGATAAGAGTTTTCATTGACCCAGCTTGCTCTGGCTCATGAACAGATTTGATATGCAAACCACAATATGTGTCATCTGCAAACCTTTCATTGCAAGAAGGGCAACAAACAGGTTTTAACACCTCTAAAACATTATCACAATTCAAGACATTGCTGTACATCTTTACAACCTTCACAAAATAAGCATTCAAGGTTTTCACTATTTCTGTCCCCACATTCACAAGATGATGTATTTTTTATGTGGGGAGGTAGCCTAGACTCATAGTGAGAAATATAAGATGATGGTACAGGATGATGTTTTGGCAAATAGAAAGCTCTCACATAATTAGCTCTCATTACTTGAGACCACTTGCCTTCCTTACCAATGGATTTATGTTTCACACCAGCATGTTTGGACTCTTTTGCCTGCAGTAAGATTATACCATAACCTACTTTATACTCAGCATAAAGCTTGGCAGCATGGTATGGTAAGGCATATGCCATAGTGCAAACAGTAATGTGTACTGAATCTGGGGAAAAAAGTGCCAGTATATTGAAATAGTTAGTTAAATTTTGCTGTAGTTGACCTATTTCTAAAGCAGTTGTCTCAACTTTGTTGAAAAGTGTCCCAGCATTTCTAAGGAATGCCATTGCTTTTCCTACAGCTTGCCTTTTATATTTTTCAGCTGGAGACTCATTTACTGTTTTTCAAATATCAATGAGTCTATAACCATATCTGGCAAGAGCAAATTGCTTGTCTTCCTATTAGCCTCACAGTAAGATTGTTGCTCCTATGTTTGCTGTCCTCATAATGCTCTTTGATTTGTCGAGCAACAAAAGAAAGACCACATCCTGGTAGAATATGAGGAGCATCTACATTATTAGCTGAGCTAACCGGAGATTTCAAGAGCTCCAAGAAACTTTCAAACCTACCCCTTCTCAATGACTCCTTATATATCAAATTGAGCAAATGCTGCCACGCATTAATTTCATTATGCAGGGGGCTCTGGTCTTTGACGATCAGCAAACAATCCAATCCGAGGTTGTCCTATTTGCCTAAGACCGTTTGCCGCCATAAACTCAAGCTCTCTGCTATGAATCTGAGATGGTGTAAGATTTTTGGCTAATGCCTTTCTAAACACCTCAGGTTTTTTAAGACCTAACTGTCTTGTCTGGGAAGTTGGAGGTTGCCAAGTATCAGTCTCGGAAAAACCAATTGACTGACCAATTTTGCCAATATCTCCATTATATACATTGGCATAGGGAGAAGGGTATGTAGCTGCTAATTGAGCTCATTGTTTGCCCAGCTTTGCCAGGACTGATCTGCACTGGGTTGGAATTCAACAGTGCACTGATGGCCACAAATGTTAATGAGATTGCCCTCAAGTAACTGCATCTCATCGGTGTGCTGTTTCCAGAGATCTTCCATCACCTGATCCTTCTCTGACACACTTAAGGAATGCAGCAAATAATGGGAATCCCTACTTCTTACTTTCCCACCAAAATTCCAGCAAGTAAGGGACCCAATAGACATGCTTAAATCACTAGTTTCAGGGGCACCATCATCTGAAAACTGAACGATAAAGTGGTCCTTGTTATCATTGAACCAAGTTAGCTGCTGGCAAAGTCGAGGTGATTCTAAATACAGGTTTAAAATCATGTATACCAAGCCAGTAACAGTGCGAGAAACACCAGAGCAATTAGGGACTAAAGATACCTGACCTATCAAGACCTTTGACAAACCTATCAACTTTCAGGTCACTAACAATCTTTGGCAATGATATATCAGTATCAAGACACCTGATATTCCTAGGAAGCCAAATTTCTTTCTCGGCATTGAAAACAGAGCTCTGTGTTTTGCAGATTGGCTTAAATTTTCGTCGGGAAAGGAAGTTCTTGTATTTCATAGCAGCAGCTTGCTTTAATGCTTCCTCAGAATTACTAAAATCGCTAATAGCTTTCCCAAAAACCCCTTCTAAATATTTACCTCGTTTATAATTGGCAATTAATTTATCCATGATATCTTTGGAAGCATTAGATGCAACAAAGTCCCATGCACCAAGGATTGCTGCCTCATCACCACCATGAATATAATTAAGGATGTCAGGTGATTCCTTTCTTCGTCGAAATCTGGTACTGTCAGAACCATCATAGATCATGGCAGAAGTAGTGGGATTCTTTGCTCTCTTAGACTGTGCCATGTTTGTGTATTGAAGTAGAATTTTCAATTTATCAAATTCTTCCTTGAGCTGCTCAACTTTCGTCTCATGAAATCCAAGATTCTCCTTGGCAACTTGTAATGATATTTCTATAAAGGTGAATTAGGAGCAAGTTAGAAATTATACAAATGCTCACTTTTAACAAACAAGCACTGACACACACGCTTACGGTATATATATATATATATATATAATTTTTTTTGCCCATAGTGTCACGTGATGCATAATTAATATCAGCGCGAGTGGGAGGAAATAAGCGCGAAATGACCAACGTGATATCCGCAAAAATGTTTTGAATACTGGTAATATGTGTATCCGTTAAGAGTCACTACTTCCCCATTAGTAGGTGGAACGATACTCAGGGAGGATTGTTCGTCACAAGTACTATGCTCCGTTTGTTCACCGGAATTGGAGGCTATTCTTTCGAGGCGATCATTTAAAGATTCACAAGCTTTTGGTGGTTCACATCCAACGTCTTCATTGCCTTGTGTTGCATGTTTTAACTGTTTCTTAAGCCGGTCATAGATCCTTCTTGGCGACATACCACGAAGCTGTTCGTTTTTCTCCACCTTAGCATGAACAATGTTAAGTGTAATCGTTCTAAGCTTCAACTCTTCGCTGAAGCTTTCTTGAACCTTTTGTAATTCGTCATCGGTCCAAGGTATCCTTTTCTTAGATACCGACTTATCCAAAGCCGAGATGTTCACATCACTTGCGACAACACTTGCGACACTGCTTTCCGAGGCATCCTGGTTTCGCATAAGTTTACCTAGTTTTCTCGAACCTTCAACCGACGCTTTCGTTTTCTCCGATAAAAGGTAATACTTTTTCGCAGTGGCTTCATTGTGCGCCATTAGTCCCGCAAGCTGTTCACTTAGCTCAGGACTGCTCTCCTGTACCTTCCTCACTGCCGCTTTTCGGAGTGACGTCGCTGTCACTTTGATGGAAACTTCTGCTTTTTTAAAGACAGACCGCACAGCTTTATTGATCTGCCCAAACGTCATACTGTGCGTATTCCACGACAAAAATACAGGGCCAGTTGTCGAGGTGGTAACCACATGTCGCATCACTTGCACGAAAATGGACACCCAAGCCTTTCATTTCTCACTGAGCACGATATAGGGCGGCCAATGAACATGCACGGTCTTGTGCTTCATTACGGCTACCACATATTCCTCACCTTCCTGCATCAATTCGTTCATCGTCATGAACGACAAGACCCCAGGTCTGTTGGCATTATCAATAAATATTTGCACGAAGAGAAAATCTCACACAGCTTGCATAACAGGCGTAGTTTCCGTAGGGTCCGAATACTGGCCGATTAGCTTGACAGCTTCCTGAGCTGCTTCACTTTTCTCAAATGTTTGAATGTTCTCTGGGGTTAACAAATTTCCCGTGTCCTCTTCGAGTTTTTGCCACCTTCGGGTACAGGACTCTCTCTTGTACGATGTTGACCACAAACGCACCTTTTCTCTTGAAGCAGTAACATCCTCCACACTGAAGACAACTTCATTAGGCCTATCCGAAAGAAGGAAATAAAAGTAGTGGCGTAGACTCATCAAGTACGATTTAATTGTCCCTGCCTCGTATTTCTTGCTTTCTACGTAGCTTTTCAAAAAGACGTGTCTAATCCAAAAGCGAATTGATGTCACCCGAATTATCAATCGCCATTAGCATGTTCCACAATTGGGCGCTGTGTTGCTTGGCAGTTTTTTCGTCTCTTTTGCCACCATCTGGTGATTGCAGCCAATGTTCAAATTTTATGAGAACAGGATGGTCAGCAAATTTATCATGAGTACATGAAGTATTTTCCTCCAAGGAACTTCCAGAAGTTTCCGAACATGGTTGTTCTTCTTTTTCATCTTCGTGCAATGAGCTCCAGGTGTCCTCACTTGATTCACCCGCATGGTCTGATTCACGTAACCCAGTGGCAGCTGGCGTTTTCTGTAGGAAATCCTCCTTCCAACGGACCATGCTATGTTTCTTGTCTGGGACACATGTAGCACTTGCCAGAGCCTCGGAATAAGCCTGATCAGTTTTGCTCAATTTATGTACTTTTTGTAAATGAGCAGGCAGCCGAAGAACGATGGATAGGGCAACATGGCAACTGATAGGGAACGACGATAGGGCAACGACGACGTGGAAACGTGCTCGTTTAACCCCGATTTTTAAAAAGGAGGCGGAAGAAGATAGAGCAAATTATCGCCCCATCAGTTTGCTGTGCGTGCCGAGCAAGAATTATCGCCCCATCAGTTTGCTGTGCGTGCCAAGCAAGATTATGGAAGAAGAGGTAAATAATACAATTGTAAAACATGATGGTCTTGGTTGGAAATCTGGAATTTATCTTTAATTAAAACCCAGCTGTGTTGTGACCCTATTGTTGTACTGTAGGTGTGCATTATTTTTCATAATGGACTAGAAGCTATCCATTATTTTGCACAACCGTCCATTATTTTTCTAATAATGGACGCTGTCCATTATTTTTCAATATAACGCAATGTATATTTAACTTATGCATCATCCATAACATTAACACATAAAAATCCTTTTTAATTCAATTCCAATGTATGTCTTTTACTTACAATCCACTCAAAATACCATAAGTATCACTTCCCACATCTCTACTACTAAACATCTCGACTGAGTTATAAATAATAATTCATCGCCTTCACTGGATTCCGCCATTTGTTTACAAACTCGGACTCAACAACTTCACATGAATACTTCTGCTCAGTCAATACCCATTACTCAACCCAATCTATTATTTGAGAGAATGGACTGCACCTCGCCCTGCAGGCTCGGTGCACTCGGTGCACTGCAATGCACTCCGTGCACTCGGTGCACTGGATGGATTGGGTTTCGGCTTTTATCTTTTACTTATTTTGAAAATTACCCTTTTCTCCACTCTCCTCCGCAGAGGCTTCTTGCGCTTTTTTAGAGTTCAGGTAATACTTATAGGTGGGCTATTATTGGGCTCACAGGGTGTCTTGGGGACACGTGGAGAGAATCGGGACGCGGAATTGCGAGCGCGCGGGGGAAGAGGGAAAGAGAGAAAAGAAGCCTCTGCCATATAATGGGCGGTTCTGTGGTGAGATCTGCGGTTCTGTGATTAATGCCGAAAACGACAGCGATGTGGAAGAACTTGAACGTTCCCTTCATATAATATGAGTCTAGAAGCTACGTGTACAAAATTTGGTGTAAATTGATAGCCAATTTAACGGTTTTGTGTCCTCATGTTTTAGTGTTGCGCACAGATGATCGCGTATTTTGTCAATGTTTGTCTGAGTCTATAATTAAATTCACGAAATCAGGTTCATTTGGGAGTTAGATTTGGTTTGTTTGTCTGAGTTTTGGTTTATAAGTAACTGTGCGCTTCGCTATTGGAAAAATCGTTTGATTTTAAACTTCCGTTAATCATGTTTATAGATGATGGCGACGACGAACTTGGCTGCTATCCCATGACAAGCGCTCCAAAGAAGGAGTTAATCTCTAGGAAGCATACTCTTATGCTCCAGAGTCTAGACATCACAATGAACCTATTACCAAGAGACTTCAGACGTCTTCTATTCTACAAAACAAAAAAATGAGCGCATTGTTATTGAAGCCGACGAAGGAAAATTATCTAGATAAACACGCTTTGATATCCGACACTGTCTATAGGCTAAAAAGTCTGACAATAAAGCAATTGAACAATCTTACCGTCTCAAGTCGTAGTTCATATAGTTGTTCCACATCTTCACTGTTTCCTGACCGTTTAGTTAAGATCATGAAAAAGCATTTTGCAATTCAGTCACATGTTGACATTTTTATGTTCTATTCTATAATTCTATAAATGCCGCGTCTTCCAAAAAGAACTTAATGTCCCCGTTGTTCCTAAAGCACTTATTACATTATTCTATATTATTCTTTTAAATTGTTTTATTTTTAATATTTATATCCAGCCACGCATAGCACACCGTGCGAAGTTTCGCCATTTCAATTCGAGCTAGAACACAAAATAATAATTCCCAGTTTTCCGTAGCCAATTTAGAGCGCCTGCATGCTGGCTAAGTATTCCGCAGCCGCGTAAGCGAGCAGCCTGCGCTCAGGTTTGACCCTGCACGGGTAGACGGCCCGCTAAATAGAGTTTTGACTAAGATGTGAAATTAGTGAGTCGCGACTAGTTTGCCAATTAAAATTTCGTGGTACAGCGTTCCTGATTGGTTAATTTTTATTTTATTGTGGGTTATGATTGGTGTAGAGCCTGAAACGTCATTTTGACTAATTTGAGCCCGTTGAATTCGTCATTACTGTTAGCAGTTGCATGCGCAAATCCTGCAAATTTTGCAAATTTTCATTTCCCGCTTCTAACATGGCTACCATGAAGGAGCGAGTACATGGCGCTTTAGTTAGCAAAGATGAAGCGACTTTAAGACAGCTTTACATTGAAATGTCCACGAGACTTTCTTCAGGTGCTTTATGCGCTAAAGCTGATCTTGTTGAACGAGTTGGTAATGGTGTAAATAGGAACATCAACGCCGAGAATTTTATACCGGATTACGCAAAGAAGAAAGAAAGCAATCTGATTGCTCTAAGGTAAGACAGCTTTAATCTATGAATATTTGTAGGATGTTTATGGTAATTACGTTTACCCTTGGGTCTAGTACTTTCGCTTTATAGCCGAATATTTGTTATTCATGTTAATATTTGAATTTATTTATGAGTTGTCTTTGTCTATATTCAAATTCAATGGGCTAATATGGACATGGCTTCGACTGTGGCCCTTCGTCTTCGACTCTTCATAGTTCATATAGTGTTCTGTAATGTTTTAATTATAACAGAATTCTATACTCTATAGTGTATAAAAAGATGTTACTAAGATGTAAATACAAATTGGGAAATGTTAAAATATATTGAATTGGTTCAACTGACTATAATCATAGTTAATATATTAACTATGCTATAATTAGCACCGTTGTATAGGTCAATTCATGAGAACCTGAATATTAAAGTGAAGAAGATATTTTGGTACCTGTATAATAGCTTAGGCTAAGCTGTGTTGTCAAATTTATTTACCCTCTTTTATCATTTCTAGATCTGATGTTACTGGAAACTGTATGTACAGTTCAGTTTCTTTGCTTCTTGTTGGAGACACAACACTCTGGTTGATGATCTGAGACTGATGACATCCATGGAACTTTTCTTGCATGCTGATTATTATTGTAAGCATCCTTGTTTCTCTTCTGTCTTCGAAGCCCATAAGAACAAGCAATTTAAATCATTGTCAGGTATGGTTGCTATGTCTGTGTCCTTTGATGCTATAGATACTAACTTGTCATTAGATGACCTGGTTAAGGCAGAAGCTGTTTTTAACTGCAATGATAAGAAGTGGTGTGGGTTTTTATGTTTGCTGGCTTTATCAACGGTTACTGGTAGAAATATATTTTCATACTACCCTGATTTTGATTCTAATGCTATCATGTGGAGTTTGTTATTCAACCAAACAATTGTACCTCGTCCTCCTGTGAAACCAGCTCCATTCTTGGAAGATCTGAATATACTGTTTTGCTATGAAGGATTACTTCCCTCCTCTGTCACATTTAAACATAATCATTATGTACCATTAATCTCTGGTTTTGTAGCAAAGAAAAGAAAGTCAATTTCTTCTTCCTTGTCAAAATCTAAAAAAAATGTGCTATTCAATCAAAATTGACATTGCCTTCTAACAGTATTGAAATGAATGAAATGCAGGAGCGTCCTGTATCTGAGTCTGTGTCACAACAACCTGAATGGCTGGATGACATTTCATTTTTAGCTAGCATGGGTACTCTTGATTTACACATACATGTAGTCTCTTCATCATCACATACAGTTGTTGCATCAACCCCACAGAATGATGCCACTAAGTTAGTTTCATCATCAAATTTGGAAAATAGAAATGAGTTTGATGTAGCGTTCTACAGGGAGAAAGTAAAAGGTATGAAGAATTCTGAAATTGAGAATCTGATTAAGCATGTCTTTGTTCCTGTTCAACTTTACCAATTTCCAAAGACTAATGTAAGAAGTTTTTGGCTTGAAAGTCATCCATGGCTATGGTATTCACCCAGTTTAGATGGTGGCTTTTGTCTTTCTTGTACTTTGTTTGGTGATAGATTGCCTCCAAAATTAGGCAAAATTAAGAAACTTTTTTGTGAACCTGTTACACACTGGCCAGATGCCAAAGCTTGTTTTGTGAGACATGAAAAAACATCATCAGGTCTTCATCGTGACAATGTCACTGGTAAAACACAACCAATTAATGTAATGATAGATACAAATATGAGAAAAAAGATTTCTGAAAACAGGAAGAAACTAGTTCTTATTGTGGATACCATTATTCTCAGTGGTCGTGGGAGGTCATAGAGATGACTCAATTTCATCCAGAGGTTGGGTAGGTAATTTTATTGAGCTTCTTAATTATCGTGTCCATAGTGGGGATGTTGCACTACAGTCCCATCTCACTCAGCATGATAGGAATGCTTCTTACATCTCAAAAACCACACAAAATGAGCTCATAAAGTGTTGTGGGCAAGTTATTAGTGAGAAATTACTTGTTGAGGTAAAGAAGAGTAAATTTTATTCTATTATAGCAGATCAGGCATCTGATCAGTCAATTAAGGAGCAAATGTCCATAGTGTTACGCTTTGTAGATGAAGAATTCAATGTGAGGGAGGAATTCCTTCGATTTATACATTGCAATGAAGGTTTGACAGGTCTTCACCTGTCTCTTGCCTCTGTCATTTTTAAATGTTTAAATGAAGATCTCACTTTGGATATTGAGGACTGTCGTGGGCAGGGATATGATGCAGGTTCTGGCCATATTAATGGTCTTTCTGCCAGGATTTCCAAGATAAGTAGGAAAGCTATATACACACATTGTTATAGCCACAGATTAAATTTAAGTATTTGTGGATCTTGCTCAGTTCAATCTATACGTAATGCCTTTGAACAAGTTAAGGAAATTGCAATTTTTTTAACATATCTCAGTCACGCCAACAAATACTAGAAACTAACATGGTTAAGTACTGCCCAGATATTCAAAAGAAAAAACTGAAGAGTGTTTGTAAGACCAGGTGTGTAGAGCGTATTGAAGGTTTGGATACTTTTGAGGAACTTTTTGTTGCTATTGTTTTCACCCTGGAGGAAATGAGTATTAATCTTAATGGGAAAAGTAATAGAGATACATCTACCAAGGCCACATCTCTATTAAAACTTGTAACTTCTTTTGATTTTATTGCTGCTCTTTTGTAATAACAAGTTGTGTCTTTGATTTAACACTCCCTGTAACCCAGTTGCTGCAATCGAAGAGCAATGATATAGCTGATGGGTTGTATTTAGTTGAGTCTTTAAAAAATTTATCAACTTCCATCAGAAATATGCTATAAGCCTTAAATTTAGCTGATAAAATTAATGTCGAGGAAAGAAAACCCAGGACATGTAGCCGCCAAATAAATTCCGCAGAATCTCTGTCAGATTATTTCAAGAAAGCCATTACCATTCCATTGGCTGATCATTTGCACACAGAATTGACAAACAGATTTCCCTTCTAAACTGTGCATGCATGCTGTATGCATACAAAGCATGCATGCTGAATGCATGCAGCATGCATGTTGCATGCATGCAATTCGGCTTATTTGCATGCATGCAGGAAATGCATAATTCTGCATACAAATTTGCATGCATGCATAGGCTGCATGCATGCATAAGTGCAAAAGTGCATGCAAAAATTTCATGTATGCATATTTTTAGCAATCTTAAAAATTGAAATTTTCCCGTCATTCAGAAACACAAAAACTGATTCAATGGCAAATTATTTAATTGCAAATTTATTAAACCCTACCTAAATGATGACAACATTTAAAATATAAACCATTTGTATACGAAGTGCTAAAATATAGATTACATGTACAATCAAAATCTGATTTGTATTGTTTTCAAATTGCCAAATCGCTTTAAAACTTATAAAATGCCTAAGCAGTGCAGAAATACAAATCAAATGTCCAAAACGTTTGGTGTACTACGAAATAGCATGTAATTGTCTAACGTTTCGAGTGAAGGCCCTTCGCCTTTAACTCTCTGACGAAGGGCCTTCACTCGAAATGTTAGACAACTTACATGCTATTTCGGTAGTTACACCAACCTTTTTAGATACTTTAAAATATAGTTTATAATATAATCTTTTCAACCACCGGGCTTCATCAGATTAGTAAAATTAAATAAGTGTCAAATGTCAATTTTCACCAAACATGGCAACAATAGCCAATAACTGAGTCGTCTCGGTGTGTTGCATGGCGTCCTCTTATAGATTCAAAGGCCACTTGCCCAATCACTCTGTTAACATCAGGATAGCATTTGAAACATTTGTCCTAAGAAACCTTTAAGAAAAGAGGAAAATTATCAATATTTGTATTTGGTACACTGTCTATAATAGCATTTTATACTGTATAAAATAATTCATTTTACTGAAATATAATATTTCAGAAAAAGGAATTATATTCAAACATGTAATTCCTTGCAAAATCAAATAAGTTATACAAATGTTATGTTTTTGGATGGCTTCTTTACTATTAGTCTGAAGCAGAGTATAAACTGAAATATATTAAGTACCGTACTGCACATGTGTGTTTGATGATTAAAGTTGCAAGTTGCCAATTGGTTGTGAAATTCTGGTCACCGACTCAGCAGTACCCAATTTTTGGTCACACTCACTGACTCACATCCAATAAGATGCAATTTAGGGTCACCCTGTATACAGTTATCCAAAAAGTTTGAGTGCTGCATAGGCAGATAATTTGGTAATAAATTGGTGTGAAAAGATTATGAACTGCCAATTCCGTGACTAACCTAAGAGCCAATCATAAATTCAAGGTAAAAAGGCCACTCATGCCAGAAAAAGTTCAAACAGTTCGAAAATTGGCAGGGTTCGCCAGTATCTTTGGTCTGTGGTATCCTGCATCAAAAGTCAAAACATGCAGGTCAATTTGTTTTTGAAAAATAACATAATGTATATATTAGTGAAAGTGTTGTAAAAAATAATTAATTTGCATATATGTCAACAATGTTTTGCAATGCAAACTGAGTTTGGAATAACCTCTCAACCAAAACAAATTTACAAATAGATTTAACTCGATCTTCGTGGCACATTCAAACACCTCAAGGAAAAACAGACAGACTGTGCTGTATTATTGATTACAGTATGGAGATAAAGCTAAAATTATGGATCAAGTTTGTAAACTGGAAAGCTCTGTTTTACATTTGCATACATGTGCACAAGAACATGGTCACATATTATATTTAGATAATAATAACTAGTTTACAAGCGCAGCATAAAAACTTGTTATTGTTGCACAAGCTGAATACAGACTTGAAGGTAGCAAGCAGACTCCACAGAATAGAGATCAACAGTTGATCTACCTTCTCATCAAGTCTGTATTCAGCTTGTGCAACAATAACAGGTTTTTACGCTGCACTTGTAAACTATAATAAGAGGCCAAGTATATTACAACGACAACAAAATAGGACTTCAAACCGAAGTATCTTCGAACACCCAACGCAATTACTACCCAGTAAATCATAGTTATAATATTAACTTAACAGTGATAATTACTTTACCTCTGTCATTTCGAGTGTAATGGTTGCGTTGAAAGAATATTATTCAAATCCAAACGCGAAGTTGACTGTTACAGCTATGTTGCATGTGGCGACTGTCGAAGCGATTGTAGCTTCAATGCTGTCGGATCAAAATTTCCTGTATTCTGATTGGTAGAGCTGCAGGCAGACCTCTGCGAAGACAGTGCTTGCATTTGTGTTGCTAAATTAAGCACACGTCATTGTTGCCTGATTTGTCGAGAACTCATTTAGTTGATCCGATTGAAATACATGGTCAATCATAAAGATAGGAATTAGGAAATATCAAAATAAATATAAATATATATTCACCTTAGCTTATAAAATAGTATTTTTGCATAAGGTAGCCTATTACATGTTCCGATCGTGTGTTACTGAGAGAACATTTATTTGACTGAGACCCGATTCAAATTCCAATCTGGGGACCAATCTGCTAATAAGTTTATATAATAATTAAATAAACTGATATACATCGAAAACTTTGTATGTTTAGTTTTCATGTGAGAACGGGCATTACGAGAGGGGAAATGGCCTCTTATGCCAGTCCTCGCACGAAGCAACTTGCAGCTCGCTGTATTTCCAATTTCACCACATGTGCAGCTCATTGCGATAACTCGCGTGGTTTAAGACTGATGAAGCGATCGCCGAGTTTTTTTTAACAAACTTCGAGGTGTTTGGATACAGGTATCCTGATGAAGCACTCTTCTGAGTGTTTCAGATTAATTTATGTAATTTCTCCTTCAATATCTATGCAAGTTAACCACCACTAAACACGGTAATGATTTCCTTTGTGCAGATTTCGCCATGAATTACTATTGATTTGAAATGTTGACATAATTTGTTTTGATTGGTTATATTTACTGTGAGTACTTGCCGTGAGTAAAAAATAGTTCAAAGTTTCCAACAGCGAGTTGCTTCGTGTGAGGACTGGAAATCTGCCTTACAGCCTGGTTTCCATATCGCTATTTCACCTGAGCATGCACATGCAATACAGCTATAACTATGCATGCATACATGCATTACATCTGAACACGCATGCAATAACAATTTTGCACACATTAAAATAGCAACTGTACATTGCAAGTTTTCTTGTAATCATTGTTATGGATAGAGGCGCTATATAAAATGTATTATTATTATTATATACAATTTTGCCTGTATTTTATATTTTAATGCATGCAATACAATTTTGCATGCATGTATTTTATATTTGTATGCATGCAAAACAATTTTGCATGCATGCATTTTATCTTTGCATTCATGCAATACAATTTTGCATGCATGCATTTTATCTTTGCATGCATGCAATACAATACAATTTTGCATGCATGCATGCATGCATCCACGGATGCATGCAATACACATGTATATGCATGCAATAGTATGTTGCATGCATGCATGCAGCATGCATGCTGCATGCATGCACAGTTTAGAAGGGAAAGGCTGGTCACCCCAAAACCACCATCTCCAGGGAGACAATACAAAGGTATATGAGCATGGGTTACACTGTAACCAAGATCGCCGAGACTTCTATCAGCTTTATACAACCGAATGAAAGAATTGGGTATATTTAATACCAACCAATATTCCGTTATTAATAACAATACCTTGTATGCTGCTATATATCGTACAAAACACGACCATCCAAATTGTGGCGAGGTTACGGTGATGGGTCATTTAAGAGCAAAAGGAATTAATGTTCAGCGACATCGAGTTTGTGAGGCGATACATAGAGTTGACCCAGAAGGTGCCGATGAACGTAGATGCAGAAGAATTCACCGCCGTGTCTATTCTGTACCGTGTCCGAACTACATGTGGCATGTAGATGGAAATCATAAAATGATTCGCTGGCGTCTAATAGTGCATGTTGGAATAGATGGGTATGGCAGATTGTGTGTATTTTGCAAATGCAGTGACAACAATACATCACAAACTGCTTTTAATGCATTCCAAGATGCAGTTGGGCAATACGGAAGACCACTCAGAGTAAGAAGTGACAAAGGGGGGACAATGTGTCCATCTGGCAAGATATGATGAACAATTCACCATTAAGAGAGATGGCAGCTATAACAGGAAATTCAGTTCATAATCAGAGGGTAGAACGTTTTAATGGTGATCTAAATCGACATTGTGCTAATGTCATAAAGCCTGAATTATACGACTTGGAAAGTCAAGGTGTACTCGATCGTTCCAATGACACCGATCTGTTTTGCCTGCATTATGTTTACGTACCAAGAATTAATGCACTGTTGAGAGAATTTGTTGATGCCCACAACAACCATTCCATTTCAACTGAACACAGCCAGTCTCCACGGCAATTATTCCTGAATAATCAGCATTTACTTGCCTTGCACAGTGGTGCAGCTCAAGAAGTAAATTATGGAGCAGGCGATACCTGCAATCCTTTGACTCAGCAGCAATATCAGTCTTCACCAAGAAATTGATCCTCTTATGTATACCATATCACGCCCTGACTTATATAAACAGGCAGTTTCATTTGTTGGTGATATGCTACTAAACAGTTAAATTTGAACAACGTTGCAGTGTTTATATTTTCATATCGATTTTGATATACAGTATAGAACTACATGTATACTGTAAAATAAAATAACATAACATTCCTCCTAAATGTGCTTTCTTGCTTATACAGTTTTTATCAGTAACAAAATAAATATAAACACATGGTTTAAATAGACTAAAATACAGATATTGTATATAGTGTATGTGGAAACAAAGGTGTATGAACGTGAACCACCACGGGTCGGCCAGGGGGTTAGTGAGTAGTGCCAGTGGTAAACCAAATACTTCTTCAAAATCGGTCAAAATACCTAAAGATATCTCCAAATACCAAAAACTACCAGGAAAGTCCGAGATACGCATGGTATACTAAATACCTAAAATTGTCAGATACTATATAAAAACGCTGTATATCCAAATTTAAAAACTCTTCATACCAAACCCCGCGGCCGACCCCCACTTAATGCTTGTTTACACAGTTTCGCTGAAATCTTTCTGATTCATGCAATCAATTGGACTCATTTATGAATGTACTCCATCTTTGCATTAAACGTTATTGTTTATTACTTCCCAGCATTAGGAAAATCGTTGCAATAATCTCCTGTGTAAATATATCTTAAATAAAATTTAAACATACACAATGCAATCATAGATTACATTATTATAGGTACAATAAGGTACAGTATGTATACTACAAGTATGTAATGTTCTCAACAGTTTTAAGCTAAACCAAAACAGGGTGAATTTAGGATGGCTTCATCCATATTTTCTTTAAAATTGTCATACTGTATTTCAGACTCTAGCCTGCTTTGAAAAGTAGGCAGGAAAAGGCAGTTTGAACAAGTAGCTGCCTTTGGACGAACATCTCCCCAAAATCTCAAACTTGCTGGTGGGTCAAATTCCATTGGTGGCTCATGACTTGCTCCCGTTGCGAACTCCAGCACATTTTCAAGTGTGGAAGATGCTTTTTCATCTATAGTAACAAAATAAAGAGAAAATTACCAAACTTACAACTATTTATACATAATCGCAGAGCAAGGGAAATTCGATAAAACATTGAGTGATTATAATAATAATATTTATTTATTTATATAGCGCTATTTCCAATAAAATACATTGCCCAATAGCGCTTTACAAAACTCTAAAAACCGTTACCATTACATTGTGGTGGTTTACAAGGAATTAAAAATAGTTTAAAATCTATATATCTAAGAATCTAAAAATAAAAGTAATTATTTACAGTTCATATGCTTTCTCAAAAAGGTAGGTCTTAAGTTGGTTTTTAAAACTTCATAGAGATGTAGCGAACCTCACTTGCTGCGGCAGAGCATTCCACTCCAAAGGTGCAGCATGAAAAAGCCCTAAAACCGTAGGTACGTAAATTAAAACTAATTGTTTACTCTGTGCTGACCGGAGATTACGTCTAGGTACATAAATGTTAATAAGGTCAGATATATATTGAGGAGCTACACTATTCAGTGCTTTATATGTCAGTAACAGTAATCCCCTCGCCCGGCGCAAAGCGCCGGCCGAAGGCCTGAGGGTGATATCGACCGGCGTTTAGTCCCTTATCACGCGATATCCAAGCGGATCCCTATCTCGGATGCAGTTTATATATTTATATATATTCAAGATCAACCGTCAACGGCCCATGCGCGGCATCGGAAAATTTGGCCCTGGTAACTAGATATGGTAAATAATAAATGTCTGCATTTGAATTCGTGTTTTGTCGGGTTATACGGTGAATGAAGATTTGAGTTCAAAAAGATCGTGAAAAGGCAGTGAAAATGCAATATATCGTCGTCCGAAGATGTCAAGTTGGTAAATCAAGTTCGTAAATCAAGTTTTATACGTGGCGTCAAAACTAAAGATTCTAAAGGTAAACCCGTTTTCGGTTTTTTAAACCTGTTAGTCAGTTACAAAGATAGTTTTGCAAACATGTCCGAGTATGTTATTCAGGCTTTTATTTGATGTATAGCATGATTTTCTTGCGTTAGTAGTTCAAAAGATATCGTCGTCTGAATATCTAAAATATTTATACTTAGTTTGTCAATCCAATCCAAGCGTCGTCGCTTTTTTCAAGCTGTTAGGTATCAGTTACAAAAATATTTTTGTAGATATGTCAGAGGCTGTTAATCAAGCTTTCATTAGATATCTAGAATGAGTTCTTAGAGTTAGTACTTCAAAATATATTGTGGTCGGAACATTTCACTTTTGGCATGTCTTCATGGCAACCGAAATTTAAAATTATTATAACACCAACCCAAGTCAGTTTTAGGGTTCGGATTAGGGTTAGCGATTATTTGAATTTCGGTTTGTTGATATATATCGAGAAAGCGCCAATCAGACATCATACATGCACCACACTGGTTATAACAATCAGTGTTTATACGCTCATCTGATGGCATGCTGGTCTGGCCAATGGCTTAGTGTGTTTGTGTAAACACCTTTGTCCTGTATTAGGCCTAGACAATGCCAGTCCTAGGCTTCCAATTTATATATTTACACAGATTTTGAAATTATCCATCACCATTGTTTCACTCGGTCACTTTGCAACCCCATCCACAATGGAATAATTGCAATACTTGTTAATTTGATAATATAGTGAGTACCAGTACTGGTGGTAAGGATGTAAAAAAGTACAGATTACAGCTGTATTTATACTGCAGGTCTATAGGACTAACCAGGACCAACCTGGCTGCATGCCACCTTGGGCCTGGCTTACATTTTACTCACTTTAATAGTGTAAACATACACCATACTGGCTATAACAATCAGCATTTATGCTCATCTGATATTATGGCATATGCCCTTCTGGCCAATGGCTTAGTGTGTCTGTTTAAATTCACCTTTGTCCTGGATAGTACGCCTGGACAGTGCCAGTCCTAGGCTTTCAATGTATATTTTACACAGCTTTTGAAGGATAAATACTGTATAATGTATAATTGGGTAGGTTAACAGTAACACTCACTGTGTCAGGGGAACATGTTAGGATTAAACAAGTGGTATCACCCCACTGACAAGAAGCAGCTGAAAGGAATTTCATCCTGAATTAATATATATATATTGGTGAAATAATTAGATTAAGCAATATCGTTCTTTGTTTTTTGGGGGGCTTTTGTCATTTCAATTTTTGAAATTGTGTTACCGGTACTTGAATACCATTGAAATACTGGTACATGAATGTGCATAATTATATAATATTAATAAAAGTTAAGAAACAGAAGTCTTCTAAAAGAATAAAAGGTTTATCAGACTTATCAATTTGGTCTAGGATAAATTTAGGTATGGAATCTTTTGGTATCTGCTACTAACAATTAGACAATAAGGAACATGCAGATTACATTATTACAGTAGGGTACATGTATCTGCTTATACTGACAATTAGACAATAAGGAACATGCAGATTACATTATTACAGTAGGGTACATGTATCTGCTTATACTGACAATTAGACAATAAGGAACATGCAGATTACATTATTACAGTAGGGTACATGTATCTGCTTATACTGACAATTAGGCAATAAGGAACATGCACATTACATTATTACAGTAGGGTACATGTATGTACAAGGTTATGCAGTCTCGTGAATACAATTGTACTTTGAGTAAAATTTTACGGTACTGTAAACATGCATGTTGAAATTTATTATTAAAAGCATAACTGACATAATTAACTTTATTATGTAATATATAATTAATAAAATTATTATTTAAATTAATAATTATTAAAATTAATTATTAATTTCAATAATCAATAATTACACAATTGGTTTCCAACCCTGCCTGCGAGACAATTGTGTTGGCAGACTTTCCCATTTGGGTTCTGTTCAGTACACTACCCACAAATTGCACCCAAAAAATAAGCAGTTTGAAAATCTGTTCAGTTTGGCAATATTAAAGCCTCAAACAGTAAGCGGGCGAGGGGTTGTTGCGTATACGTATATCTAGTTTTATACGATTGTTTGATTGGTAGCCAATGCAGGTTGTACAAAACTGGCGTAATATGTTCTCTTTTACGAGTAAGTGTAACTACCCTCGCAGCCGCATTTTGAACTTTCTGCAAAGTTCTATGAGGTAACAGGGAAGTCCGTATAGAACTGAATTGCAAAAATCAAGCCTGGATGTTATGAATGCGTGAACTACAGACTCCGCAGATCTGTGGCTAAGGTATTTTCTGATTCTGCTTATCTTCCTCAAATGATGGAAACCAGACTTGCAGATGTTGGCAATGTGATTTTCCATAGACAAAGATGAGTCCATAAGTACACCAATATTTCGCACTTTATATTATCGATACAATTTTCAAATATCATGAGTAGTGTAAATCCTTAATTGCACGAGCAAAATCATATGATTACTCATTTATTATATGCATGACAAAATTACGACACGTGCGCTTCATCTTCTTCGAAGTCTTTAAAAACGTCTTGTTTCTTTAGTTGACAACAAACCTTTTCATTCTTGGTGTTTTTTGTAATCAAAATATTTACATGGAATTTGTAATTCGTAGTGTACAACAAGTCGTTGGATGCAGCCCATAGGCCACCATTTTGAATTTTATTGTCAAACTTGTTCCCAGTGTCTTCTCTCTTTTCTATTAATTGCACTCTCAGTCAATCAGAATCGAGTAATTTTGTCATGTATATAATAAGTACTGTTATCATGGTTACTTTTAACATTATCGTTACTTATAGTACCTGCACAGTCTTGTAAGTAGTCTCTCCATAGCATGACAATGAATTATTGACGTTCTCTTCTGTGTCATTATCTGAATACTGTACATAGAAGAGCATGTCAACAGACTCAGGAGTATTTATATATCTTCCTTGGTTACAAAATACGGATTCAAACTGCGCAGGATGTTTTTAAACTAAATCTAAAATACCCAATGTTTTCAAACCATCTTTGAATTACTCGAGAACACTTCTTGGGTGATCAATGACATGGTAATGATACAACTCCTTCATTAATGCATCTTTCTTGTCAGAAGAAAGAACTGATGAAAAGCCACTTTGGAAAATCAATGAAGTGCACTATCATCATCGGTGAATTGGTCAAACTCTTCTTTCGATGAGGTTTCCTGAATCTAAAGATAAAGATGCACTGATAGAATAATCATTGGTATAATTAGTGTGACATCGAACAATCTTAGATTCAACATTTATATTGTGGTCATACACCGATTAATGTAAGTCGTAATGCCTACAATTAGGAGCAAAATGACGTGAGACAATTTTAGCAAATGCAGTTAATTTGATGCGCTTAACGGGAAATCAACATTCCAAGTTGGACGACCCCCTCCCCATATCAAATGTTGACCATGTAGAATAATGCAATTTGCTGGACACAGGTATAATAGGTGCACAACATTGAATGGGGGAAGGGGGAATTATGAAGAAAAGTGAATTTTTTTGGTCAATTGTTGGATATGTAAAATCTTTGCTGCTGGGAAAATTTGGCGTAAGGCAGACCACAAAGCTTTCTCGAAATCGATCGTGATGTGCTCGACAGCTGGTGTTGAAGGGAGTAGGCCCAGGACTTTGTTTATAACCTGTTAAAAAGGTATGATTAATACACGAATTGAAGTCCTTTTATTTTTACCATAGACATTTTATTTTTACCTTTATGTAATCATTAGTCTTTCTACCAGACATCAACACAAATAGTAGAGGAACTTGCTTTACATGGTCATCTTTACGGACAAACACGTTCACCGTCAAAAGCTGAACGAATGGATGATGACACAATTCAAATGTGCCATCAATGTACCAACGCTTAGCTCTCTGGAGGTGCTCAAGTTGCTTGTTTGTGGCAAATACCAAATGGTGCCTTTCACGAACAACAACATCAGCTTTGAGGAATTCTGGTGGAATGTGGTCATTCTGAATATCAAAGGCAAGATCTGTCGGATCTTTAGGTCTCTGGCGCTGTCGCAGTCTATTAGCTGCTCTGGCAAGGAATTCTGGTTTTGGTAGACTTGGACAGGGGGCATCACCCAATTCCTCTAGAAGGACCTATAGAATTAAAAAGATAGACAACCAATGGTGAACTTGTGGTTCTGATGGTGGTTGAAGGATTATAGGAATCATACCCATTGCCGAGTTGCAACTAATGGGTAAATCTGAGCAGCTGTTGTCGTATTGGCACTGTTTTATTTCTCACCCTTATATATATATATATATATAATAATATATATACCCTTATACCTATAATATACACAGAATCTTATCCTGGCATTACCACCCATATATACAGAACTCGTGACTAGGCTCTCGGCAATATATATATATATATATATATAAATATATATCTCTCAAAACTATATATATATATATTATATATATACACACACACATACACACATATATATATATACATATACAGTTTAACTGTAATTAAATTGTAACTTTATTTACCTCGTTAACAACTGCAGATGCTGGTTTGAAGAGATCGGCAAGTTCTTTTTCCTTAACTGTTGAAGATATTTTCGCAGCAATTGCTGCACCTACTTCTGCTGGATGGTTGTGACCATTCTTGCCTGGCTGAAAGGTCCCATCACTTCTTTGTATGACAGTGGCTCTGCATGGTTGTAACTTTGGGCGGACAGTGCCAATCTGTAGCACCGACTCGTTGTCGTTTGACATTATATACGTAGCCCTGGCTGTCGACCAGTTTCAGCCCCCTCTGCTTTGTCCCATTCTCCACCAAGTAGTATGTGATCTCTGTGGATTCTGTTTCTTCATTCTCCTCAGTTATTCTAATTGATGGATCAGCAATAGAAGACCCTTCAAGGAGTGACCCTGATTGCGGACTGTGAATCATGGAACTGGATTGCGGACTGTCGAACATGGATGGTGACATGGCATCTGCTATGAGAGCAGAATCAGGTATGTTATTTGAATTTTGCAGTGAGATCGTCTCACCGAAAATCAGATAAATGAAGAAGAATTGACAGAAGTCGAAAAACAACCTCAATGTTTGTTTCGCATGTGATCTATACATTCATAAAGAACAATATCGTAGTATTAGAAAAGACCATTTTATTAATAGATGCAAAACAAATACTGAATTCATTTTTGACTTCTGTAAAGTGTTTCTTCCTCCCCTTACTTTAGCGTATAAAGTAGGGACATTTGTATCTGAAATATTAACTGTGGAAATCTATAATCTGTTACTCACTCAATAGCGGGATGTCTTCCTCTATCCTCGTGCTTTCACCGAGTGGGATTGGATTTTCGTCCAACATTCCATCACCCATGTTACCTGTGGCAGTGCACAACGTGCAGCGCCAATTAATTGCATGCCCAGATTTGACTAGGGGGCGAAACGAAATTACTAGGCGGCGAAACGACCGGATACCGTAAAATTTTTAGCAAAAATCTCGTAAGTGTCTCAACGATTTTGCTCCCGATTGTAGACTTGCCACAAGTCGTCCATGGGAGGATTTGTGAAAGACCCTCGCCTCGGGCTGCACCCTCAGGACATTTCATCAATAATTTATCTCATATCATGGTATTACTTAGATTTCGCAAGGTCCTTTTCATTCAAACTCGTACACAGGCTCCTTGTTTGTTTTTGGTTCCTCGTTGAAAAGGACTTTTCCAACCGGTAGTGCACTAAAATTCACCGATGGATTTTTCGTCCGGTGACGTATCCATCCTATAATTACCAATAAAATGTTGACTTTGAATATATCTTTGTTCCGCGAGACTATTGCATATTAACCAAATCTGATTAAAATGGCCTCGAGCAAACACTATTCCGAAATGTCAGTCTGTATTTTCACTTGATTTCTTTGATTTAAATCTCTGCAAGTGATAAACGAGTCGGCCACGTTCGCAAACCTTAATCATTCTCTTGCTAATAATATTTATGGCATGAATACTAAGGCTTGAGGGGACATATAGTAATTAATTTCCCAACATGTCATGGTATTAGTTTGTAATACTATGATCACCGAGGTATAATATTTAACTTAATGCATTTATTTGTTGTGTGAAAAAAGTATTGTTTGGATATGCATGCTTAAAGGAAGAATTAGAAATTTACATTAAATGGCAAAATTATAAATCGCCCACCTTGTTTGAGGGAAATTAGAGATTAAATTCCCAGTTAGAACATAATAAACCGAGGTGCATGATCATGGTATTACTACAGCTAGTATACTAAGACATTAGAGTTTGATGTTTCAGAGAAGTAACCATGGCATACTGTATAAATTGTACTTATCCTGATATTTGATAGGTACTTATAGTACGTATTCCATATAAGGTCATATCGGACGGGACTGGGAAGAGCAAATACGTTGCCCTCGTACCAGCCTCCAAGTTAATTGGATTGTAACCAACCCCAAAACAACAAAGGTCCTAACCCTCCCACAAAGCTATAGAATATATTATTTTAAAGTTAAATGATCTATTTACAACATACATACAGCTTATCCTGGTCGCTAACTTAGTTCTCTTTGAAAGCGGATAATCAAACATGCACAAAAATATAAATTTCGTATTACGGATACCATCTTGTAAACCAACCAACACCTTTAATTTATTACAACATGTCAAAGAAAATCATTCACTGGACCTCATCATTGCTCGAAGTGGCACTAAAATAATCGAATCTGTTTCAGTAACCGATCCCGGCTTCTCCGACCATTTTGCCGTCATTGCTAAAATTTGTTTGGAGAAACCTGTCCACCCACGGAAGGCAATATCCTACAGAAACCTAAAGGTCATTAACCATGTTGAACTCCTTAATGACGTCAGACTGGCTTACAATTATGCGAACTTGACCACCGTTGCAGATGCTGTCGAACTCTACGAGAATACGTTATCACTGCTTGATCTACACGCGCCCCTTAAAAAAGAAAACCATCACTTTGCGCCCAGTGTCTCCGTGGTATACCGAAGAAACCCATAAATTGAAATTAAATAAACGTCGTCTTGAACGTCGTTGGCCAGCTACAAAACTGCCATCTGACAGACAATCGTATGTGAAGTATTGCTCTTATTTTAACTCGTGTTATCCAATTCGAAAATGTCCTATTATTCAGAAGTCATCGATGGATATAAATTAGATCAAAAGACGTTATTCAAGACCGTGGATAAAATGTTACATAGGACAACTGAAAAGCTCTACCCATCCATAGATCCTGCAGACAAACTGGCTAATGACTTCGCGGACTTCTTTGTTAATAAGATTACAAAGATCCGATCTGATTTAACAAAAAACACTTTCTGGACAATCATTCACCGATTTGGATGATAATATGTCCAGATTACTCCAATCTGCATATAAACAACATCATAGCACTGAAACTGCCTTAGTTCGGGTCCATAACGACATTCTCAAGGCAACAGACAATCATCAATCAGTGATTATATTACTACTAGACCTATCAGCGGCCTTTGACACGATTGATCACGCCATCTTACTTTCAAGACTGTCCAGCAGATTCGGATTCAAAGGCGATGTCCTTCACTGGTTTACTTCCTATTTGTCAGGAAGAAAGCAGTTTGTGAATGTGAATGGTGGCACATCCCAAATACATGATTTGCCTTTTGGTCTTCCTCAGGGATCAGTATTGGGCCCCATGCTCTTTCTCTTGTATACTTGCGGATATTATTCGCCAACATAATATGCAATTTCATCTTTATGCCGACGATACCCAAAATTACATTTCATTTACAAGACCTCAGAGTTACACGAAGCCGATCTATCTGTATCTCTGATTGAAGCGTGTACTCGGGATATCTACCAGTGGATGACACAGAACGTGCTGTAAATGAACAGAGACAAAACAGAGCTCATGGTCTTATGTGCCCGACAACGCCCTCCACCAACTATTACTTCTATCTCCATTTGCGATGAAACTATTCAACCTTCGGACACTGCTAGAAATATTGGTATAACTTTCGACTCGTTCATGTCCATGGAATGCCATATAAACAATATCTGTAAATCTGCATTTCTGACACTACGTAATCTGTGTCGTATAAGAAAGCATATCTTGGCACACTCAGCTGAAACCTTGATACATGCATTTATTACATCCAAGCTAGACTTTTGTAATTCTTTATTTTTTGGTCTGCCGAAACACATGATCCAAAAACTCCAATCTGTCCAAAACTCTGCAGCCAGATTAGTCAGCTCGATACAGACATGAGCACATAACACCTACATTAAAGGACTTACATTGGCTACCTGTGGAGCATAGGATACAGTATAAAATCCTCTTACTAGTCTTCAAGTGTATGAATGATATCGCACCATCTTATTTGAAAGATCTCATTCGCCCATATGTGCCCAAGCGTCAATTGCGGTCTTCATAGAAACATTATCTCGAATCTGAACCATACAAACTGATAGAGGTTATGGCAAGCGAGCCTTCTCAGTAGCTGGGCCCATATTATGGAATTCTTTACCAGACCATCTAAGAGATCCCACCATACCTAAAGAAACTTTTAAGAATAGACTTAAAACACACTTGTTTAATTTAGCTTATTATTAAGTATCCATTTTAATTATTGAACGTTACTTTTCTACTTGTAAATTATTAATAGTTAGGAGTTCTTTAAGCATGTTGTGATTATTTTATTTATGTTCATTGTAAAGCGCTAAGGGCTAAAGGGATTAGCGCTATATAAATAAACATTACATATTAGCAACCTTAAGCAGCTGGCGTTTTAGAGCGATGGAGGGGAACTTTAGCCGCGGAATACGCGGTTCGTCGCGCCAAAATTGATACTTAAGCTTGACAACATTTGTCACGTTTAAGTACTGTATTGACGCCAGGATTTCAGGATATCAGAGACACTCTCTTGATAAGCTTCTGTCAGGGGTATATTTCTGAAGAGGAACTATTGATTTTGCTTGATGAATACACTTCGAAAAATCCTTCTTTTTTATACGCTTCTTATGGTCGCTTTAAGCTAGATAGAATGGAGGAACCCGAATGCAAGTACGAATTTAGAGTAGAAAAACGTGATATTTCTTTGTTAGCAGATGCCCTCAGACTCCCCGAGATTTTAAGGTGCAGTCAAAGAACTGTTGCAGAGAAAATTGAGGGACTATGCATGCTCCTCAAGCGAACTGCCTATCCTTGTCGCTACAACGACATGATTTCGACTTTTGGCAGACCAGTGTGTAAAATCAGTATGATAACCAATGCTATAATCGACAATCTTTATGAAATACATGGCCACAGAATAACAGAATGGAATCACCAGATTCTTTCTCCTGCTGCCTTAGAAGTGTATGCTGAAGCTATTCATAATAAAGGAGCAGCACTGAGTAACTGTTTCGGATTTATCGATGGCACTTAATGTGCGTCCAATATGCAGACCTGGAGAAAATCAGAGAACAGTCTACAATGGCCACAAGAGGGTACATGCCTTAACGTTTCAGTCAGTCACTTCGCCAAATGGCTTGACTGGAAACCTCTATGGCCCTGTAGGTGAGTGGGGTAAATTATATACAACTGTTTAGTTTAATCCAGGATTAGTGGAAATTTTGTGAACAAATTTCTGTTCAGATATCATACAAATTATGAAATGTTTTGCCTTAGAAAGTTTTAACTTAAGTTGTCAAACAGCACACACCAATAAACAGCCGATTAAAGTTTAATCTAGGATTAGCTCTAATTGCCTTTTGAACAACCTACATCATAATTATCAGTTCCCACTTACTCGATAACCCAGACTGTAAAGTGTTTTTTTGCACTAATTTTTGCGCGGAAATTTTTGGGTTTTTGCGCGGAAATTTTTCGTCATGTAAAATTTTTGCACGGCGCCGCGGTTACTAGCCATACTGGGGCCCGGGGGGGCGACTCGGGGAGCAATATTTGATATTGTCACAAAAAAATTTTACTTTCACGATGGGATCATTGGAATGCATAATCCATAATACAATAATATGCAGCCTATAAATTGAATGCAATACAGCAATAATAAACACGCAATAGTGAATAGCCCAAACATATGTGTATAATACTTAATATTATTATACACTAAACTTACTATAAAATTACGTACTAGCTGCTAGCACAATACATAGCAGTTCTGTTCTAGTGTCTAATAAATTTCTTAAAATTAACGTAAACAATATATACATGTATATATTATGCAAATCACGCTTGCGTATTAACAAATCAGAGTGCTGCTTGTCTGCCTTTGTACAATTCTACACAAGGTATGGCAACCGACCAGGTGTGGAGGAGATCCTTTTGAGGACACGGGAACCTTTGTAGCTCTGTTTGGTTTTGTAAACAGGTATGTGGTGCCTTTTCAGACCAAGAGATTTGTCACCATCGATATAAATCTTGGCCATTTCAGCCACTGCCTTTCCGCATTGCAAAATAGGAGGGAAGCACCAGTCGACTTTAGCACGATTTGCCAAAACTTGGATGCTCTGGCCCCCATCCTTCTCTTGTTTTTCAACCACTCGGTAGAAGGATTCCACAACAGATTCTGTGCCAGTTTTAGCATACAGAATGTCGAAAATAATACAAAATTCTTGTCCCACCTTTGTGTAAAAGGATGGATCAGTGTACAGCGCCTTTATGATGGAGAACTAACATACCATTGTGTTATGCAATGTGCCTCATCGATAGCAACTCCTACCAACATTTCTCTGAAGCTTTCACAGGTAAATATTCCTCTCCAAGTTAGTGGTTGACAATAGACATTCAGGTGAACCAAACACAACTATGTAATTTCCATTTAAAACCTGTTGGATAATTTCCGGGTCTTCTTCATCGGTAATGGCTGCAATACAGAGATTATTCAAATGCATAACTTGGTCATCCATCAGCGAGCGCAAAGGTGAAATAACAACAATAACGCTTGATCCACGAGGCTTTGAGCGAGGAACATCAGCTACAATTGGGAGACACTGAAAAATTAGCGATTTTCCAAAACCAGTTGGCAAATTTACGAAGATATTCTTCTCTTTGAAAACTCTCTGATTGCTTCTTCTTGTTCAGGTAGAATGTCCGCCAACTTAAACTGTTTCTTTACCTCATGAAATGCTGAATTCTACAGGGCTTCTGTGAACACCGCCATGTTGTTACTTTATTGCGCAGGAAAATGATCGCAGGGGGGTCGGAACACGAATTTGGTCGCTGATCCGCAGACGGACTATATCGTGTTTCAAACGGCCAGATGCGACGCAGGCTAGAGTTCATCAACCACCCAACTTTACAAGCTGTGGTCGAAGAATATAAAGTCGTTTCTATGTTGTATAATGACGAAACTCTGTATGGTATAGCCGGAATTGTATCTATGACCGCTTTCGACATAGCAATGTCTCTCGGAGGTTCAGAGGAAATTGTTGAAAGTTTTTATAGCGTGATGGACACGCAACGAAAAGTTCGCCAGCAACACACAACTCTTGAAGACCGTAGCATTCTCAACTGGTCAATAAGCAATGTCCTCAATGTCGAAGATATTGTATCCAAAGCAGGGGCGAAACTAGCCCTTTTTCCTTCAGGGGGTGTGCGGTAAAATTGCCCTGCTAAAATCTTTGGTGCCCTGCAGCTCCGTAGGTAAAATTTACCGAAATGTATAAATGGCAGCCTGCCTCAATCTACATGCATTTGAACTGAATTCCTATTGTCAGTCTGGCAATACATAGAGTTAAAAATAGATATTAATTTATAGCAAGACGACGGAAATTTTTGTTGAATTGATTTTTTTTCAATTGTTGAATTGAATTTACATAGCTATAATACAGAAAAGCATATTGCGGCAGTACTTATTTACTCGGCTTTATTGGAAATTTGCGCATTTTAATTTTCGACCAAGTGTTCAGAACAACTTCTAAATCGATGCTGTCGGTGAGATCCTTTTCACAAGCAAGAACTATCAAGTTGTTCAAACGTTTGTCTTTCATTGTTGATCTTAGGCAGTTCTTAACGATCTTGAGTTTACTGAAAGTTCGCTCATCCTTTGCAACGGAAACTGGTGCGGTAAGCAAAAGCTGATAGGCTTGGCATACGGTTGGAAATATCCTTTTATTTTGATGGACGTACTTGGCAGCCTCCTGCATGGAGCTTAGTTGTTTCGATGAGACCATCGTACTAAAAATGTCTAGCTCAGACAGGAGTACTTTAGGTTCAACTTTGCAAGCAGGTGGAAACAGATTGCATATTGCTTTAACTGTTTCTTCCTTTGGCTTCTTCACTGGAGGTTGTAGCCCATCTGCTAGGGGTTTTATCTTTTCAAGGCAGACTTTGACATTATCCGCGTACTCTGTGATTAAAGAATCGAGCACCAAACACATTTCTTTTCTGTAAAATTCTTTGAATGATAATCGAGAAGCAGCTTCTGGATGTTCGTCAATTCTTCTTGGTGGTTGCGTTCGTCTATGGTGGCGTTGGTATTCTGCCATCGCATCTATGCCCATCTCGTTCCCGAATTGAACAATGGCATCTAACTCTGCATTCATTGCAATCTCATCACTTCGAATTTCTCTCAGGTTTTCCACCGTGGCATCAATTAACTTTAAAGCATCAAGGATGTTGAGCTCTTCTTCCTGTAATTGCTTAGTAAGGATTTTTGTTTTTCTCATGATAAGTCTCATGAACATTAGACCAAAGAGAAAATCGAAACTGAGCAATTTCTTCTTGATCCCATTCCCCTTTGCCTTAACCTTCATTTCGACACCATCCGCAGTGATGATTTCATCAATTGCATTCGGGATGCGGTCATAACTTCGCCAAACAGCGTCGATAGACTCCGAACAGTAAACCCATCTGGTTTTTGATAAGTTCCTAAGCTTCAAGGAGTTTTCGACCTCTTTTGTAGCATTCTCAAAAACTTTATTTCTCTTGGTGCTGCTGCTGAAAAATACGTAGATATCTTCCAGTCCGTCATGCATCGCTGTTACGATGCCACTCTGATTGTAGCAATGTTCATTGAAGGTGTTGGATCGATGTCCTTGGCATGGAATATAAGGCACTGGTCGCTCCAAAATATCCTGTAAGATTTTTTGGGCACCATTCATTCTTCCCGACATTGATGCTGCAAAATCGTACGTCTGAAAAGACAGCATATCTAAGTCGATGTCATTGGCTTTTAAAGAACTAAGTATGTCCTTTGCTGTTGCAGCACCATGTTTATCAAGGGATTCTTTCATTTCAACTACTCTCTCACGTGGGACACCAGCAGAATCGACATATCTTGCAGCAATAATTAGTTTGTCTTGATTTGAGGTATCTGGAGTGGTATCTGCAGACACAGAGTAAACACCAGCAGTAGTAATTTCATCCCTTATCGTCTTCCTCACATCCTCAGCTAGTAAATGCACCATATCATTTTGGGATTCAGAACTCGTATATGTAGTGCTGTATGGTTTTAACCGTTGGTTTTCAAGCCAAGACTTTAAGACAGGGCAATGTCTGGAAAGGAGATTGACAATCTGTATATAATTACCATTCTCGTCTTTACCAGAGCCTCTGAAAGCAAGCGATTGCTTTGCCAGCGTTTTAGCTACATCAAAGAGAATTCCCATAATCTCTTTATTCTTCTCTTCATCTGCCTTCTCTTGGATAAGAATGTTCTTCAATTGTGTGCTCATTAGAACATCAACATGACAGGACTCTATGGAAAATCGGGCAAAATCTGCAAGAGCAGCTTGATGGGAATTGCAGGAGAAATGTTGAAGAAGCTTTCCCTGTTTATTGGCACCAATGCTCTTCATCTTGTGCCATGATCTGATGCCATTTACCCAAGCAGAGTCACTTTTCTCTCGACCCGGTCCAGAGGGAAACAACGAACATACAAAGCAGTATGCTTTATCCACTTTTTGGCTGTATTCAAGGTGTGGAAAGGAACCATACCAGGATGCACTGAATTTGTTTTGCTTGCTTGTTGGTATTGCTTCATTCTGAGGGAAGGATCTTAACTTTGGCTGACTGGGACCAAGCTGTATCAGAAACTTTCGCTGATCGTCGTTCATATTCCGTGGCCTTTCACTGGGATCATGACTTACTAACTGACTGTCTTTCGTGATCACTGGAGAGCCTACTGCAAGTGCTTGTTCTCTGACTTTGTTAATGACATGTGAACAGTTCTTTATTAGCTCCTGAGAAAGATCACTAATTTTTAATGCAATGTCTTTGACCTTCACAATGAAACTTTCGGTTCTCGTGTCTTCTTCTGATCCTGCCTCATCTAGCATATTTTGACATCGATGGAGGAAATGTGAAAGGGCCCCTAACTGTCCTGCACATGTAAGCCATGTTATGTTATCTTGGTTATCTTCATTATCACATTCACTGTCTGAAGGAAGTTCACTATGTGTTTCCTGTAAAGTGTCAATTTAAATTAACATTATTACCTACTGCTGAAGCAAGTTATATTATGTTTTAGAAAGTATTTATCATACATATAGAATTCATTTATGAACGTCTGAACTGAAAACTCATTTACCCAACTCAAAGCCTAAAACAGCACCAAAAATGATTACTTTAGACAGTCAAATTCTGATTGGCTGAACTACACATTGTAGGCCACTACTAACGAAATTAGTCGCATTTCAAAGCGATTTTCAGACCTTTCGGATGAGATTTTGGGTAGTTTGTTTCAAATAACATTTTCCCAACATATACTAGAACAATTAGCTAGATAAATCATTTAAATGCCAAATCTTAAATCACGCATACTGATCAAATATGTTTACCTCATAACCCTGATTAGCCTCTAATGGAATGGAATCTCTTTCAGATGATGAGGTAGATTCTGCGGTCTCTTGAACATAAATTTCTGGCTTACAAGGACTTGACAACAGATTATCTTCCACAGCTTGAGTGTAGGGTATTTTCTCTTTAATATGCAGCTGTTGCTCTTTGTCACAAACAGAATCAACAGGTGTTTGTAGAATTACATGATGACTCTACGTTTCCTTGAAAATGCACGTATTCTTTGACAGATCAACTCCTTCATTAGCCTTATTTGGCTCAGCAGCAGCAGATGTTAAAGGAAAAGCAGTTGATTCATTTGTTTTCTATAAAACAAATTAACTACTGACTAAAATCAGACACACACACATGCAATTACAAACACCAATAACATTTGATACACCGCCAAATCAGCACCTTTAATACTACAATATACTCAGATAAACTCTGAGTCGCTGAATGTGATTTGTCTTCCCTCAGACATTCCTTCCCCCAAGTGCATATTCATAATCCTTATTTTATTATAAATATCTATGAAGATTTGATTAAATCAACCAACAAATTTAATACAAACAAACAGAAATTAACAAAATAATAAGAGACTTACCTTAGGCATTGCAAATGACAATCGTTTCTGTGAAGGATGTAGTATATAAACGACTTTTGCCTCTCCATTGTGAGCAGATCTGTTATGTTTTGGAAAGTTGTCGCTGTAAATCTCTTTATTGCAGACTGAGCATTTCATTTTTTGGCGATATGGTCTTTTTCTCTTTTCCCCTTGTGTTTCTGCTGTGGAAAAATGTCAAATAACATTATATTGAACAAATATTTTATATTTATTTAATTTGCATATTTTGCGTACTTAAGCAGTTAAGCTATAAAACGCGCATCTTTGTTTGGTCCTATACTCCTTTTAGTTGTTAATGTATAGATACGGCAACAGCGGTTGACACTCGACAGTACCATGTAATTATGTAAAATCGATAGGATAAGAAGATGTATATTAAAGCACGATCAAAACAAGAAATATCAAAGGCACAGTCATATTTACAAACAACGAATTGTATAGCTTACCTTCCATGCTCGATTTCAATTCAAACAGCTCCACAACTCAGCTTTAAAGGCAGTATTACATTATCCATTCAATGAATTAATCCATATCGAAATAAATAAAATAATAGTCATTCAGCCGTCTCCATGAATCTATGAAACTCAAACACAACTACAGCCCGCGCGTTAGCACAAGTACGCTGTACGCATGAACAGCTGCACAAACGCTGCATGCGCGGACTAAGGTCACTTTAATTAATTCGTTTAATTCGTGTAACATACAGAATTGATCATTGATCGTGCATAAAACTGATAAAAGTATAATCGTCATGCATTATTTTTTCTGGATGTAAATATAATTATCACTTTTACTGCGCAATTTCTAATTTTTACTCAACTAGTTATTTTGTTCCATCACTTAAATCCCCTATGCAGGCTAATGCAGCTGTGCCGGGGCTGCTGACTGCGCTGCCCTGTAAGATCTCTGATTGCCCTGCCAATTGGGGTTTTTAGTATTTTGGTGGGGTGTCACACCCCCCCACACCCCCCTTGAGTTTCGCCCCTGATCCAAAGCAGCAAAACTCTATGTCCATGGATCATCCGTACTGAAATTACCACGGCATCATGTTGGAACATTGAAGAAAAAACTGAGACATCGTACACAGCGAGTCAAGTTTTGACACGTTTAAAGAAAGAGAAGGGATGCTATCCATTCCTAGCATAATTATGCATGTTTTTATCATAGAAAATGGATTTGAATGTATAAAATCGAGTTTCATGTTAGTTAAGATTGAGTTAAAAATTGAGCCAGTTTAAGGTAGACTCGTGGATAAGTACTCTTATTAATATTACTTACAGTATGGTTATAGATTAACGCCTGTATTCTAAAAGCTCACTCACACTCAATGAGTAGCCCCTCACCTTAGCAAGTGTGACATACCAATCAGTGAGTGTCAACTCACACTCCTGACACTCACATAGTTTAATACTACACTCACCCTCCAACCATTCAAAGACATCACCCACCCTCAAGGGATGCCAGAAATTGGAGTGAAGTGTGAGTGAAAGATACACGTCCCTTCAGACACACTCATCTCAACTAAGGGATAACAATATGGCTGATAGGTGGCTAAGAAGGTTGGAATTACTGGACAATATTCTAAGAGACAACAGAAATAGGCCGAATTTACCGGATTTTGATTATGATAGGTATGATGAGCAATTTCGGTCCCGGTTCAGGCTAACGAAGGATGGGTTTCGTGATCTACTGGACATACTATGGCCGAATATATCTGCACATAATGCTCTTCCTGGCGATATACAACTGTTGTTGGCTCTCCGGTTTTATGCCACGGGTACATTCCAATTAGCATGCGGAGACTTGTGTAATTTCCCAGCCAACAGCAAGTAGGATTATCAAGCATGTATCTGACGCAATTGCACGCTTAAAGAACGAATACATTGTTTTCCCTCCAGATCACATCCTGCCACAAACCAAGCTAGATTTTTGGAGAATCTGTTAATTTCCAAGCGGGGTAGGTGCTATTGATTGTACACATATCAATACCATGCGCTGGGGGAATGAATGCTGAAATGTTTAGAAATCGAAAAGGATGGTTTTCTATTAACGTTCAAACTGTTTGCGGACCACATTTGGAAATACAAAACATTGTTGCCCGATGACCAGGCCATGTTACCGTCCACAACGCAAGAATTTTCGACAACAGCCATCTATGCGCTCAGTTTGAACGAGGTGACATCGACGGTATGTTACTTGGTAAAATATCTTGATAGATAGATAGGTAATTGGACCTACACTGGTGTTGATTTTTTCAGGGGTTTTGTATGATGAATGATGCATGAATACTGCGAATGATTGGCTAACAGCATATTGATTGACCTGCATAACAGACATCACAACAATTACATAAAAATGGCTTTAAAGTAAATCTCGGAGTGATATCTAAACCACTTTATTATATTGATATTAAAAATGATGGGCCAGCCTGAACATTCCGCATCTACCTTTGTGCCGTCTAGTCCAACGTTTAGTCCTTACCTCGTTCATAACTAGTTTCGACAGGTGGGACTTCGTGGAGGGGACGACCCAACGATAATCGTATTTCTATTAACACAATTTTTGGCGGAGTACATTATTTGTGGGAGCGAGGTTATTTAGGGCTTGCTGGTTATGGGTATATAGAGAAAGTCTAGCATGGTACGACAAAACCGTCCATACGGTTGTAGCCTTCGATATACGCACAGGCATCCCAACATCTTATATTCATCCTAAAATCTTTCGACTTAATTGTCATGCTGTTATTTAAATTAGAGAAGAAGGTCGAGGTGACATTTGCCGCGCAAATTAACGCACCACTCGGAAAATTAAGATATTGGGGGCATTATGTCATACTGGCAGCCAAGAAATGACAGGAGCCTCAGCCCGATTTCATAAATCGGGAAGAATTATATCTAATTGAAAACGGGAGTGGAAAGGGGAACTAAAACATAACCCACCATTTCAACATTGTACAATGTACCGACAATGTTACCTACAATGTTATTGATTTTACGGGTTTGTATATTATATCACGTCGGTCTTGAATACTGTGATTAATTGACAATTAGCATGTTAACCACATTGGACATTACAGCAATTAAATCATTGGGATAACATTGATGATTGACATGGACAATGTGTAGGTGAAAGTGGAGCCGAGGGCGGGGTGTATTTGTAAATGGCGAATTTGGAATGTTTGAATACGTGTAGATTGTGTGGTTGTTTGTATATTTGGCATTATGTATGGGTGAATAATAAGACATATCGGTATTGATTCTTGTAAATAATTGGCAAACAGTATATTGAGCATACATGATATGACAACAATTTCATAGTGGGATAATACTGATGATTGACATGAACATTGTGTAGGTGAAAATGGAGTTGAGGGCGTTGGTGTGTTGGTTTTTGTAAATGGAGAAATTGTATTGTTTGAATAGAAACGCGTATAGATTGTGGGGTTGTTCGTATGTTCGGCAACCCTCATGGTAAAATATCTTGATAGATAGATAGGTAATTGGACCTACACTGGTGTTGATTTTTTCAGGGGTTTTGTATGATGTATGATGCATGATGCAGGAATACTGCGAATAATTGGCAAACAGCATATTGATTGACCATAACAGACATCACAACAATTACATAAAAATGGCTTTAAAGTAAATCTTGGAGTGATATCTAAACCACTTTATTATATTGATATTAAAAATGATGGGCCAGCCTGAACATTCTGCATCTACCTTTGTGCCGTCTAGTCCAACGTTTAGTCCTTACCTCGTTCATAACTAGTTTCGACAGGTGGGGCTTCGTGGAGGGGACGACCCAACGATAATCGTATTTCTATTAACAAAATTTTTGGCGGAGTACATTATTTGTGGGAGCGAGGTTATTTAGAGCTTGCTGGTTATGGGTATATAGAGAAAGTCTAGCATGGTAGGACGAAACCGTCCATACGGTTGTAGCCTTCGATATACGCACAGGCATAGATTGTGGTGTTCGTATGTTAATCGTCCGAACATACGAACAACCCCACAATCTATACGCGTTTCTATTCAAACAATACAATTTCTCCATTTACAAAAAACCAACACACCAACGCCCTCAACTCCATTTTCACCTACACAATGTTCATGTCAATCATCAGTATTATCCCACTATGAAATTGTTGTCATATCATGTATGCTCAATATACTGTTTGCCCATTACCAGAAATATTGGACAAAATGGCGCGCGCTAGTGGGTTAATTAATTCAGGGATTTAAAGATGGCGGCCAAATTATACAGTGATTTACATAGGGCGAACACGTAAATGGTAAATTTCATATCCTCAAAACGTTCGCTTACTATTTGCCGCACTCGTAATGCAAAATACATCAGCTCTGGGATTTCATTTGATATTTATCGAATATGGTTAATTCATCTGTCTGCCAATTCTGATTTTGCAGAGCTTATATTCTGCTTATTTGAAACCTTAGATAGTCTTCAATTATTCGAACACCCTACCTTTTAAACGTCCATTTCAAGTCGATGTATAGATGTTTTTTTCTGTGCCGCACTCGGAAACGAATCGTACGTTAACTATCTTTAAAATGCCATATATATTTTGTTCTACGGGCCATCCTAGGTTCTGCCAATTTTTGTTGAAAATGACAAACATTTTAAAATAGTAAATCACCGATCTTTATCCTGAAAATGGCGCTTTCTGACACCAAAATTCATCTTGTACAACTCATCCTTCTTCAGCAGATTTGGCGGCCATATTTACTTTTATGCTGTTAACCGCATCTTACTTAAAGTGTAACGTAGGCTCAGAGCGCCAAAAGGCGCAATAATTCGAAATTCAAAATGTCTAGCATCGAGAGTGTTTACGACAAGGAGAAATTAGCATATAAAGTGAATGTCATTAACCCTCCACTGGCATATATTAGAAAGGAAAATGTGGATAGATTTGCTATAGCTGTAGCAATTGAGATCCCTTGTCCTCTTTTGTATTTGTGGCATGGAATGGTTGGTAGGAGAGACGAGAAAGGAGATTCACTCGACTATATCGACTTATTAAACAATTGGATACCTCGTAAATGGTTCCAAATAAGCAGGGCGACAGGATTTCGTATACAGGGCAGGTTACGAAGAGAGGCTAGTTCTTTTGTGAATAAATATAAAACAGTTACTGGCAGCAGAAAGAAGAATCAGCTGAAGAGTAAAACATTCACAATAAGTGTATTGGTAAACGAGCTGATAAATATTAGTAGTGTCAACGAAATTGAAATCGACTTACACGAAGCCAAAAATAGTGTACAAGAGTGGCGACAAAAATACATTGACTTGGAAAAGGAGAAGGTTATCCTATTGGAGGAAATGCACCTTGTAGTGGACGAGAAGAATGAAGAAATAGGACATTTAAATGAAGATGTAACTTGTTACATACAAAAGATTGAAGATATGGAACAAGAAGCATCAGTCATTCCCAATTCTCATAGACCATTGGGCCAGCTTGGTGAGAGACAAAGGTCAAGACGACTTACAGGAAAAGCTGGTGCCACATTGTGGTTTCTCGAATCACATGGATTGAAGTTGTCTTCCTTAAAAGCTAAAGAAGCAGGTAAAAATATATATTTTCGTTATGAGGAAAATGCTTCAAGATGACAAAGAAAGTGTTGAACAAATTTTGTTTCTTCTTGACAAATTCTGTGTGAGTGATGAAATGTATCATGAACTTGCAATCACATACAATGATTTGCCAAGATCATACCTTATCAAACAGAAAAGGTCTGACCTAAATAAACTATGCCACATTGAAAGGATACCTGGCAAATACCCAGGGGCACAACTATCTTTTGTTGAAATTTTGAAAGAGCATGTTAAGGAGTTTCTGGAATCTCATCCTGATCATAATATTTGTGAACCGATCAAGGTCAAAATTAGTGCTGATGGTGCAAAAATGTCAAGGAATACTAACTTTATATTATTATCATTTGCCCTGTTACAAACTGGATCTGTGATGTCATCAAAAGCTAATAGAACCATTGCAATTGTAAATGGTACTGAAAAATATGACACATTAAACACTTCCCTGCAAATAGTGATATCTCAAATTAATAATGTAATAAAAGATGGACAAATCAATGTTGCTGGGAAAGATATTAACATTGAAATGTTCTTGGGTGGTGACCTTAAATTTTTACTTATGGCTATGGGGATGAAAGGAGCCACCTCAGATTATGCTTGTTTGTGGTGCAAAGTACACAAACTACAATGGTGGGACACAAACAAGGATATATCTTTTTATAACATGGGGGACATGAAGAGAACTCTTGCAGATGTTAAAACCTGCCAAAGTAAAAACCAGTTTTCTTGTTTCAATCCTCCACTGTTCAACATTGAATTGGACCATATCATCTTAGATGAACTTCACCTGATGCTTCGGATAACAGATAGGTTAACCGAGAACCTAATAACAGAGGTGATGGAGCGCGATGGTGATGCTGACTTTTTGAAAACACCCCAACAACCACATGGTGTTTTCCTAGATACATTGGTGAAAACTATCAATGACATAGGGATACCCTTCTCAATTTGGGAGAAATCTAATGCAGATGGCAAAGGAAGTGGTGTATATGACTGGACCAGCTTGATGGGTTCAGACAAAAAAAAACTACTGCGTCTACTCCCAGTTCAGCTGGAAGCTAAGGATATTTTGTATCCAGAGACAAAGGCAATGATTGTCAAACTATGGAAGGATTTTGGGTCCCTCTATGAGTTACTAAGCTCATCAATCAATGACACTGAAAACCTATTCCTAGATGTTTCCTGCAAAACTAAAGAGTTTGTGGAGTTGTTTTGCTCCATTGGCACAGCTAGAATTGGCTACAGCAATGCACGTGTGACTCCATATATGCATGCTTTAGTATATCATGTACCAACATTTTTGAGGGACTACAATTCTTTAAAACAATTTACTGGTCAAGGTGTTGAAAAAAATAACGATGATGCCAAAAGAACATTTTATCAAAAGTCCAATAAATGGGATGCTGCCAGAGATGTTTTATTGCATGAATCAAGACAAAATGCACTCAAACACCTCGAAAGAAGAAAACGAAGCCATGAAAAACAAAAGGATGAGTATTGGGAGACTGGGATTGTGGAGTCGCGAAAAAAAAGAATAAGTTCAAAGAGAAACTATCAAGTCGGAGAAACACAAGTTGAACAAACAGTTTTATTACCTGACCAAGAACTAACTATAAATTATGATATCATGACTGTTAAAGAACTGAAGGCGCAAATCTTATCCAAGCATTTACAGGTGAAGGGACTTGGAAAGATCAAAAAAGTGCAACTCATTGACTTACTAAAATCATGTACATAACTGCAGAGGCAGTACAATTGCAAAGGCCAAGGGGTCGGTTTTGGTCAGACTGGGAGAGAAAAGATCAATGTTATTATTTACAGATATATAATTTACCATTGACCCTTTGTCTCCCAGAGCATAGTTAGTAGAGGAGGGTGGTTTGGAAGCTCCATTGTCTTTCAAGATGATGCAATGGTCATGTTATTGTATTGGAGAAAGTGTTTGTTATTGGTTGGAAAAAGGAAATTCTATGGACATGTGACAACACGTGACGATGAAGGACTACACTAATTAAATTTCAACGTTATTGGATGACTGCTTCATTATACAGAAAATACAATACGTTCAATGACCGTGAACAACATTACAACAACATAGAACAATGGCTTTTGAGGACCTTCCAAACCATCCTTTCTAATAACTATGCCCAGAGGATCTCCCTTGTGGAGTAATGTCATCTGGTGTTAGACAGAGTAAAATAACAAAGGGCCAGTTTTGGAGAGAAAAGGTTGATGTTATTATTTACCGGTTTATAATTTACCATTAACCCTTTGTCTCCATGAGGCTCTCCCTTGTGGAGTAAGATCATCTGGTGTTAGACAGAGTAAAATAACAAATGGTCAAACTGGGAGAGAAAATATCAATGTTATTATTTACAGATATATAATTTACCATTGACCCTTTGTCTCCCAGTGGATCTCCTTTGAGGAGTAAGAACATCTGGTGTTAGACAGAGTAAAATAACAAAGGGCCAGTTTTGGCCAGACTGGGAGAGAAAAGGTTAATGTTATTATTTACCGATATATAATTCACCATTGACCCTTTGTCTCCCAGTGGATCTCCTTTGAGGAGTAAAATCATCTGGTGTTAGACAGAGTAAAATAGCAAAGCAGACTGTTTAGCAAGCCTGGGAGTTAAATGATTGTTGTTACTCTGATGAAACATCAGTATCTCGTTAAAAATCTCGGCAGTTCACCACCTTTTCACTTTGCTATACATCGTAAACACTGCCTACGCAGCACTCTACTTTTTACTATGGGAGTTAAATGGTTGTGCATCTCTATTCTCTACAATAAATCCTTAGTACAAGCAGATCTATTTACAATTATGACAGCCTTTTCTTTAGGAATCATTGGTCCTTTCTCAACCACCCCATTGTTTGCAATAAAGCGCTTTGGAACAAATCCTAACTTTACCTTAAACTTAATGGGGAAATTAATTTTCACCCCCTGACCTAATCCATCCAGATAATAGTACCAATACTGAGGCAGTCCAAATCTGATAAAGTCATCTTTGTCATACAGCATGAACTTCCCATCTGGTGACATTCTCCCCTTACCATTAAAAACAAACCGAAGTACGGACAGATATGCTGCAGATATATGCAACAGCACTGCATAACATATGTAACATATAAGCAGAAAACATCTGTTACATATCTGTAACATATAGGAATTTGGCCCCCTAAACATATCTGTCACAGATATGTGACAGATATCTGTAACATCTCTGCAACAGATATATCTGTCACAGATATGTGACAGATACTGTTTAAAAGCTGGTAATACAAATCTGTCATGTTTAATACACATCATAAAAAATTGATAGCTAGTACCATTTATGTATACCAATGTATTTATTGACGAATCACAACTACATTCTCCATTTAAAGATGAAATAGTAAATATATAATAGACAACTGATAGCTGGCCAATTCACACACTCCAATTTGTTTGATCAGATTCTTCTCCTGATGCATATGATCTACCGACAAGAATAACTGACTAACTTTTGTATGTTCATATACAAAGTAAATCAGATACATCAGGAGAATTAAACTTGACCAATTGGACCATGTGAACAGGCCTTTCAATATAAGCACTTACAAATATTTAATTAATTTACATTAAAATAAATAAACTGAAATTCTTAATGTTTTTAAAAATATCACATGTAACACATATTGACATTAGTGTTACTTGAGGCTTTCCCAATAAATTTACAACAAAATCAGAATAAAGAACTATCTTTTTTAATTGTAACAATGTCAAGCAAAGACACGGGTATTTAAGAAAAAGGCTTTATTTACATAACATACATGACATTCAATTTTTACAGTTGATTCCATATTACCTTACTTACAGTATATTGCTAAGTTAATCAAGAACATGTAAAGAAACTATTTATTCAGAAACTAGCAATGATAGCCAATTAAATAAATTATAAACTCTACATCAAAGCACAACATATTGTATCAATAAAGTAAATAGAAGTAATTTCTGTGAAGTTGATCGTCCAGGTAAGTAGTCTTGAGAAAGACTATTGTTTACAACAGTAATAGTATACTTTTTAATTAGAACTGACAATCAACTTTGTTAATACCTAAGCTTCGAACAATGGATTACCAGACGACCTGTCAAAACCATGTCATCTTTTGTTATAAGCATGAGAACTGAGAACACTGATTGGTCAGTTTTAATTAAAATATATATAGACTTTTGTAATCATGCGCTCAGTTAGTCAATTCGTGCAGTGACTATACTGTAAATAATAATGGTAAACCTATTTTCTCTATAAATTAAATTTAAACACTACATGCACAGTTTGTTATTTAGAGTACATCTTACTTCTATGTTTTGCCATAAATGTTATTATTTCTGGATCATCCATTCGTCTTGTAGACAGCTTTTGATTACTATTTGAAGAATGGTTTCAACAATGTTTGCCATCTGTTCAATATTGGATCTATCTTAAAAAAAATTGAAATTCAAAAATTATTCTCCAGCAATATAGTTTATACCACACTTTTTCCAAGTCACCGACACAGATATTTAAGATTAATTTTAGACCAATGTTATTAATATCCAGTATTATAACAACTAAAATATTATATTACAGAACATGTATATAAATTCTGAAATATTTATATAATACATGCAACTACCTCTATACACAGCATTACATTCTCCCAATTTATATATTTAATACGACTGCACTTTTTTTCACATAAAACATTGTGATAATACATATACAACCATATATGTACAGTATATAAATTCTGAATCACGGTTAGTGATCAAACATGTATAATATACAATTGGTAATATTTGGCATTTCACTCGATCAAACTACATGTTGAAAGGATTTATGGTGAAGGAAAATTTCGAGTGTTGGAATACACACATTTTAAGACCAAACCGGGACCAGTTGCGAAAAATGCAACTTCAAGGCCTTCCGGCTGGAATTGAACCCGCGATGCCAATGCAGTGCTCTGACCACTGAGCTACGGAAGCCGTTGCCGTGAGCCTAGTATATTGGATTTGGTTTATGCATGATAACAAGAATTATCCAGACCTCTTTCAGCCTTCAACTTTGGCAGATAACATTGACCTTGGTCTGGTGAATTATTGATATCAAGGCAGTCATTTCCATAGAATACTGTGAATTATTGGATGGGGTGTACAAAATTAAAATTATTGGACGCTGATGACATCACTAGGAAAAGCACGCGGAAATTACAATATAAAAAATGGCTTGTAGTAGATTACTACCAGACTGTCACTTTGTATATTTTTAGTAAGACTATTTTGAACAATTATTGGATTCGGCAATACGTATGACATCAAGAATTATCCAGACATTGGTCAATGTTATCTGCCTCAGCCTTCGGCAGATAACATTGACCTCAGTCTGGACTCTGGATAATTCTTTATCATGGTCAGCTTCATCCAATAATTGTATAGTATTCGATGGACATTGAGAATTCACTGGAGTATGTTGACCAATAAGAAATGAGAATGAACTTTGAATGTACAGGTATTATAATAAACAATTATTGGACAAGGTTGAGCATGATATCAAGAATGCACGTTTGGAAGCCATGCAAAGATATTTACATCAGGCAAGACATCAAGCATTGTCTGTTGGTTTTTTAGCCAATCACAATCGAGATTGTATGAGTATTGTATAATAATTCTGATTGTTAGTGAGATGCTCTAACCATGCATTGAGCTACTGAGACTAGGATGGAGAGGGTTTCATCATTGATTTTGAACTGCCACTTCAAAAACACAGCTTTTGGGTGGATGTTTATTTTGTATTCAGTCAATTGGTGAAACAACATGAATACTAGCAGTATTATAATACTCGATCAATAATGCTTGTGAGTGTACACACTTTGACAAACTTAAACATTAACAGGTACCGGGTGTACCATGTACATCCACTGAACACTCAGTTTTTGTTGGTCAGGAGAAAAAAAATTTAAATTATTTAAAAATCAATATCATACAGATTATTGACGGTATGCATAGTAGATCAGATAAACTTAAACTTCGAGTCAAACTTACCAAAATCTCTTAGTTTTGTTTGAGCAGGAATGACAAAATTGCAACTTCATCTATAATATTTTGAAAAGCAAGAAACAACCTAATTAAAATACAGATAACAGTTACCATAATAATAAATTAAAGACTATAACCAAAGTAAGTAATTTATTAGCCTGCTCGCAGCCCGACATTTCTAAACCTGGCCTTAAATTTCGGGCTGCGAGCAGGCTAGTAATTTATTAAACTATCTTGTTATTCAAAATATATACCGTATAGTGATTATTATTACAATACATGATGATTGTCAAGTTCAAATCCTCAGAAAATGAATCCCACACAGTTTCCTAAGCATTACTGGTATATGGTGAATGTTGTATATACAGTGAATATAGTAATCAAACCAGTACATCATTGTGACCTTCACCCTTCATAAGAGTCTTGATATTAGAGCATGTCACAGGCAATCATCAGGTTACAGGTTTGAGCCCTGTGAGGATTTGAGCTTGACAATGTCTTGTCTGAGCTCATTAACTTGGCACTTTGTTTGTTATACATGTATGCATTTTAATTCCATGAAAAATAAAAAATATATAACTAATTGACAACCGGTATGCAATATCACATGAAGAAATCTTTTGAACAATGCCAAATGTTTGGAAGTTAAATTTATACATAAAAATGATAACAACACTTCTGAAACGAAACCAATATCACATATATGCCATTACTCTCTGAATTTGTGCTTTTCAGCAAGGATTTAAATCCTTAGAAGTTAGAAGTTCCCTTTTTTTGATTGTTATCATACTTAATCATATCATAAACAAATGAAAGGTTATGTAAACGGCTATTCCTGATAAATGTTTCTATAACATACCACTTTGTTTCCTGAAATCAAATAGCAGTAAAGGATGGGCTTTCTCCATCACTCAAATTATTTTGATTAGACACATGATATTATATCCGCATTTCAATTGAAAAATAACTACAATGAAATAGAATCCTCTAATACAAAGTTTTTGATAGAGAAGCGAAGTTTAGGCAACTATTTGATTTGCTTCAAACTTTCAGATGCGTTTAGGATCAGGATTAATATATTAGTAGATCAGAGTCGGACTTACCTTCGTTCTTCGAACTTTGCTGAAATCGCATCACTGCCGTATTTACTCCCGCAGCCAGTATTTTATAAGACCAACGAATAATTAATGATCAGCCACTTCTTTAGAATTGGTAACACAAACTCACAAAGCAATTTGCCAAACAAATAATCCAAAACACAAAGCAGCATAAAATGTTTCAACTTTCAGCGACAAGAGAATTCAAATATGGCGCAGCATTAACGTTAACTCGCTAGGACCTCTGGGAATGCCCATATACGGAATAATTTTCCTTTTGCAACCTCGTACCCAGGCTCTTATCTCCCGCTACACCTTGCGGGAGAAGAGCCTGGGTACGAGATCGATGATTTTGCAGGCCTCTACCTGATAATTCCTAAGCCTGTTACTGTTAATAATAGCCTGAACTGAAGCGAGTTAATGTATCTTGCTGCCGTACTGCGCTTGATCCCGCAAAGTTTTATTCAATAATTCCATGAAGTTATGCATGCAGAAAGCTACTATTCACTCAAAACGTTATAGCAATTAGTAAGTCTTTGTTAACTCTACAGCAAATAAATCCTCGTTCGGGTATAACCTACCTATAGCATATTCTATTGGCTGTTGCAATAAAAACCTAAATATGACAAATGCTAAACTTGGAAAATCATTTGAAGCCCAATGGTATAACATACAGATGAATAAAAACTCGAATGGAATATTCTATAGAATATTTAGAATATTCTATTGCACCCATAAGTGTCGTATAGAAAATCTAAGATAATACTCTGTTGGAAGAAAAACCAATATGCTATAGAAAATTCAATAGAATATTCTATTGACACTTTAGTGTCATACTACCGAATATTCCAACAGAATGTTCCATTGGATTTAGATTTCCAACAGAATATTCTATTGGATTCTATAGAACATTTTCGTAAGGGAGGAACCTGAAAAATGTACCATTATTTAAGAACTTTAATTTCAAATTGACCATGTGTCTTATTGAGAAGGTAACCTTTGTGTTTGTGAATTGTTTTGTATTGCAATTGACAACAAATCCATAACAACTATTTCTAATCTAAAATTATATGAAGAAAAAATAGTCTGGGCTCTAACATATCTGCCAAGTAACTGTAAACTATATACAGATAGGGTACAGATATGTTGACAGACAATCCACGTATCTGTAAAATGTCTGCATATTTCCTACAGATATTTTGCAGATATACCAAAACACCAGACAGATATCATGCAGTACTGTGACAGATATGTGACAGATACTTACAGATATTTGACATATATGTTAGTTTGGTGAGGGTATATCATGGTCTATTTCAACTGTAGCTGTGAACAAAACTCGGTGTAATTTACACTTTAATAAGCCAAGAACAGCTTCCATCAAAGTCACAGCAACTCTCTCCAGGCGAACAGAAGCAATGGTTGTGTACATATCAGAAAAAATACACAGTATTTTTACGTCTCTAAAGAGTAGATTGACTATACAAATATCAAATCACTTCCAAGTTCCAACATATTAAGTCAATATTACAGTATATTTGTAGGTATACATCAATACAAATACTCACAAGGAAAGTATCAGAATATTTACCTTATTGCATCGTCATTTAAATTATCTTCAGGTTCCCAACTACAATACCACATGGCCCAATCCTTCCACTTTATTAAATATTCGGTTCCCTAATTAGTAAAACAAAATACAATGAATTTACACTGCCACACGGTAGATGTATAAAATAAAATGACAATCTCAAACCAAATTTCACTGCGTACCTGTTTCGTTTTACTTTGGCTTATTACTCTTTCAACAGTGTAAATATCAGATCTTGGATTCAGTCTCCTCCTTTTTTTCACTGGTTCCAATAAATCGACGGAACACAACTCGTTCAATTCTTTGTAGTTCACACGGGTTTTTCTTCGTTCGGATAAATCCGCCATTTTTAAATTTGCAATTCATATTACATCACAATTATGTGGGAATACCGCATACCGCGTACCGCGGTAGCAAAAAGTCTGAAATTTCTGGTAATGCAATTATTTACAAGAAGTCAAGAATCAATACCGATATATGTCTTATTATTCACCCATATATTATACATAATGCCAAATATACAAACAACCACACAATCTACACGTATTCAAACATTCCAAATTCGCCATTTACAAATACACCCCGCCCTCGGCTCCACTTTCACCTACACATTGTCCATGTCAATCATCAATGTTATCCCAATGATTTAATTGCTGTAATGTCCAATGTGGTTAACATGCTAATTGTCAATTAATCACAGTATTCAAGACCGACGTGATATAATATACAAACCCATAAAATCAATAACATTGTAGGTAACATTGTCGGTACATTGTACAATGTTGAAATGGTGGGTTATGTTTTAGTTCCCCTTTCCACTCCCGTTTTCAATTAGATATAATTCTTCCCTATTTATGAAATCGGGCTGAGGCTCCTGTCATTTCTTGGCTGCCAGTATGACATAATGCTCCCAATATCTTAATTTTCCGAGTGGTGCGTTAATTTGCGCGGCAAATGTCCCCTCGACCTTCTCTAATTTAAATAACAGCATGACAATTAAGTCGAAAGATTTTAGGATGAATATAAGATGTTGCGATGCCTGTGCGTATATCGAAGGCTACAACCGTATGGACGGTTTCGTCCTACCATGCTAGACTTTCTCTATATACCCATAACCATCAAGCCCTAAATAACCTCGCTCCCACAAATAATGTACTCCGCCAAAAATTTTGTTAATAGAAACACGATTATCGTTGGGTCGTCCCCTCCACGAAGCCCCACCTGTCGAAACTAGTTATGAACGAGGTAAGGACTAAACGGCACAAAGGTAGATGCGGAATGTTCAGGCTGGCCCATCATTTTTAATATCAATATAATAAAGTGGTTTAGATATCACTCCGATATTTACTTTAAAGCCATTTTTATGTAATTGTTGTGATGTCTGTTATGGTCAATCAATATGCTGTTTGCCAATTATTCGCAGTATTCATGCATCATGCATCATACAAAACCCCTGAAAAAATCAACACCAGTGTAGGTCCAATTACCTATCTATCTATCAAGATATTTTACCATGACACTACTAGGGGATCCACGAACTCAACCAGAACGCAGATATAATGTATCGCAAATACGTACGAGAAATACTGTGGAAAGGATGTTTGGCATATGGAAGAGGTTGTTTCCATGTTTATCAACGTGTCTTCGAACGAAACTGGAAACGACTTTAACCATCATTTTCGCAACAGCAGTGTTGTACAATTTCATACTACGTCGCAATGACCCCATTGATGAATGGGAACCTCTCCCGCCTGTGAACGACGTTTGGGAAATGCTGTTCGCCAAGTGCTGCTAAGACAACATTTCACATAAACGATAAATGACGTACTTGTATTATCAACATACAACATATTATTCACATAGATATTTATACCCGGCGGAATCATGCAGTAGCGTACACTCATATTAATGTTTAGACCCATTTACACGATACAATTACTAATTGTTATATACGATTCTTCTCCTGGCGTATCTGATCAAATAATGTTGAGAAACTACAATCCTGCAAAGTTAGCCTACAACAGATACACAACAAGAATTATTGCCTTATCAGGCATTACCATACGCCAGAATGACAATCATATACAACAATCGTGATACATAATTGTGATGTTAGTTTTATTTGTTTGATCTGGTGTTTGGCCTCGAGTGTTGTTCTTGTGGTGTTTTCATGGCCTTTGTAATAGTCTTCCAGTATTCTAACTCTGCGTCAACACATCCATTTTCCTTTTGTGTTCATTCAAAATATGTGTTTTCTTGATTTGAGGAGCTCCATCTCAGCTTCATGCTGTTGTGTTTGCATGTCCAAACACCGTGCTTGAGCTGCGGATATTATTTCGATTTTGTAGTGAACGACGGAGTCAGAGCAGCCTCAACAACTGTAGATGGCAATTGCTGTTTTTGTGTATTTGGACAGCATGCCTCTGAATCATTTCCATCGTCTAGAAATTAACCAACCATTCAAATCGCATATTTTTAAACCATTACGGGATATACGTTTATCATTACATATTGGTATAAAACATGCAAACGTATAATGCAATTGAATAGAAAGTGCATTGGCTGGCTAACCTGTTTCATAATTGTCGTTGTCAAACTCAAATGGGTTAATAAGGCTGTCTATTTGCGCTGGTATAATGGCGGCTACGGCCTCAGCTTTGACATCTTGTACGGAGGTGGAAGGACCACCGCCAGTTAACTTGGCATTTCTCTTCTGTTTACCAAGTATTTTTTTGGCACGGGCCTTGACGTTTTCTCAGCATTTCTTTAGCTGCTTTGAATCTCTCTTCATCACTCCGGGTTGGGAATTAAACTCCTGATAACGTTTCCCACGCTTTGTTTTTCTGACTAATTGTCCTGTAATCAACCCTACTTGAGTGAAACTCAGTTAAGTCTGACTCAAGTGTGAGTGCACTCACACCGTTACGAAAATATCCAATAGAATATTCAATAGAATAATTCTATAGAATATTCAATTAGAAATTGGGACATCTTTTCAATAGAATAATCAATAGAATATTCAATGACATTCAATGGAATATTCAATAGGATATTCAACATAATATTCAATTGAATGTCCAATAGGATATTCAATAGGATATTCATTGGAATATTCAATAGGATATTATGGAATGATCAGAAGGAATGGCTGCTGCAGCATTTATAATAGAAAATGTTTAAAATTTAATTAGCAGACTCAGGTATATAAAAATGTATTAGATCTCACATAGGGCTAATGATGCTAGAAATATAACAGTTACATACAGTTACTAGTCATTTAAATACTTATGTATACTTTCATATATATACTTGGGGCGTCCTGACGGACGACATAGATAGATACTTAACAGTAATTTACATACTCCACTGATATAATGACTAAAATACTAGAAAAGTAAAGTTAAAAATTACCTTGGAAAATACAAACTTAAAGTTAAAACGTTAATGGTCAACTCAAGGCAAATTGAATGTTTGAGTATCTTTATGATAAACATTTGCATTGAAACTTTTTTTTTGCTGATTTGGGGATAAGTATTTCCTAAATGTTGACATACTCTATGTGAGTCTCTATGTGAGTCCAGACTCGCATAGAGCATGCAAAGTCTGAAGATCACTCTAGCACTGCAAGGCTCATGTAAATGGAGGAACACCTTTAACCCAAAATGCATCAAAGTCTTCAATACATGTGCTTTTGGAAACACACAAGTTATCATAAAATAATAAGCCATTCTTTTGGATTCTCCCCAAGAGCATGTTTTTTAAGAGCGTTTTTGATGCAAATTTTTATCATGATTATAGTATTTAGATTCTGCATGGTTTAATGCATACAGACAGCCAAAACTTTAATTTGACTTGAACTGACCTTAATAATTTATCATACCTATTTACACAAACACTACAATACTATGACATAGTACATTAATATTTTTCAGTCTTTAACCCGATCGATTGCACTTTATGTGCTTTGGCCACATTGTTCAGTTTTGTCTTCATCACCTGTCTGGCTTCCAATTATTTGCAACCATACTTTTTTGCAGTATATACTATAACAGAGAAAGTATAAATTGTTAGATTAATAATTTCCACACTATTTTATACCAAATAACAACGAATATCTAAAGCAATAAACATTATTTATACAATGAGACTGCCTAAAGAGCTGTAGAAACCGTATTGGCATCTATCACAAATGTTGCAATCTGATTGCTGTCCTGTTGGTATCTATTCATCGATAGATACCAAACAGCTGTAAGCGGCATGATTAAGTCAAGTTTCTCCCCCCAAAACAATGCTTATGCTTCGTTTTTCGAAATAATTTTGAAGAAATAATCACCATAAGTTAGTTTATAATGAAACAATTAGATTATGATCTCAAGATTTATACGAGATGATAGTTTAGAGGTGTGCAAACTCCGGTTTTGCAGCTCCGATATCTGGCTCCGGCTTGCTGGGCCTGGGGATAAAGTCCAACCAGATATTATTCACCTCAAATTTGTCCCCAGCGTCTTCTCCCAGTGAAAGCCATAAAACTGTCAAGCGACTCAAGGAAATGCAATGCTATGTACAACTAGGAATGCCAGAAATGAGGAAAACTTTATAGTACCGAATAAGTTATACTACTACAAAATACAAATAACGAAATACAAGTGTAAATTGCCAAAACTTTTTATAATTAAATGTAATGAACCCTAAGCGAGCAATGTTACCTGGAATGAGTGCGCAACGCTTTTTTGAGACAATGGTCTCCCGTCAACGAAAAGATCGCTAACAAGTGTTGATGGTAGACAAGAAAGATATGAGAGAGCTAGACGCATCAAAGCAGGCCATTCGTTTTTGTGGCAATACCAATAATCCAATAATTTCTGAGTATTAACTTTGCCATCTCTTTTGCCATCTCATGGCTTTTTTGCGGTAGCTGAAATGGTTTGACTCAACAGACAAGACTTCAGATCATATGCACATTCTGCAAATTCAGTGTTGCCATTATTTGTGAACAAAGCTTCATCGAAATTGTCATCAGAAATCTCAAACTCATAATCTAATTATTAAAAGAAACCACCAGCATCAATTCAATGTTTTAATGATAAAACTAAATTTAAAATTTAATTAGTGCTTTTCATATTAGACCGTTATTAGAGAATATGGCAAGTGAAAACCAAATATGAATCATTGTCATGAATAATTCATTGCATTAAACTATGAAAGTAATTAATATGAAACTTGTATAAAATGTGTAATAGGAGACATGTACTGTAGTTCATCAAAATGGTTTGTCATAAATGTATACTGTAGGTAGTTTGATGATCATTTTAGCTCTATTTTTGCTAGAATTTGAATATCGTTGGAACGTTATGATTTCATCTTATTAAATAGGTTTTCACACTCATGCCACGTTTCCTATCCAGTCTTTACTATCCACGGTGTGACCTACACAATAAAGCAACAATATATTTCTAATTACCGGAAATGCTGGCCACTTTTTCAGCATCAAGTTGTGGTTTAGCCTCTTTATCCTTGAAAGCATTTGAAGATTTGCCTGTTAATGAGTGAGTGGCAATCACCTCCCGTGTCCACAGCATCTACATGATAGCGTAGATGAAATCTTTTGCATTTGTTTTCCCCTTCAGTACAGAACACTGACCTCTAGTCAACAAAACATGTGGACAAAATAGTACCTATTAAAAATACAAGAAAATTGAAAGTTATTTTTGTATTATTTATTTGCAAAGATGTATCATGATTACTAAAGACACCCAAGAATAATAGAATTGGGCCCTTTCTCGATATATGAGCACCGAGATATAAAATTATTATAGCATCAACCCAAGTCAGTTTTAGGGTTAGGGATTGGTTTGTATTTCGGTTGTTCATATATCGAGAAAGTGCCAAGAAGCAGGTACCGTACTTCATGTAAGCCTGCCCCCAACACAACTATAATCCTAACCAAAATTTTGTGTCGGGACACAAAAATCGGTAAAAAATCGGTAGTCCCCAATAATTCCTAAAGATTATTTTAGCCAAATGCATTGTAGCACTTGGAATAGATACATCAGCCAAAAAGAAGTAATAAGAACTGAAGAAAATACACTGTATGCAGGTTGTATAAGTTGTAGCTGCAGGGTTCAAATTAGTTGTTGAAAAACAATATCCATTTTTTTTAAATGAATAAGTTTGAGACACATGGTATTGGTTATTTATCTATCAATATGTTTTTACACATCACTTTGAAAATTGATGTGCAGTTTACCTGTTCTAGAGCAAAATTAATTCAAACAGTGTAATTTGCTATATAGTCAGCAAAATAATCTAATGATACTCCTGGGTTCAAACCATTTACTTTATAATCATGTCTGTTACAATTGAGCAGCGTGTGCGGCATTGGGTCAGTGAAGGTTAGACGGCTAAACAAAAATGAATTGTATGTTTGATATCCAAGTGATAATACTCACTTCTTCACAATCAGCACTACCGGTAGTCTCAATATCTGATACAGTGGTGCTCGAATTTGAAGACTTGGTTGACATATGATCATCCTGCCACTTGGGTGAAGCAGATGGTGTATTAAATGAAAATGATCGACTCTTCAGTTCTCCAACATGGTCTCTTAGATCATGCACAACATTCTGGAGAAGAGGCAGATCTAAAACAATGACATACAAAGATTTTTTAAAGTGGTACTATGATCAAATTTTTACCTATCGATATTTTTACGTATTTGTAAAGCAGCAGCTGCTAAATATTACTTGGTCGAAACCGTTTTGCGATTTGACGATGGCAAGTATTATTTTTCTTACTCCGAATCTGGAGTTATGTCCGCCATTATTCGTTCGTGTTCTTGACCAGCATAACGAAGTGACATCAGATTCTCAATGCGAAGACTCCAAATTCAAATTCTTCGTCTGAAAGGCTGGACATTTCATCTACTTCTCGAAAAAAACAAGAAAACACATAACCTCGACCGAAATTCAGGCGTAGTAATGGTGGCCTAAATAATAGTGATTTCAGAGCTCGAAATACTTATTTCAAAATACCATTTTTTAGTGTTTTTTTACACCAATGATCACTTTCGACCCTGAAATACTATTCTATGTTAAAGAAAATCTAAAAGACGGGGGTGAATTTTCATCGTAGTGGCACTTTAACAATAAAAACAGCATAATATATCGATGGTACAAATTGACCAATCAGAATTCACAAGTACGATGTTGATAAGAAATAAAGATAATAATGGGTACAAACCTTTCATATTCTTCACCATAATATGCAAATTTGCAAGTTCCTGGTTTTTCCCTGCTAACTTTCTCTTTAACATTTTAATTTCTTCTCTTAGCTTCTGCTTTTCTTCATCATCACTGCCATCAAAAGCCTTTAAAAAATATTTTAAAATTTAAATTCGACACTGTTCGTTATTATATAATTTGCAAAAATTATTATCTTCGATTAGAACTAATCTTCAATATATTAGAAGTCATGCTCACATCATTTTCTTCCTCTGATAAATGTCTTACCTGAAATAAAGTTATAGAGCATTAAGTAACATAATGGTACATGTGCCATAAGCATTAATTATTATAGTGTTCTTATAAGTAACATGAGGGAAATTAGTGATTAAATTGCCCCGAACGTCCATGGGCGAAGCCAGAGGGTATTTAATCACTAATTTCCCAACATGTCATGGTATTAGTTTGTAATACCATGATTGACGAGGTAAAAAATTTGTTGTGTAAAAGAGTATTGTTTGGATGTTTGCTCAATGCTCATGCATGTTAATGCGGGGAAAATTAGAAATTTGCCAGGTTAGAGTGCAAATTAGAGATTAAATTGCCTGGTGAGAACAAAAGAAACCCAGGCAATCATGGTTTTATTAATTCTTATTAAGTCAATGCCAAATATGTAAAACTGCAAATAGTTTAAAGATCTTCTAGAAAGGTACAAACAGTAATATCTAGGATAAAGTAAAATGATCTATACCAGGAGTTCTAATCAGAAGTGAAATGCTGCCTTGGACATACACAGGAGCAGTGGGTATTTCCCATTCATTTGGTTGATTTGAAATATGACCGAGTGACTGCCAAATAAGTCGTTCAATATTAATCTATAATACTGTACCTCACTGTTCAGATTATATTTCTTTCTCAGTATGGCAATTTCATTTGAATCTGCAGAATTGCAGGGAGAAGCATTCTTTACCTTTTTGGATTTCTACATTGTAAACATAAGCAAAGTAATTAAATATATTTAATCAGTGCTCTCATTATTGCATGTGTGATCTGGAAAAGCACACTGTAATACCAGAGAAACGAATATCCAAACTCTGTCTGCTAGCAGAAAATGGCTTGGAATCTAGTTTAAATAATCTATATGTTTAATTGTTTTCAAATGGCTTTCTCAATATTGTATTATGATTTCAGTTGAATAATCCATGAACATTTACAGCAGTTTTTTTTGTTCTTTGTTTTATATGTTAGCCTTGTGAAATATTTCACATGTGCTATTTCCTGCATGCCAATGATTTTGCTAATTAAAAGCACTGATATAATATGTTGGGATGCACCGGTCTCCAGCCATAACTGGAACTGTCGCAGAGCGGGAAGTAACCAGCCAGACAATATATATATATATATATAAGATAAGGCAAATATTGTGATCACTTGGTCAAGCGAGAGCTCTACACGGCAATTAATGCTGTGGAGTAATAATATTTGGTTACGAATAAAAATAATTAAAAGTTTTAACATGCGAACACAACTATAAGTAAGAATGTTTACCTAAAAATGTGTATAAAATTTAAGAATATTTACATAAAAAAAATTATTTACATAAAAATTTAAGAATATTTACATAAAAATTTGTTTTGGTGTCTGCATTTGGACACAAGTTCAGATCTTTTGTTCAATTAAAATCATTTGTTGGCATAGTTTTTCTGTTGAGCATATGTTTTGCTGTTGAGCATATGTTTTGCTGCCGCTTTGGAATAGGTTTGCGTGTTTCAAGATTGACCAAATTATCTCATTACACACATATATATATATATATATATCTCTCTTACTCTGACGAAGGGCTCTGCTCAAAAAGTCAGTATTTTGTCACTAAATTCTTGGCAGTTCACCACCTTTAAATAGCAGGCAGCCGGTTACTTAATCAGCAAACAACTTTTAAACACATTTTTATTTTGCTTTCTGTTGAGCCTGCTGACCTAGTGTACTGGTTAGTTTCCAGAGTTGTGATGTAGTAGGGTCAATATAGCACCTGACCCCAAAAAAATTGCAAGCAAACGTTTTATGGTGTTTTCCTGTAGTATTGGATCTTGTGAACAACATATCAAAAGTTTAGGAAAATTTAGGTCACAGAAAGGGTCAAAATGTGACGTCATAAACAAGATGGCCGCCAAATCAGAATATTGGCTATATCTCGCTTCATATTTGACATAGGGTTACAATATTGGTGTCTAGCTATGGGTTTTAGAGGTCAAGGAATCCATTAAGTCTATTCATGAGGTTGTAGGGGAATTGCATCATTGGAAATCCATAGGATTTATTTATATGTCACTGTAGAAATAACCTGTCAGTTCGGCTTTCACGCATACTATCTCATTGCTCTTCGTCATCGTCTTCATCTAGTATTGGCTCCAGTGTCATGTTGTCACAGTTCCCTTCTTGACAAGGTCCGCATGCACTTGTACAATCAAGCCCATGCTTTTTACAGGTACATCTTAGCGTGTTACAACCAGCGGAACAGTTGCAGTGGATCATTTTGAGGAGAACCTCGGGAGCAGGGTCCTTATCCATCATGATCGGAATGAGTTTGTCCCCTTGAACGTTAAATCCCCAGTCGTTAGGGACCATGTCCTCACTTATACCCATCCAGACCATAACTTGGTAATGTGTCCTCAGCGAGTGAAATCTAGTGGCAGAAGCAGTTGGCGGAAGTCGGTCAGGTGTGACAAATGTCTTGGCTCTTGAAACTTTCTTACAGAGCAAACTATACCTAAGGGTTGCGAGAGATTCGTTTTGATTCCCATTAAACAATGAAACCATTGCCTTACAGCCAGCACTTTCAACGGTATCTTGATCTTTGTCGGGTGAACAAAAAATCTTTGAACATGTACGAAACACGGATTCCCCCTTGAGAATTTTTTTGAAAACGGATTTTTTGCCAATCCCAAAGATTCTTGAAGTCGTATCGCAACCTGTGAACGCATGAACAAACAGCAGATCAGTACATATGTCATCACCTAATATCTGTTTCAGAACATTGATCTTGTACACATATTGTTTTGTTTTATCCCCGGTTTTATCTGAACGGAAGTAGAGCTCATGGCTGGCCTTAAGAGTTGCATGATACAGAAGGAGAATCAACAAGTCAGTATCTTCACCAATTAGCGTTGTAGACTTGTACCCAGACATCGAAACTGCGGCTTTTACTATGTCCACGTCTGCATCTCCCTCAGCTTGGATGACATGGCAGCCTTTCTGCTGCAAGCATTTTGCGATCAGATCAATCATAGCCTGTTTGTTTTCCACATTCGAGAGAAAATCCTCCTTTTTCCCAACGAACTTAGTAGCATCCGATATATTGACCTTGTTAGCAGTCTTATTAGCACCTCGTCGTTCATGTGTATTGTCCTTAATGCCTGGCCCTCCACTGTACCCATCAAATATTACTGTGGCATGTCCGTATAAATCCAAAGTGAACTTTGCATATGCGTCAGCGATTGAGCTGTATGTAGATCCTTCGGTCCATTTCAGTCTATGCAAAAGTGAACCCCCGTCTAAAACGTAGTGATCAGTGACTGGGATCGTCTCGAGCACTGCATCATCAGATGTGGGAGTGACATAGTTTCTTATAGCTTCCACCAGTTGTGCCTTGTCTGGTTTGCGCAAACGGTCCTTTGCTTCAAATAACGATGGAGGATAAGGACTGAGTTCATAGTCCATCACCTCACTTAAATTAAGATCTCCAGACTGTGATACCACCAAGAACCTCTGAAACAACAGAGCTGGGTCTATGGTTCTGTCTTCAGTAATTTTGATGGCTCGGGCAGTAGCTAATGTCTTCACTCTAGTATTTCGCTTGTGCGAATACGAAAAGATAGACTGTCCTTCCATTGTTTTCACTGTGCTGTTGCCAACCGTGAAAAGATCATCCACATTCACATCGTCATTAGCATTTATTCCAGTTATGATGTTGCGCAAGGTAGCATCTCCTGTAAACGGAGAAAAGTCTGCAAGTTTTTCTATAAGCTTTTCTCTGTCTGCTTTATCTCTAATCATCCTTGCAGACATAGCTTCTTTGTGCTGTTCACTTGTTGTGTATACCATCTGGCTGAACTCTTGCATGGCATAGTTGTAGGCTGAGGTTACAGGGCGAGACATGGTCCAAAGTGTTCTTTGGTGTTCATTAAAGCCACTTCCTCTTGTTAGCCCGCCTGTGCTTTTAAGGGAACGCATGAGCGTCTGCTCGATGACAAGATCAGAGCTTAGGCCAGCCCAGTATTGGTTGCTTCGGCGTATGACATGGAAACCATTCATGAATTTCTGATAAACAGAAGGGTTTTCAGTTTCTAAGCTGTTCATCTTCTGAAGATACAGATAACCCGACTTGAGATAGTTAGGGTGTCCAGCAGCTGTAAATATTGGTAAACAGTCAGATATGGCATGGAGGTGCATTTCCCATGATCCGGTGCGATCGGCCTCGATGAGTTCGCGGGCAACTCCCAACATTTGCTGATAATTTAACCACAGTTTGCTTGTCTTTGAATGACTGGATAGTTCACATTCTTTCGATTTGAGCTGATCAGCGATTGTTCCAATGCAATCCGACTTCAGCAAAGAATCCATGTCTCTTTCACCAGTTTCCGTAAGAACGTACAACGTTTCAAGCTCTTTCAAGACGTTTTCAAAACCAGGCTCATCCTCGATGATTTTAGCTACTATCTGATGCGTAAGGCATTGATCTACAAGAAGATGTCCGCGAAATGCACGTTGTACAGATTTACCACTCATCATATGCACAACTGCATTCTCACCATATATTGTTTCTAGGATCTGTTTCAGTCCACTCCCATCCATTAATGTTCCTATGGCCCCCAAAAGATTCATGAAGGTGTGAAAACTGCCCAGTAACAACACAACATCTCTTATAGGACTATTGTCCGGTACTTCATTTACGATCTCTGATGCCTTCCAGAAGAGCGGTTGGTCGAATGTTATGATTGGTGGAACGTTTTGTTTGGCAGCTAGCTTGCACACATACTCCAGTGTGGAGAAAATGCATGTTTTGTCACTTGATGACATATCAATCATGGGAAGGAACGCTATCGAAGACTGGCCAGGATGATCACATCCCTTGCACAATGTATGCATCATGCCCTGCCAGTTTGGGGCGCATTGACGGAAACGTAACGATATCTCCCAGAGTATGTCGATTTTGTGATCGATGTCGCAAATCAATGGAAGAGGCATAAATTTCACATTGCGACGAACGTGTTTAGCAAACCGATAGTCCTTGATGTCCACCTTTGCCTCATTCAGAACATTTAAGTCAACTCTTTTTCGCCTTTGAATAGTGTGACTGACTTGTTTCCCGGGTGTGATGGCCGCAATCATACCCATCCCATGAAAGGTACCCTTTCCATCAAGCGTTACTATATTATGATCGACATTATCGGCTGCAAACAGCAGAGCCATATCAAGTATGTCTATATCTCCACCTAACATATCTGGAGCAATTGCAGCAGCGGCGTTGTTCTCAAACCTTTGAACCTCCGAATAGGATGAGCAATATCCCATGACAGAGAGGCTATCGATCAAAAACCTTGACCTGAAAAGATGGTGCATTTGCACACACAGGCCAAGCTGCAATGGTGCTATAACGGCCCTTGGACGAACAGCTTGTACAATTGACTGTCCAATACTGGCACATTTCCGGCTGACGTCCTTGCCGACAAAAAGGAGCTGTAACATCAAACGCAAGCTCTCTGGTACGAATTCTAAGGAAGGTTCTAGTTTGAGTTCGCAAGTCTTCGGATACTCATCACTAACTGGGGTGACCATACATTTAATGTCACTCTTAATGAGTCTAGCAGCAGTTTCAATTATAGCTCTCTTCTGCGCTTCCTCATCATCCTCCTTCGGCAGGTTAAAGTATCTTCGGAGGATTCGTCCAGTTCTTTCACGAAACGTCACAATGTCTTGCAATCCATCGCCCTCAGCCACAAATATTGAATCTCCATAGTGTTTCATTAGCTGACACTTTAGATACTGATTCCCGTAAGCACCACACTCACTTTCAAGCAGATACTCCTCCATTTTATTTGCAAGGTCAGTAATACTTAATTGTTCTTCGTCATTGTCCTCAAAGAAAGCACACATCCTGAAAAATGCTTCTTCCTGGTCTGTGTCCCTTGGTCTACCAAGTTTCCGGCTTCGTTTATTTTCACTGGGGCCTACTCTGTGCTGCATTGGAATATCCCGAAACGTGCGGAAATTTATGTCACAAGAACGATGATACAAACAGTCAGCTGCGTGTAGATCTCCACCATAATATTGAACGCGTCCTTGGACAGTAAATGCCCATTCATCAGCACGTGTCTTGCAGATTGATAATATTGTGTCTGCAAAGCAGTCTGTTTTAACACATCCATAGTCATCATTTTTAACCCCAAATTCAATCTTCACAACCTTATTTCCACAGTATAAACAGTCTGTGTTGCTATCATATGGTCCAACAGAAACACGTGCACTTCTTTTGACGACAGACGGCGTGCAGTCTAATTGATTAGTTTTCTTATGCGAGTCTATGTAATTTTGGTTGATATAATTCGCACGGCACGACTTGTGCACTCTGGTTTTAGGTGCCACAATGATATTATCGCCTCTCTTGTCACTTGCGTTGTTGATACCGTCAGCTCCCTTCTTGCCTATCACCACTGTTTCTTCATTTCCAAATTCCTTTTGGCAAAAGGGGCAGGTTTCCTGGCTTGCACTCATCCTCAATATTTCAAATTCGTTTAAAAGAGTCAGGGAACCAACATTCCTCATTTATGATTGTTGCATTATTGGCCTCCATATTGTGACGTTTATTGATGTTTACATTACGTACTGTTATCAGCTAAAATTTGATACCGCTGACAAACGGTTCGCGTGCTCGCTTTCGTTGAAAATAGAAGCTTTTATAGTTAAATAGACCATTTTTTAATAGTTTTTAGGTCGAAAATCAGAAGTGAAAGCCGATGTATTCCACTATTAATTCCTATAGTTAAAGCCTTAATTTATTTAAATTTTTTTTTTAATTTCTTTATTTTATTACGTATTTTTCTTTGTATTATTCTCAGTTTTACCACTTTGTGTATATATCTTCAGTTGTTCCGATACAGAATATCTTGTTCGGATACATGTTATCCTATGTTTAATATGAACTGAGTTATGGCCAATAACATAATTTGGGGCCGTCGTGGCGGCCATCTTGGATTTCCCATGATGCAATTCCCCTACAACCTCACGAATAGACTTAATGGATTCCTTGACCCCTAAAACCCATAGTTAGACACCAATATTGTCACCCTATGTCAAATATGAAGCGAGATATAGCCAATATTCTAATTTGGCGGCCATCTTGTTTATGACGTCACATTTTGACCCTTTCTGTGACCTAAATTTTCCTAAACTTTTGATATGTTGTTCACAAGACCCAATACTACAGGAAAACACCATAAAACGTTTGCTTGCAATTGTTTTGGGGTTAGGCCATATTTTTCATAAATTGACTCTACTAATGCCGAATCTGTCGAGTTTGATTTCTACAATGGTCATAAAAAGTCACTTTTTGTGACTTTTCATTAAATTTTTTTCTTTCATTTTTTGTCTTGACTTTAACGGTTAGGGTTAAGATTTAGGTTAACCACTACACTAGGCTCAACAGAAGGCAAAATAAAAATGTATTTAAAGTCGTTCGCTGATTAAGCAACCGGCTATGGGATTGACTATGGGATTGACACAAGCAAGTTGGATAGAACTCAATCTCGTACCCAGATAAAATTGTGTCTAGAAATGGCATATTAGACTTCTTTCATTGTAAACGGTTAACCAAATTGTGACCACACGAATATACGTAGAATAACAAATAATAGCACTGGCCGCCATTTTGTCTTGATACATTGTGCAGGCGAAGGGACCTGGAACTGACTGCCGGTCATTTAGGGGGTGTTTATATGGAGGAGGGCCGAGATGAATTTCATCCCTTGTTAACATTATAATTTCTAGCCCTCCTAACTGAGCTCGTGGCTTGCTCGAATGGCTACGGCTGCATTTATTTTGGCACGAAACCCACAATCCCACTTTAATTTGCAGAGGTGTTCAATTTGTAATTTAAACACAAACAAACAGGTTGTGCGAAATATAAAGTTGTCCAGAAAATACTGGTAAAGATAAACTTTGTTGCTTGTATGGAGCATTTATTTCCCAGCCCTCTTCAGTATGTTTATATGAAAAATTGTCAATAGCGAGATATATTGTCAATAGTGAGATCTCGCCTAGGAGGGCTCTCAGGGCTGGCCCTCTTGTCATGTGAAACGCAAACAAATTTTTGCAAGAGGGTTATATCACATGTTATGTTTATCTTTAACACTGGTAGCCGAAAACTCGAAAAAATATTTTTAAAACAGTAAACTATACAATAAAGAAAATCATTCTTACAGCTGGTGAACAAACAGATTCATCTCCTGTGTCTTCCTCGTAACGAGCATTCCTCTTTGACACTCTTTGGCCCCTACCACGACATGGTGTGCTTGTGCTGCCTGTTTCCACATATAATTTAATATATTGTCGAATGTCATCGTAATTATCTGGAAAGAAACAATAGATAAATATACATGTCTTGTAGTGTGTTTGGTAAGATTCTGGACATAAAACTCTGATAACTTAATATCACACAATCACGACAAACCAAAGCTCTCACCACGTGATGAGGTTGAGTTTTATCAAACCATTAACTGTGATCAAACGTAGTATTTGCTTAGAAATATATTAAACATTGCAACTTACCACTGAACTTTACAACTTTAGCCACAAATGTCTCTGTTTCTATCTCTTCTGGATCTACGGTAGACTTTGCTATGCGCTTTAGGATGCGACCATGGTCGCAAGGCCACCGAACGAGGACTTCTTTGTTGAATAGCCACTTGTCATTGTCGAAACAATTGATATTTTCACCTGATATCCAACGAAACTCCCCAACTTCACAAGATTTGTCATTGACAAATTCAAACACAGCAAACTTCATTGTTTAGAGTTGTTAAAAAGTGACAAAAATTGCTTGCAAAACAAATAGACCCTCTCAGCTGGACGTTAGACAAACGAATGCAGCACGCTGGATGGCGTTGCCATGGCGTTGTTATGGTATCACGAATTCATTGGCTAAGAAAATCGTTAAACGTTCCATATTTGGAATATGATTTGTTCCCAAGCTACCGCATCGCATGTCCGCGCGCACGGCAATGCATGTCGAAGCTTCGCCAATTGTCACGAAACCTATTGTGTTACTAGATAGATAGATAGAAACTTTATTTAAACATGCTAACCATTGTCAACCTAGGCTGATTTCCACAAGGGGCGTGCACAATTACAAAGATATAGTATATAGTAACATATAGTAAGAAAGTTATAGGTACTGTACAAGATTATAAAATATAGAAAAAGTATATAGTGAAACATATCTATTTACAAATATCATAAAAACGTTTTTCAAAAAATGTGAGTAGCGATTTTGTTTTCAAAAGACACGAGGGAGTTGCTCTCCCTAATTTCATTTGGTAATGAGTTCCAAATTTGCGCCCCGTCAAACATGAAACTTTTTTTCATGCTTATTAGTTCGCGGTTGTGGCAAGCAAAGAGTACTTTTAACATTTCGCAGTTCATGATTTGTTATTTCACTTTTGAAAGTAAATAAATCAGTAAGTGATTTAGGACCTATTTTATTCAACAATTTAAACATAAGTTTTGACTTAGCCTTAATTCTTTCCGTTTTAAGTGGCTTCCAATCTAAAGCATCTAAAGCAACCTGATGATCTACATCATTGCTCATATTCATTATGATTCGAGCAGCTCTGTTTTGGAGCTTTTGGAGGCGTTTTGATTGTGTTTCATTGAACACATCCCATACTTCAGAGCAATAAGTAAAGTATGGGCGAACAAGTGAATTATATACAGAAACAAGCGTATCTTTCTCAACAAATTCTTTTATTCGACGAAGAGCTGACAATCCTGATGCTATTTTTTTGCAAATATTTTCAGTATTATTCTTCCAAGATAAATGCTGATCAACAGTCACTCCAAGAGTTTTGCAATTATAGACTTGCTTAATTGGTTTGTTGTCTATGATAATGTTTGGCTGCTTATCTGAAATACTTTTTATCATTGGTTTTGATCCAATCAACATAAATTCCGTTTTTGCTACATTTAAACTTAGTTTATTGGCAATTAACCATTTCCTAAGGTTTTCTAAATCAGAGTTCATTGCTGTTTCAACATCATTTATACATTCTCCAGCAGCTGTTAGGTTTGTGTCGTCCGCGAATAATCGAGGATCTGTTTTGTTTAAACAACGAGGCAAGTCATTGATATATAACAAAAAGAATAATGGCCCTAAAATAGAGCCTTGTGGCACACCACACTTTATCAACCGCTCCGAAGAAATAGTTCCATTTACTTGGCATTTCTGACAGCGATTCATTAAGTATGATTTTAGTAGAGATAAAGCATCTTCTTTTATGCCATAAAGTTCGAGTTTTTTTAGTAAAATCTGGTGGTCGACAGTATCAAATGCTTTTTTCAAGTCAATTAGTACGACTAGGTTAAATAATTTTTGGTCAATATTCATATACCAACTATTAGTACAATCTAATAATGCGGTAGCAGTTGAGTGAAATTTGCGAAAGCCATATTGGCAATCACTAAGTAGATGAAATTTTGTCAAATAATTATACAGTTGGGCGTATAAAATTCTTTCCATAACTTTGCTAATAGCTGGTAAAACAGAAATTGGCCTGTAGTTACCTGGCAAATTTTTTTGGCCATTTTTATAAAGAGGTGATACTCTTGCCATTTTCCATTCATTGGGAAAAGTGCATAGTGTAATAGCTTGATTAAATATATAAGTTAATGAACTGGAGATAGCAGGTGCTGCTAGTTTTAAAATTTTACTTGAAATTTTGTCAATGCCAGTGGCTTTTGCACTAGAAAGGCCATGCAGAAGATGATAAACTTTGTTGGTACTGATTAATTCAAATGCTGTGAATTCTGATTTAGGTTTCTTAATGTATTCTTCAAAATTGGAATGGGAAGTATCAATTTTGGTAGCTAGATCAGGACCAATATTTGAAAAGAAGTCATTGAAGCCCTCTGCAATGTCTTCAGAACTGGTAAGATTGTTTCCACTCATATTCAACTCATTTACTTTTGTTGGTTTGTTTTGTCTACCTAGTAGGTTGTTTATTGTTTTCCAAGACTCTTTTGGATTATGTTTTTGACCAGCAATTCTCTTGGAATAATAATCTTTTTTGGCTTTTCTTATTTCTATATTTACTTTATTTCTGGTTTGTTTATACACCACCCAATCTGCTTCAAGGTTTTTCACAATAGCTTTTCTCTTAAATCTATCTCTCTTATTTATAAGCTTTTTGATTTCACTAGTAATCTAAGGGACTTTTTTCGATGACCTTTTTTTGTTGAATGGGTGCATGTCTATTAAGTATATCTAAGAACAATTCTTTCCAAATCTCCCACATAGCATTAGGATTGTCTGCAAAAAAGTACACATATTCCCAATGCTGACTAAGTAAATCTTCAACAAATTGTTGGCCATCAAAGTTTTTCATATTTCTAATTTCCACTATGTTTTCATCGTGTTTCTTAGAAATATGGATTTTCCTGATCGCAAAAACCAGACTATGATCGCTCATTCCTGTATGGATTACACCAGAATCCGAGATTTTTTCTGGTGTATTAGTGACTATATGATCAATGAGGCTGGAGGTTGTCATTGTTACCCGAGTGGCTTCCTTAATTAATTGCGACAATTGGTACAATTCATACAGAGATTTTATTTTCTTGGTTGGTGTATCAGGTTCTGATTTAAGCATGTGATGAATTTGGTGGTCGATAAATAGTTGTAACTAGAAATGGCCTGCTGTGTGGCTTACTAATTTCTACACAAACTGCCTCTAGTTCAGAGGGGATCAGATCATTTCTTATTTTGTAGTTTATGGAGCTACGCAAGTAAATACAAACTCCACCCCCATTTCTTGATCTGTCTTTCCTGACAATATCATAGCCATCAAGGTCAACCACATTATCAGATATATTTAAATCAAGACGTGTCTCATTAAAACCAATCAGGTCAATGTGTTTACTTGACATTGAATACCGTATTTCATCAATTTTTTTAGGCAGACTGACAATGTTTAGAAAAGCCATCTTAAAACCTCTTTCATTGGGACTACTCACATTTTCATTTGACGGATCTATATCGATTAATTTTTCAGTACTTGACTGACATAATTTAGATAGTTTGTCCACTCTATCATTCGCTGTCCAACCAGTTGGAAAAAAAGACTGATCATGTCTTGTCGGTTCTTGTCTAGCATTTATAGGTCTAGTTGACTTTAAGTAAGTGCAAAAGGCACTCCCCAGTACTCTATCACCTCTCTTGTTTAAATGCAAATTTGAGTGGTTTAGAAGAGATCTGTCTATGTCATCATTATCAATATAATCAATGTCATGCTTTAAACATAGATTATATAATAAATTATTATAAGAAGATATTTTACTTTCCAGAACTCGACCATCATACCTCTTCATCACACTGGACACAGTAACTCTCTCTGCTCGGTTCTTCGCCTCCTCTATCAGGGCATCCATCTCCTCCGCCACCTTGTCTGTATCCTCATGCACCAGATCGTTGGTTCCGACGTGCAGAATGATGCTTTCATATTTCTCCTCGTGGCAATTCTCCTCCAACTTATCGTGTAGTTGAGTCACCGTAGCACCGCTGTACGAGGGGGAAACAGTTTTGGTTCTTGCCCTTTCAAGCTTCTTTACATCAATATTTTTGATCATAGAGTCCCCGATGACCAGGGTTTTCTTCTCGACGCTTTGCTGGCTTGGGAGTGGAGAATTTCTTTGTTTTCTTCGGTTAACTTTATAATAATCCCTCTTCTGCTTGGTTTGGTATTCACTTATCTGTGTGGAGATGCTATCTTCTGGTAAGCTGGCAGCAACGTCAGCAACCTGCTCTTCCTCTTCGACAGCTAGGGCATTAAAGCGATTATTTATTTGCGTCGGGGGGGTGGTCTTGGTTATGGCTTTCTTCGAGTTTCGAGATTCAACTTGAATCCATTGGCTTTGTTTAATGTCCAGTAATGTCCGGATTCCCTCGTTTTCCTCTTGCAATTTACTCACGGTCGCTTTTAAATGTTCAATATCGGCTGCCATTTTGCTGTTCTCAGCAGTAAGTAGAGTTTCCGCCATTTTCTCATTCTGAGCTTTTTCTTCGACTTTGTTGAGCCGAGCGAGAACCAATTCAAACTTTGCTTCGATTTCGGCATGGTCGGGGGACGTTTCGTGTTTGCCGCATTCGCTACAAGTCGGCGAAGGCAGAGACAACGACATGGCAGTAGACAACACGTGGTCGATCGGATCTTCGGAAATTTTGCTCTCGTTCGTTGAATTATCTTGATGGGCATGGCTTTTCAGGCAATTAAGAAGTTCATTCTCACGGTCTTTCACTATTTCGATCTTCTTTCGTTTCGAACCCTGCCATTTGAAGACGAATTCCTCGTTTGAAGTGCAAAATATTTTAACATCGCCACCCGGTGATCGCCATTTTCCCGTTAGCTTCAAAACATTACATGTAAAGTGCTTTAATTCTTGTAAACTTCCCTCCCACGAGAGGCGAGCGCCATAGACAACAAGATAGTTGTTTTCTGTAGATTTCTTGTCGATTTCGTCGCTTGTATCTTCTAGCCTGCGTGGCGGCGTTAGGGGGAGAGGGAAAGCGAAAAGGCGAAGTGGGGAAGGGAGGAGGGAACGCCTGCACGAAAGACCCATGATTTTGGATTTCCGCCCACATGAAAAACTGTCAAAAACAACCAATCAGCGACTAGCGGGCTTTCCTCAATGATTAAAACATTTCACTTCGGGCCGAATCGTGAAATATCCAGGTCTGAAACTCCGTAAAAAGCTTGGCTGCATCTGGTGGAAACATTTATTTTGAAAATTTATTCAAGCAATCGTGTAGACATGGAAGCACAGAGTTGATTCTGGCTGAGGCTTGTGAATCAATCGGCTTTGCATTACTACGCAGTGAAACTTTCTCCGAGAGCGGGTTTAATTTGTAGGTCTTGCGGCAGAAAAAATAAGAAATGCTTTTGAACTTTATAACTTTACGAAATCAGTATTAACACATGCGAAAGGAGACAGCAATGTTCCACCAACCGATAACATCAATAGCCCTGATAGAATGAAGCGACATCTGACTACCGAACACCGTAACTCCAGAATGCGATTTGGCCAAGAAATTTCACATATGCAAGAAAACGTAGTTAGAAACCATCACTTATATACGTTTAGCCGTAAGTCTCTCTATTCTGAAACGTCGAAGGAATTCTCCGAAGCCCAGAGAGCATTGTTGAAACACCTGAAGACAAGGACAAATTAGAAATCACAATAATATAGCTGCTTCCCCTGCAGACTGATAATCGCGCTCGCACGAACGTATGGTAAATCTACCAAATCCATAATCAAACTCTCGCCAAATCCCGTTGGTAATACCATCAAAACATCTTTTCCTACCAGCAGCTCCCTCGTAGCAACTTTTTGTTCCTGTTTTAATTTAAAGCTACGACCAGCAACGAACTGAAGATCGGTTAAAGCTTTCGAAAGAAAATAATCTCCAACATGGTTTTCCAAAGCCGCCATTTTTAAATGTTTATTTCCTGACAAACCCTGAATATGAGTTGAGTTAGCCAATCAGAATTTAGCGTCCTCTGGTGGACGTAGAAATCCAAAAACATGGGTCTTTCGTGCAGGCGTTCCATCTGCACTCACCCCAGTCCCCGGCCCCCTCCCCCAATCCCTAAACGCCTGCTTCGCAGGCTAGTATCTTCCGATTTTGAGTTAGATTTTGTTAAACACGAGGAGCTCGAAATTTCCTGACTAGACGCCATGACACCGATAATTACAGGAATTAAAAGGAATCAAAGCAATTAATAGAAAATAGATCATAAATCAAACAAGGGATAGGAAGAATGTCAACACGGGGTCCATACAGACAATATGAAGCCAATCCTGCTATTCCTGTGCCAAGGCAGACTCTGCATAACAGACGAAAGAGATGTAGGATTCCGGAAACTGAGCAAGCTGATGACGAAAATATACATGATACTGTTACTCAGGTTAGTTTTAAGTCTACGTTTATTCTCAGGGGTATTTGTTTCTAATTCCACATTGTTATGAATGTTTAGGATGACCAGGATTATGTTGATGGCCTTTTGTCATTGTCACATGAGGATACCGAGGACGAGGTATTAAATATTAATATAATATAGAACAGTTGATACGAGCAACACAAACTTGAGTAACATTTTGGCAGGAAATTTCCGTGTTTGGATGGTCTGGGCAGTATATCAACTGTTCTATATTTCTATTTGCATTTCCACACTACAGTCTACAGCTACTATACGCAGCACACTACTTTACTACCAATAGAGATAAAACAGACACTTTTTAACAGCTACCGGTATGGCTTATTTTTTTAGGATATTCAGGATAATATACCAGGAACACCTGAAAGCCATTTGGTCGATTTGGACAACCAGTGGAAGGTATGTGTAAAAAATGTGTAAATTATTACACATGTTTTCCAACCCTTGGATTTTGGCTGGCGTTAGCCAAAACAAAGTGTATATACCATCGTCCTTAATGAGTTAACCATCACCTTGCTTTACCGAAGGTGCAAGCGCGTACTCTGCTGAATAAAATCATATGACATTAGTCAAAATAAAATGCTAAATTGCACCCTTTAACTCTTTCCTGTCCGGTTGAAAAACATCCAAAATTGAACCTATTACCATAACTGTTGCAAAAGCTATACATCTTCTGAAATCCCAATAAACTGGCTTTTACTTGTGCTTTTAAATTTCCCAAACAAGATACATTATGTTAATATAAATTAGCATTAATTATCATAAATGAGGTTGAAAAACTTTCATTTTTGTATCTCACGTGCGCAGTAGATATAATGCCATCGTGTTGTTAGTAAGTAAGTAACAATAGAATACCTTCGGAGCCAATCAAAACACAGAAAAATGGAACGAAGATGAACGACTGCTACCCGATTAAATTCAAAATGGCAGTCTATTCAATTTAATTTTATATTAAAATTTCAATGTAATCTTCAGTATTTTGACACAAACACCAAGAACACCCAGAGCGAAAATTGGTCAGTTATGAAACAAGATTTTTTTAAAGTGCAAATGAATTACGAACCTACGAAGTGTATGTTGAACAAGTAACGGCTATTTCACAGCTGTCGGTAAGTTAAACATTTGTGGTTGGCAACTTGCATTCAGATTTAAAGTCACTTCTTTGTGGTCGTATGTCTTACAAACATTCAGTGATTTAGATGAATCAAAAATGTTTGTTTCAATGGCCGATCCAAGCTTTAATATGTATATAGGTCGTATAATGAAACGAAAATTCACGATACAAGTTAAAATCAAGAGTATGTATTGTAATTGTATGCATTGACAACATTTTGAGACTGACTAAAAGTGTCCTGATGCTGTAGAGATTTTACACTACTTTACTTGTGATAAAAACTCACAATCAAATGAAATTTATTTTTATTCAATGACATTTACTGCCTTATTGCAGCAATCACAGTGTTATATATCAGTTATCAGTAATGTGGATGCCAATTACTATAATTATATCAGTATTTGCTTGAGTGAGACTGATATAAATATACAGTAGTGACTGCCTGACTGATGCATCGGCAGTATGCACACTGCATTAGTGTGACCTCCATCTGAGTCTCAGTAGCTCAATTGTTAGAGTGGCTCATCTGTAAGGTTTCTGAGGATTAGAGCTTCATGATAGTAATGCTTGTCTACTCCATGTGTGTTAATATATTATACACTGTTGTTGAGAATGTGGGAACTTAGACAGATAATACATGGACGATCATCAAATCAAGTAAATGATGCAGTGGATTGATTGATATATAGCATTACTGATATATAATGACTGCTGCATAGCAATATGTCTACGCAGCAGTCACTATATATCAGTAATGCTTGTTAATAACTGTTCTAGTGATATATTGTGGCAGCTTGGAGAAGACAGATAATATATGGATGATTGTCAAGCTCAAATCTTCAGAAAATGTTTCTGACAAGTTGGCATTATTACTTAATTTATATAAGTACAGTATGAGAACACAGTTTCAAGTGCAATTTTCACAAATTGTGCAAGCCCAAAGGGTGAGCACAATTTGAGCCTTTTGAAAAATACACAAGTGTTTATTAACGGACTTGTACATATTATATATTATTTAGAAATTAGAATGCTGTAACAAAGTCCTTCAAATAAACTTTGAATCTCTTAATTTGTTTTTCGGTATAACTAGATAGGACTTAAACGACTATATAGGACTTAAACAACTATTATTATCATAATTGTTATACACATACCATTACCAATACTTTATATCTTCCACAACATTAAATTTAACCAGTGATGTATATACTGTAATATATATAATTTTGAACATACTATATCCTACAGTTATCATTCATTCTTTCATCAGGCAGTAGATACATGTACGCCTAAGCATACCTATTTTTGTAGAGAACCCATCTTGCATGCCCGCGTAGCATCATGAAAATTCAAAATGCCACCAATTGGCAGAGTTGTTTATGAAATCAAATCAATCTTGGCGTGTGAGTGGATCTCAGGTGCCCAGTGCTTGTCGAATTTCAATTTTTAATCTTGCATTACCATGTGCCGTGTTTTTCTATTGATGACTTCATCAGTCGTCTATGAACCAATTTGACTGGGCCGGACAGGAAAGAGTTAATGGGTTAACTAAGCATTAATAGATTATTAAATTTTAGATTTATACTAATTAGTTCTGAACTTGCATTATATTTTATAGCAAAATTCTAGTGAAAGTGATGAACCTATTTATCCTGAAGCCAGTGTCTCGAAAGCACAAAGTCTCCTTCTTATTTTGTGTTTTCTTTTGAAACACAACTTAACAGATGAAGCATTGAAGGACTTACTTCAATTGTTGAATACGTTTTTCCCTGAAACCGTACCACCAACAAAATACAAATTTTACAAGTCTTTTAAAATGGAAAAATCAGAGGTAAGTAATCAGACAATAAATCCTCATATTCAAAAACAAATGTCACAATTTCGTGTAAAATTGCTGTAAAACATACTTTTTTAGATTTCTCTTAATTTAATGTTATTCCTTTTTGTAGGTGCACTTTTACTGTGTAGCATGCAAGTCCTATCTGGGGAAAGAGCAGCAACCAAGGGAATGCATGTCCTGTAAAGAGCCCTTTGATGGTGCACAGAGTGTCAAAAATGGTAATTTATTTATTTATATTCCTGTGGACCAACAAATCAAGTCCTTACTTTCTGATGTGAAAATTTTCCACCATTTAACTAATCGCAACTTGATGTCACTCATAAGTGCAGAAACCATCAAAGACATTACCACTGCTGAACTTTACAAAGAACTTGTATATGACCATGGCATGACTGGCAACGACATTTCAATTACTTGGAATACAGATGGTGTGTCCGTATTTAATTCGTCAAAATATTCCATTTGGCCATTACAAGCTTCCATAAATGAGCTGCCACCACATCTTAGGAAAGATAACATGCTTCTCTTAGGACTCTGGTTTGGAGAGAAACCTCAAATGAATGCTTTTTTAAAGCCATTTGTCCTAGAGTGCAAGTATTTGCAAGAAGTTGGTTTCAAATTCTCTGATGAACTTCAGCCAAGAAAGGTCATCCCTCTCTCATTTTGTGGAGATGCACCAGCACGAGCACTAGTCAGAAATGCAAAACAATTTAATGGAAAGCATGGCTGCGATTGGTGTGAGAGCCCAGGTGTCACAGTACAAAATGGTAATGGTCCACCAACACGGTACTACCCACACCGACCACCAGTTATTCAGAGGACTGCCAGAAAACAAGCAGAGTATGCCCTTATTTCAACACCACAGGATCCTGTGAAAGGTGTCAAGGGTGTTGCTGTAATCGATATGCTTCCTACCTTTGACACTGTTAGAGGTGAATAAAGTTGTCAGTTTGCTGGTGCAGGCTGTTTGTGCTTGGGAGAACTTCCTGAACCCCAGCGTGTCGGGCTAGCAACCCAAAGGATGCTGGAGGTTTTGCTGAGTACTACCAGCTAGTTTGTGCTGGCAAACTGACAACTTATTGTATAGTTACTGTATTGTATTTTGTATGTATTGTATTATATTGCATAATTGTTTTTAATCATAATTTTGCAGGACCCCACTGAAAAATAGGTATGTGATTTGGGTATCCTAAATAAATATTATTATTATTATTATTATTATTATTATTATTATTATTATTATTAGGTGTCGCTGCCGATTACATGCATTCAGTTTGTTTGGGTGCATCAAGGCAACTGGTAAACCTATGGATTGATAGTAAGAACCATGAGGCGGACTACTACGTGGGAAGAAAGATTGGTTTGTTAGATGAAAGGTTAAAAGAAATTTGTCCTCCAAGTGAGATTCACCGTGCGCCAAGATCATTGACAGAAAGAAAGTACTGGAAAGCATCAGAGTGGAGAGCCTTCATCTTTTACAGTATGGTTGTTTTAAATGGAATCCTTCCTGTGAGATACCTGCATCATATTTTTTTGGTATGTTTATGGTATCTACACTCTTTTGGAAGATGGCATTAGTGACGGAGCAATACGCCTGGCAGAAGCAAGTCTTAAGAAGTTTGTTGTCCAAATGGAAACACTTTATGGGCTAAAGCATTGCACGTTTAACATTCATTGTCTGACACACCTTCCTCATTGTGTAAGAGACTGTGGGCCCTTATGGGCCACTTCAGCATTTATGTTCGAAGCTCATAACCATTGCCTCCTGAAAATGTTCAATGGAACACAATATGTGCCACAACAAATAACAGATGTATTTCTATTAAAAAGAGTGGCTGCATCACTTGCAAGATCATGTATTGATGAAAAAACAAGTCATTCCGTAACAAACCTCTTACAGAAGCTGGATGACTGTTCAAAGTTTGCACATGTTGATACATGTGATAGCTTGTCCACTTTAGGTTCTGGAAAGCATATCAACATTGATGCATCTACAGTGCTTGCCATTCAGAATGCTATCAATAACAGTAATACTAATGTAGTGAACCGGTCAGCAGTAGTTTATGAACGATTGATCTTTGATCACCAATTGTATTCTAGTGTTAACTATGTCAGGGCCAAACGTCATAGTAATTTTGCGATAGTGTATCAAAGTCCTGATGTCAGGTATGGGCTTGTAGTAGGTCTTCTGAAAATGAAACCTTTCTGTAAATGCCCTCTTGAGAATTTACAGTATTGTGTATGTAGGGAATTTAGCATTGTAATGTTAAAACAGTTCCATGCATGTACTCAACATCTTTTTAATGATTCAGAGTTATCTATTACTAGTAGTGGTGTTCTTGTAGAAGTTAAGGAACTTGATAGCATTGAAGCAATCTTTCCTAATCAGATAAAAAAGAAATGTATATATTTAAAGATGGTACATAGGAGATTGTATCGGCCACACGTAAGAAATTGATCGGCCACACGTAAGAAATTAGCTCTCGCTATTTTCATTTATTTTAGCTTATACTTGACCTGTATTAAGCGTAAATATGATTCAAACCGTGCTGATATATCCTTATATGGATGGAGTTATGGTTTTCGACTCAAGGATATGGGTATAAAGTGTGGGATAAATAAGATACGAATTCGACGCGGAATCACAAAATGGACAAAACATGGTTATCTATGCTTGGCTTCTCCGGATACACATCCTGATGTGGACATCACTATTTATATGGATATAGCCGTTAATCCCGGACCAACCAAGAATAATGATGATGCCGATGTAATGAAACCTAAATCAACGGACAGAAAGATACCATCTTTACCATCTTCTTTACAAATTTGCTCCGACTTCGAGATAAAAGCAAACCAAAGTTATATCAGAAAGACTATGCTGAGCTTCCGTCGTAATGATGAAATAGCCGTTAACCCTCAGATATTTAAAGACCTTAAGAAGTTTGGGTTATTCCATTACCGTGGGAGAAAATCAGGAAAGAAAGTTAAGGAAAAGGAGCTTAAACGAAAGAATAATATCGAAAACCGTCGTCATGCATCGACCACTACGCAAATTTACATATGTAGAGACTAGAACAGTGAACCAGAACAACATCATTACCATACCACTTAGTGATATATCTCGATCACCTTTTGTATCAAATTGTAAACGTACATCAATCAGGAAAGATGCAAATAATATTCAGCATCCTGAAATCAACTTAAATAGAATAACTGATTCAACTATGTTTAAAACTTCGTTTAAAAACAGATTCTCAAATTGGAGATCTATGACTCTGAACACTCAATCATGTTCAGATAAATTCGAGGATCGTCTGGATAGTGTATTGGAACTTGCATCCAAGCATAAAATAAGCCTATTAGCACTAACAGAATTTAGGAGGAAAGGAAAAGATAGTAGGACTATTAAAACTCAGGGTGGATTTTTGTGGGACATTTATTGGAGTGGCTTCGTTACGAAAAGATTACATGGCGTTGCTATTGCTGTGAAACGTGATCCTAAAACAAAATTAATTCAGATATCGCAGATCAACCCACGCATGATGTGGATAGATATACAACATGCGGGATTAAATATACGAGTGTACAGTCTATATGCTCCTACGAACTGCCCATCAACACCAGGGAATGACTCTAAGAGAGCAGAATTTTGGCAGAGTTTACAGAAAGAAGTTGACAAGGCTCCAACAAAGACTGAACAACTGTTCCTGGGGGATTTGAATGCTACGACAAGCCTAATTAAGCCCTTTCAACCTACCCATTTTGGGCGCAATAAACATTACATCACGGATTTCAGCTTTAACGAGAACGGTGAGGCTATGACTTCCTTTTGTGCAAAAAATGGGTTAGGCATGCTGAATTCTTACTTCGCACATAAACGGTTGCATCTAATCACACATCATAGCAATAATGGACGCACCTATAAGACATTGGACTACGCATTGGCAACTCAGATGCTCGCTTCTTACTGTCTAGATTGCAGAGTAAAAAATGGTTATATGATGGATACAACCCTTAATAGTGATCATAGATGTCTTGTACAGCGATGGGCTACACCTCTTCGTAAACAAGATCGTCCTAAAAGAAAAGGAAAGGCGAAACCTATGATCGATTATACCAGTCTACAAGACACTACACTGCGTTGTAGATATATTGCAGAGCTGACTATGTTGAAAGACTTGAACAAAATACATCCAGATATTAACAGCCAGGCTATAGTAATAACAGAAGAACTAAATAACATAGCTGAAAAACTACTGCCGAAAAAGTCTCAATCACACCAGATATTTCCATGGCGAAATGATGGTGAACTAAACCAACTTAAGGCACAGCGCAGTAAACTCAACTATGCATCAGAGAAGGTACAATTCAGATTAATATCGAAGTTGATTAAACGAAGAGCTAATGTCCTAAAGAAACGCTTTTATCAGGAAAAAGCTGACGAGATTAATGTGGCTGCGGCTTCAAGAGATTTAGAAAAGCTTTTTAGAAACGCGAAGAATCATGGTGCGTTCAATGATATAGCCCCAACTCCTGCAGTATGCTCCACACTGAGAGATCACTTTAAAACTCACTTCAACAAACAACCACCAACGGAAATTCCTCATGAGTTAATAGATCTACCAAACTATCTAAAGGTCAGCTTCGAACATATAATCGTCGAGCATATCAATGGTGACGCGCCTAATGAGACAGAAATTAAATCTGCAATAAACCAACTAAAACTTAAAAAATCTACCATAGACACTCCAGCAGAACTACTAAAAGCTATTATATCAGATCCAGAATGTCTACGAACGCTAACCACTCTGTATGTAGATATCTGGCAGCGGAAAGAGCTGCCGGTAAATTGGAAATATGCAAGATTAAAGACTTTGTTTAAGAACAAAGGTGTAACAAAAGATGCAGTGAACTATCGTGGCCTTTCATTAAGCTCGACACAGTTAAAAGTTCTATGTATGATAATTCTACGACGGTTGGGCAACTGGTATGAAAACAACCTTTTGGAAGGTCAATTTGGTTTTCGGTGTAAGAAGGGCTGCCAGGATGCCATTTATTGCCTGAAACGAGCTCAACAGATATCATATGGAAGGAAAGAAAATTTGTATGTTGGTTTTATAGATCTAAAAGCGGCCTTTGATTGGATACCTCGAGAGTGGATGTTTAACAGTATAAAGAAACGAAATGTTAGTGATAATAAGGAATTATTATGGCTACTGGAATTGTTACAGAACATCTATGCTGAGACGTATACTTACATGACTGGAGATAATATTGACGATGCGTTTAGAACTACCAGCGGTGTCAGACAAGGCGGATGTGAGAGTCCGAACTGTTTCAATCTGTATTTGGACTTCATACTCCGAATTTTTGAGTATGAGTGTAGCCATGAAAAAATGGGGATAAAAATACGATATAGAATACCAAATGAAGCTACAGATCGAGCGCAGCGTTCCCAGGAAAAGAGTTCTGGTGTTCTGTCTTTGCTATGGTTAGGATATGCGGATGATCTGGTTATTATGGCGAATTCAGTAGCGGAACTTCAGTGTTCGCTTAAAATTCTTTATAAATTGCTTAGAAGATTTGGTTTGGAGATGTCTCTAGATAAAACGAAGACCATGATAATGACAGATAGTTTTGATAAGGATAACTATCCAGAGACTATCTGTATATTGGAAGACAAGCATCTTGAAAACGCTCAAACCTTCATATATCTCGGTCAGAAATATACTTTTAATGAACCGTACACCTCTACCAACGAACTTCTGACGAGAAAGTTTTCAGCTATAAACTGCTTTTATAAGGAGGAAAACTTCTATAAGAACCATGCTGTAGCTCTTAACACACGCAGGAAGATTTTTGATTCGATGTTTAGGAGCAGATTAACATACGCATGTCAAACTTGGTCTACAACAGCCTCATCCTTAAATCCGGTGTGTACTACATATAACACTTATTTACGAAAGTTAGCAAAAGGTGGTCATATGAGGAAAATGACTCCTCTAGATGAAACAATACCAGACGATGATGAAAACCAACATTACAATATGGCCTTCAAGATGACCAATGAGCAGATTTTTGAATATAGCGGTGCAACACCCCTGAGAGAATTTGTGTATTCACAACAGCTAAATTGGTTCGCACACATAACAAGATCCTCGAATTTAAATTACATCAAGAAACTGACATTCACAGACGAGAAAAATAAGAGACTGGGTCAACCTTTAAATACTCTCACACGATCCGTGTATAAACGTTTCACCAACTACGAACCCTCGCAAATTTTGAAAGCCTGTTTTTCACGTACAACAAATAAACTAGTTGAATCTTAGCAACTCAAGTAGAGTTGCACCTAAATGTTTTTCCAAGAAAAATGAGGAATTAAATAAATAAATAAATGTGTCCTTTGCCATATCGTATTTATGGAGATTAAGATTGTAAGCTGTATAAAAGTATAAAGTATGGCAAAAGGTTTTGCCACAAAATGGTTGGACACAGAAACCTTTGGTTGGTACACAGCACCTTTTTAAAAATGTCAAGACTTAAGATAGAACAACAGAAATTAACAATTTGTATTAAAGTGAGGTTGAAACTCTGTAGCTGTCAATGCAAATAGACACTTTTGCCATAATTTATTTTGATATTACTATTAAGATTTTTGTTTGTTCAATAAATTATTTTACACTTGAAACATTCTCAATTATGTTTAAAAACAACAAAGGTGTTCAGACCAATTTTATGGTTGATTACCCCTAAATACTAAAAATAAGAAGTCTTTGCATTCTCGAATGGATATTCTGAGAAAAATCATCGTTTGTTCCTGATAGAATATTCTATTAGATTTTATTGAATTTTCAGATCCTATGGAATATTCTATAGGATATTCTATAGAATCTGAAAATCCAATACAATGTTCTTATAGGAAAGAATATCCTATAGAATATTCTATAGGATATTCTATAGGATCTCAAAATCCAATAGAATGTTCTTATGGAAAAGAATATTCGAAAAGAATATTCTATAGAATATTAATGAATGTCTCCCGGGATACTCGAAACGTCTTGCGAAATCTGGCCTCGGAATAAGAACTCCAGACAATATCCCACCAACCAATGTTTCGGATTAAACGGCGACACAAACGAGGCTTACAATATGTATTTGTGCTTTGAGATGATAATAAAAGCATTACGAGTGCAGAGATTTTCACAAATGTCTTCTTTGGTTTATGCAGCTAATTAGACATGTTTTAAGAACATGTCTACGTCTTGTAGCCTGTAAAATTGCCAAGAAGTTGGTTGCTGTGACAGTGTTTCTCCGGTTGAAGTTCGAATGGCGCGCCATTTTTAGATTATTGCAAAGAATTGCGCCATTTTTGAAAATTGCACTTGTACTTATACGGTGTATCGCCGCTGAACATTATAACTGCATTTATATTAAGTTCGGCAAAGTCAAATCAGTCACGCGACTGACGTAAAAATTTGCGAGCGTGAAAAACTCCAACCCTACCTTCAGGCGCAGTAAATCCGAGCCAGAGCCCGCATTAACGCGGTTGACTGATTTGCCCTCCATTTTGACTGATCTGCAGAGCAATTTGATTGGCCGCAACTCAGTGTTACGTCATTTTGACTGATCTGACTGAAATACCTCTGGAATATAAGCCATCTGATTGGCTCCTGCATTGATATTAATTATTCTGACTAATCTGCTGAGGATTTAATTTATTCTACGAAGCTTGGTCAGTCACTTGATCACTCACTTTGGACATCGGTGTATCGGCCATGAGTTTTCTACACTTACCTTACAGCAACACAAGACTTCCCTAGTTTCTTTACACTTGCATGCTGTGGAATATGAAGATCTCGACGCCTAAATTTCTGCTCAAGAAGCTCGAAGTACTTCGAATTTCATTCAAATGCTCCTCCAAAGAAACCACTTGACGACTGCTTAATCTAAATGACATCGCTGCTCTGAAAATCGGACGCTACGCGTTCAAAAACGCTTACAAACTCTTCTTTAATAGCTGTCAAAACTTAGCCTATGTTATCAGTAAACCAGATATTGTATGTGCATCTCGCTGTCTGCTATAGTATTCATGAATGTCAAAGACTCAACATTAGCATATGTCGCGCTTGCCACGGCCATTTTGCGTGGCAAATGTTATGAATTTCAAATGCTCATGGCCTTAATGCCTTTGGTCAAGTCCCGTTAGATTTTATTGATAGATTTGAACTGGATTGTGCCTTTAAATTTGAGTAATCTCAGAGTGACACCGTATCGTCGATATGAAATATGAGTTCTTCAATGTCCTATGATATCAAAGTTACAATAGATCCAACATGTTTACACATAAACAGGTTTTTACGAAGGGTGTACACGTTTGTGTAATATAATAGGTACGTATGTTATGTATTTAGACTCGGTAATTCCAAATCTGTTTTCAGAATTGAAATCGGTTAAATATTGGGTATATACTTCATGGTAACACTAGACCGGATTTCCATCTGTTTTTTATACCCCTAACCCCAACCGTAACCCAAATCCTAACCCTACCCCTAACCGTAACTCTAATCCTAACCATAACCCTAACAATAACCGTAAAATACGGTGGAGAGACTATTTGTATTTTTACCATGAAGTATATCCCAAATATTGGCCGAGATAACGTTCAAAATCTATGCAACCGTGCTTCAACAGTGAAATACGCGGCGTGCGAGGTCTGGGGACCAGTGATGGGGGAAATCCCGCAGGGGGTTAGGATGAAACTCTAGGTATAAAGCAAAACAGCCAGATCAATTGTTCTATACAGTAGCTTTGTTTTTCCCTGCCACTGTGTTCACATGACATGTTTTCTTATTTTCACCACGCAGTATCAAAATAATCTTATTTTTGCTAACATAAAGAAAAATTATATGTAAAATGAAACTAGTCAACATTTGGACAAAATGTTTTTCTAAATTAAATTAACACTATTAAAAAAATCGATATTAAAAACCTTTAAATTTTGCTCCAAAGTGCTCTCAGAATGCAGGAAATGGCATTTCAGAGAACCCGAATATAAAAATTTTCAGGGGGGAATGCCCCCGTACCCCCCTTACAATTTCACTTCACATAAATTTGACTGAGGTAAAAAAAATCCTATATCCGCCCTGCAACGTCTAAATCAAATTCGTTTAGGTACAGAACCTTTTGTGTATTGTATTCGGCACATGTGAAGTTCGACGTATAAACCGGGCCTTACTCGTTCTTCCAAACTTTCACTTGTGTTTCTTTCTATTTAAATAAAATATATTTGCCCTGGTCTCTAACGTTATCGAAACCCGGCTATAACGTTATCGAAACCCGAGTGATGTAATAAAAACATGAGGGAAGTGTAGGGAGAAGCACGAGTCGCTGAGGCGAGTGCTTTTCCAACTTCTTTAGACGACTTCTTTATTACTTTACCAGGGTTTCGATCACGTTATAGAGCCCGGGCAAACGTATTCTATTATTTTTATAAAATAATTCAGAAACAATTGCTTATAATTTGGATAATTACGATATATAACGCACGCTATTGATTTTGATTTAATGCAAATTCTCATTCAACCTAAACCCCAAACCTTGGGGTTATGTTGAGGGCAAGGGGACGCCTGATATTTCAGGCTAATTAGTTACTGACGTTATTCCGGTCTCCATAGCCTGATGGTGTTAGATCATATAGAGTTACCATACCGTCTGCGTCTTTGGGACGATGTTTTTAGTATAACCATCGAAAATACAGCTGAGTGTTAGGAAGACACTTAAGGCGGCATTTAGAAAACTCAGTAGGCGGGGGTTAGGGTTAGAAAACTAATGGTTATTTGCATGGTTAAGTAGCACTATGGTTAAACTAAAAAACATCGTCCCAAAGACGTGGCTGTAAGTTAACTCTTGACCAATCACAGCGTGCGTAGAGTAAACATTTTATACAACTGTTTACTCTACGCACGCTTTGATTGGTCAGCTTGACGGTCTTCACGGAGACCGGAATGACGTCAGTAACTAATGAGTATTTGCATTAAATCAACCAAAAGCGTTATATATTGTAATTATCCAAAGTACAAAAAATTGTTTCTAAATTATTTTATAAAAATAATACAATACGTGTGCTTGGGTCTCTATAACGTAATTGAAACCCTCGTGAAGTAATAAAAGCACTCGCCTCGGCAGCTCGTGCTTCTCCCTACACTTCTCTTGTGTTTTTATTACGTCACTCGGGGAGTTTCGATAACGTATAGAGACTCGGGCAAACGTATTCTATTATTAAAATGAAACTGACGGAAAATGTTTACAATTTCTTAACTTGGTTTTTCTATTTCTTAACTTGGTTTTTGTACACAATCACAGGACTTGCAAATAAATTCACCCGAATGTTTGGCGATTGGTATCTTTGCCCATTTGAAGTGCTGCCATTGACATCACCATGCTTGATTTTTTTTTGACGGGCATAAATTGCATTGGTCTTTATAGACAAGTTTTCTCTTGGATGTCTGTGTATTCTTGCCTGCCTGTGTATTCTTGTCTGTCATGATCTTGTGTGCTTCTGCTCCTCTCTCCTCCGCAGAGGTTATTTTGGATCGTAGAAGACTTATTTTGTTGCAGTATTTATATATTTTTGGAATCGGATAGTATAGGAGATATGTTTTAGCATAAATAACGTACTGCAGTCGAAAGAAAGAAGTGGGTGTGATAAAGTAGTGCAGGCGCGAAAATAACCTCTGCCAACTTTGTCGTTTTCTTGCCAAAAGTGTCGTTTTCTTGCCGTGGGCGCGCCCGCATATTTTTTTTTCAGCTGACGGCTTTCGAGTGAAGTACTTTGTTTTAGCTCCTGATCGCCTCGTGAATAATTCATTTATAGATCTCTCATGCATCATGCATTGCAAAAAAATATATCTTTTTTGACATTTTTTGTCGTAAAAAAGTTCATAAATAATGGCTACAGCCAGACGGATCACTTGATATACTCGTCGATGAGATGTCACTCAAAGGTTTGTTATAAACAAGTATTTTGTCAGAATTTTACATATACTCGTTTTCGTCTTTTCGAACAGTATGTTAAACAGTTTGCATTGTTTTCAATGAGGCAATTTTATCGAGTTTATATGTTAATTTAGATGGAGAGGAAATACATGATATTTCTACAAAAGGAAGGGGTAGAGAGTTGACACCGTCTAAGGTTATGGTAGAACCAAATCGTAAGAAGCATTGCGGAAAACCGCCAAAAGCAAAAATAAATCTATCTGGTCGTTTTTGTAAAGAAAGACAAGAACGACTTCAGTTTGTTTTGAAGGCGAACTTTGTCGAAAGTCCAGAGAGAGTTACGCCCAAAGAAACTGTAATGGACGTACTCGACTTAAGCGCAAACAAGAAAGGACTTGTAACACGAACAGTAAACAAGACCTTTCCAACTGCATCTTTAAATAAACATACTCAAAGTTACAGAAATATAAGAAAACTAACTTCTTTTGAACTTAAGAAAGATTCGTCAGATAAAGTATCTCCAATTGATAATACTGACATATCAAACATTCAGAATTTACTTGTTGAAGCTAGACAAACAAATGCTGCCATGCTGAATGACATTATTTCTAGAGTAGAAGCAGGTAATACTGAACACATACAAGCATTACTGGAGGCACACAGGAAGCAAAGTGAGCTAGTTACACATTATTCAGAAACACTTGATAAGCTGTATGAGAAAGAGATTAAATATCTCTCAGTTGAGAGAGAAGGGCCATCATTGTCTGAATTAGACTAGACAAGACAAAACTTACTGAAGATGTGGAGACCCTTTTTAAAACTGTAAACATAGGATTGAGGAGTGGGGATAGTGACCATGATGTCTTACTAGAAGATAATTTATTTGAAACCTTGGTAGAAAGAGTTTCACAGGATTGTCCCTTTCTATATGATATAGTAAAATGTATATTTCCCACACATGATGAAAGAAAACACAAAGGAGTTGTGCATTCTCTCTCTTTGTTAATGAGCCTAAAGAACAGTCATTGCCAAAATGATGTAACCTTGGTTTTTACGTTAATGTTAGTTGCTCATGGAGCTGGACCCCGCTTAGTGAATATGCTTAACCGAATTGGAGTGACAATGCACTGGAACACTCTGATGCGATTTCTGGACAGGTGTAAGGTGAAAAAGAGTGTGGATCTGCAAGCAAAACTTGCTTTAAAACAGCCTCTTATTGTATTCTTAGATAATGTAAATATTTATAGAGGACACCAAAGACATCATAGGTTGTTCAAAGGACCTACCATGAATATGTGGAACTTTACCATGAGGGGATTGCTAAACCCAAATATTGACGGCATTGAAGAGTTGTTTAAGAATACGAGTACATCCTTAGAAAGTCAAGATTCTGTGATTGATTGGAGTTCAGATAATCTCAAGTTATAAAATGACAATGAATTATTACTACAATGGGAGAAGTTCCTGAAGAGATATATCTTATGTTTATTACATGATGGTTTGAATAGGATTCCTGCTGTACTTCATGGAAAACCAATACAAGAGATGAATGAAATGGAATGTAACCAGTGGCTTTCACGTGCTGATGTTACTACGCAGACAAACAATGTTAAAATCAATATTCCTGACATTGCCAGTATAGCTGATACAAGCATGTCTGCTGTCAAGTCTGATGTTAATGTTTTGCCATTATCTTTAGAAGATAATTCTACCATCACAGGTACCGCATCAATTCTTGATCAGTTTGCTAAAGACTTTCACCTGTCAAGCAAGCCAGAGAAACAAGAAACACTACCATTCAATACTAGGAACAAATCATTTACCCTTAAACAAGCCCGAGAGCATGTTGAGTTTGTAACCGTGATGAACCAACATGAAGCAGAAATGAAAATTTTATTAGAAAAGCTTCAAACAGCAGAGAAAGAATACAAGGACACATTTGATGAAGAATGAATGATGATGGCAACAGTACAGATAGTGGTGAATCTGATGAAGAATTTGGCACCACACTTGCTCAAGCACAGGAACATTTTTCTAAATGTGATAAGATTTTCAATGAGCTATATGAGAAGATAACTGCCAATCTGTGGAAAACAATTCAGTGGGGATTGCACAAGTCAAATGCCTAATAAAATAAATGAGATAACAGATCATCTGGGAAGATCTTTGTTACATGCTGCTTGTGAAAATGGAAACTATGGTCTTGCTTGTTTTCTGTTACAAGCAGGATCCAACCCAAATGCTAAAGAAACTTGTGGTGTTACACCTCTAGGTATAGCTGTAATCCAAAAGAACAAGCAACTTTGTGAACTTCTACTTAATCATCGTGCTTGTCCTACTGGGCCTTTGTTTGTGAATATTCCAAGCCCACTTGAACTTGCCGAGAAGATGCAACTGACTGACATATGCAACATACTAAATCAAACTGAGTCAGATAGTGAGGATGATGATATTGCACAATACGACACCTCTTTCAAGCGAAATGAACACATTGCTAATGAAGACTGCAATAACGAAGAATCATGCAGCCAATCTATTAATCGACAAACACGTGGTTTCCTTACAGGAGTTGTCGGAGACCAGGGAACGTGTAAAACAATCAGGGGTGTTATGGCACGGACATCCATACATGAATGGATAGGAATTGTACCTGGAGACATGCATGCAAAAGGATATTTCTGTGAGGCTTGTTTTAAGGAACAAGGACCAGGAGGATTTAATTTCATAGTGAACAATGTTATGAGAAGACCGAAACTAATATCAGATGCTTTTAAGAAAAAGAAATTTGAAACAGGAAATCTCTTCGGATAAAAGAAGCAGTTTATGACTGCGCCAGATCATATGGTTTAGCAGCTGTTACAGAGTTTTCCAACAGTGAACTTTACCCAGACGCTAATGCTAGATTAACAAGTTTCAAAAGAAATGGGAATCACAATGATGTTATGTATGAGGCCTTTCAGAATTGGGTTCAACATGGATGTAGTATGAATGTGTCTTTTAAATACTATTCAAGAATGTTCATGTATTATGGACCCCTCCTTGAAATGTTCGACATTTCAACTTCTCATGTCCTAGGAAAGGCAAGAGAAGCATGTTATATTATGCAAATGCCAATTTACGCACAGTTAAACTTTACCAATTATTACACAGAATCATTTATTCATGTTGTAAATTTTATGGGAAAGTGGCCTCTGGCATTTTGCAAGCTAATTCAAAGAAACTGTGCAGTAAATCTGTCTGGAAAAAATGGAACTGCAATAGAATTAGACGCATTTGTGGAAGCTGAAATAGTTCAGCCACTCAAAGTTTATGTATCAGGTATATATTTGGTGTTCGGACTGGCTTGGGCAACTTGCTTAATCCAGCATAACCAAGTCCCAAACAATGAAGTAAATGTATGTATAATTTATGAGCTCTTTTTCATGTTATTTTTTGTAGGGCACACATCAGTTAAGATGTGTGAACGAATCATGTCTAGCATTGACCTATTCAAAGCTACGAGAAAGATATATTCATCTCGTAAGGGTTTGATGAACATACTACGAGAAGGCATTCTGTCCCTAACTCATATAAAGACCAACTTAAGGGAATGTGGTTTTGTTTAAAGAATGGATTTCTTAAATCACACCAGTCAGATGACTCTCCACCATGATATGCACTTGGGTGTAGTGGGAAACCAAGTGGCAAAGTTCCAAGCAATGTATTAGATGTAAAAGAAAAGGGAGAAAAGAAAATTATGCAGAACTTTAAAGAAAAATTATATCTTTCCTTCCCAGACTTGCACTTTCAGATTTTATCTAAATAACTTTTGGTATACATGAATACCATATACTGTAGTTTAGATATACTAAAAGCATCAATTAGTGTTACAAAGTAATAGAATAAAATGAGGTGTACTTGTACTGTAAATATGGTACCAATCATTCCATTCATTTGCAACATTTACTGTACTGTAGTAAATTTGTTAGTAAATATTTTTCATCAAATCAGATTGGGTGATTTACTAGCCATTATAGTTGCATCTCATTTCATTTTATACTTTCAATTTTATTGATTATCTTTTGACATTTATGTTGACAATGATTATTGTTCGTAATAGTCTAGTAAAGGTTTACTGAGCCAGATAACAGTTCAGTGATTTGGCCTAACTTTAAAGCAACAGTTTTGTTATTGTTACTTAATGATTCCTTTATGTAATCTTTAATGATGAGTTTGTAAACAAATTTGTTCAAGGACTTCATGGCACTTCTTCCATGCAAAATGGTTTTGCCTTTCCCATAGCTATCAAGTTTGTCTAGATTGTTTACAATGACATCTGCAGATGATGACCCCATTAGCACCTGACAAACCAAATGTACTGATGCATGTGTTCCAGTTTGGCAATGGGGAATTAACTCAATTAAACATTGGACTACAAGTACAGCAAGTTGCTTCATAGAATCTTCACATATTTCTGTTGGAACCATACCTTTTATGCACACGTCACACCTATCTTCACATAACAGTCTCTTCGCCAAAGTATGCAAGTATATTAGAATGCCTACATTCCGCATAATTAGAAAATAAATATGAAGCTCGATTGAGCTTCTCATACCTTTGCTTTCGTACAACTTCAACATCAATGTGAAGAATGTGATGCAAATGAATTGATCTGTCTTCGAATTTGAATAATGAAATGCATGTTGCTGGCTGGCCATCCCTTCCTACACGACCGATCTCTTGGTAGTATTCTTCGAGACAACTGGGAATTGTTAAGTGAACTACATATCGTACATCACCTTTGTCAATTCTCATACCAAAGCACTTTGTAGCGCACATTACAAGAGCATTACCATTAGTCCATTGTTCCATATTTTTTGCTCTTTGCATATCACTGAGAGCGCCATGAACATATGTAACAGTAACACCTTTTGCTTTAAGTTGATGAGCAACCTCAACTGACAACTACATCTTGTCGTTTTGCACAATAGACAATGCCACACATACCATCAAACCTGTCACAAACCATCCTAGCCACGTATTGCTTTGCTTTATCTATCTTTTCTAAAACTTCAATGGTTATTTTGCTCCGTAAGAATGATGTTTTGATAGTTTTGCAATTAATGAGCTTAAGGTTGTCAATTATGAAGTTAGCTGTATCTGGCGTTGCTGTTCCAGTGACTGCAACCATACTAACCCCAAAGTCATGCAATTCTCCAAGCCTTGTATAATCAGGTCTAAAACCAACACCCCAAGAATCTATACAATGAGCTTCATCGACTGTAATAAATCCTAGTTTTCCATCATTTTTCCACTTCTTTAATACACCCTGTAGCCTTGTGTTAAAAATACATTCAGGACTTGTGAACAAAATTATGTATTGGGAATTTAATTCAATTAGGAAATGAATAATATTATCAGCTTCCTCTTTGAGAGATGAATTGAAATAAAGTGCTGGTATTCCTTTCTCTCTTAAAGTACAAACTTGATCTTCCATCAAGAATTTAAGTGGTTCAATAATAACAGTTAATCCTTGTTTAATAATAGCTGAAATGACATATATCATGCTTTTTCCTCCTCCAGTTGGCATCAATATCAGACAATCACCACCATTCAATATTGTTTGGATTGCTTCCAGCTGACCAGAATGAAAGGTTTCATATCCAAACAAAGTTTTCAACACATATTGAGGTTTATCTGCTTCACATACATCTTGAGGGAAATTTATGGCTGTGGGGAGATGAGACAGATTACAACTAATAGATTCTGGTAACTGACTTGATTTAATCTATTATAAATTTAAAAGGATTTACAAGATTGGTCAAGTGAATACATACGTTCCGGACGCGTTTTTTGTTAGGTTATTTCTGAGCAGTACAGTACTGTACATTTAAATACTCACACACACATAAGATTTTTAAATAGTATGCTATACCTTTTTGTGACTAGTTGCTTCAGCATATATTTTTTCCCTGTTTCTCCATAATTTATAAGAGGATTCAACACGACTGCTTCTGACAGAAACTGAAACCCCTTTACTTCCATCCTCCAACCATTGGACATTACCTTTATGATAAAGGTAGAGGCCAAAGTATTTCGCAGCCTCTTTATCGTTTGTCGCAGCTAACTCGACAGTCTCTACAGCGTTTTCATAGTGGAATGTGACTGTGAACACATCGTATATACTTTGCCAGTTTTCCTACATGATTCCAATTATAGCAATTTAAATAATACAAAATGGGAGACTAATCTGGATAATGTATATTGCAAGTTATAAGTTACTAAACCTACGGTTTCTTACTTGTTTCATCCTCGTATCTGATAGCTCTTTCAGATTAGTCATGGTTTCTTCTGCTGCAAGCTCCCGTAGCAATTTCTTCCCGGCCATGATATTTTGTTCAATATTTTCGCACGTATCGTGCACGATACGATAGTGTTGACATAGACCACTCGATTCAAACAGTTTCCCTTCGCATTTTACATTTGAACAACAAACCTTTCCTAACCTCCAAGCATTCACATAGTATTTAGTAGCGTTATAAACATGCTCTAGCCTAATTATTTTCGCGGTCGCCATATTGGCATGTACTCAAGAACGCAAGAAACAGGGTTGCCAGATTCTCTGTACCAAAATAAGCCAAACGCATGTTCAAATTCAAGAAACCGACAGTCAACCCCCGGATGCGGCCATATTGGATCAGAAAGTTGGCAGAGGTTATTTTTTCTCTCGCCCCCTCCCCTTTCCGCGCCCGCACTTACATGTGTCAGCTGACTAATTTTATGGGGTGCTTTACTCAAACATATCTTCTCCGAAAAAATAACCTCTGCGGAGGAGAGAGCTTCTGCTCAGTCACCTAATTTAATAAAATTTGTTAAAATCATTCTGTATTCAGAAAATATGAGTGCTAACTAAAAAATACCTGTAATAACTGCTTGGACAGTGTTTGCCACTGATCGTGTAGTCATCTGTTTGTCTGGACTTGATGAACAGGCTGTCATTTCCAATCGCATTTGCTCGCATTTTTTCTTACTTAGTTCCAGGTCATTGACCACATTGCTATTCTTCAGCCTTCTTCTTTTTTATGCTGCAGTTCTCTAATTACAGCCCGTTTTCTGCCTCCGTCTCCATCATTAGATCTTCCAAGCTCTTATTTTTATTTAGAAGCACTTCAACCTTTTGTTCAAGTAAACGACACGAGGTGCACTGGTCTTCGTTTAGAGGTGCACTGGTTTCACTTTCATCAATTTGTTCAAACCCTACGAAAATATGGTACTCTGATCGTACAATTTTTCATTTTGATATATATACGTGTATACATATATACAAACACACATATATACACATACTGTATTGTATATACATACAAGAATCTTTTTTTTGCAATGGTGTCATCAATGCATTCTCTGGGCAACTTGATCGCTACTTCCTTCGGGTTGTTTGCTGGTCCAAACTGCGAACGAAAATCCGAGTTTGCACCACTGACTCCAGCACATACATTTCTAATATCTTCCACTGAATATGGTGTACCAGCATTGGCCAACATTCGTAAAACCTTTTTCTTGCCAATATGCATGGCTGCTCCTTGTTGGTTTGCTGCTGAAGACCGTTGTTTAACATTTGGCTTTAACCAATCACAGAACTATATGTAGTACAAATGAGATTACAATGGAATAGTTTGGTGACATTATAAGTACCATATACCCTATCTGTCTGAGAGTTTATTACAAAGTCTAAAAGAGTATAGTTCTATCGAGTATAGTTCTATCGAGTATAGTCGTATTATAACAGAGCCATTTTACCGGAGAAATAAAGACAAATACATAAGAACAATGTTTTTCTGTTTTTCACTGCTAGTAAGGTGGTTGTAAAGGCTCACAATCCAGGTGGCATGCAATGGCTTCCGGACGGATAGTCATAAATCGACTTCGATGTCATCAGTCAGAAGTGTAGCACATCTCGAAAGGTCTTCGTTGATTGGTTAAAATTGAATATCCGGTTTCAAAGCAATCTCCCCCGTAATCTATCATTCTTTATCCCCAAAATCGGTTCATTATCCCCAAACTCATGCTTCCAAAGGAACAACAAATATGATATAAAGGAACAATTTTTGCCTTGGTAAATTAAATTTTAATTAAGTTGTCTTTTGTTTAGATGAGAGTCTTATTTTGTTAATCTGCTCTGATGCAACGAAATTTTTCGCACTTTCCCGCACTTTTACGGCTAGAAGTGCTAGATTAATTTACAAGGATGAGAGCTCGGAATGAGAGTCGATAGGATGTTTGAGCTCTTATTTTACAGGATCTATTAAAATACATCACAAATATAAATAATCTCCAGATATAACCCAGTATAAACAGGTGGAACACAAACAACAAACTCATACTAAATCAAAGAAGATTAAACACATTCGTCATTAGAGTGCAGCGTGAGACGAGTCCATGAGTGTTGTCGGTCAATCATGACATTGACCATTCTTTGTGCAGTACAAATTGCATTGTCCATCAGGAAGATCTTTGTATTTTGACTTTTATGTATTATCAATGTAAAGCCTGTGGGGGGGGGGGGGGGGGCAAGGGTAGGGGATTTGATAAAAAATCTTTAAAAACTAATAAAATTCCAGTAGGTGGGGAGCAAAATATTGGTCAAATCCTGTAATTTCTCCCACCCAGGTGGGGCAAGCTTTTTTAATCTATTAATAATATGTTTAATACACTTATACTAGTCTATAATCTCTAAAATATTGAACCAAATATTGACAATCTTTATTAAAACAGGCAAACTGAGATGTGGGACACTTTCCCTAACGCAAAGTTAAACAAAACCACGCTGTATCCTGAGCCCACGTTACTTTTGGCACACTTGGAATTCATCGTGTGACTTATTTGCAATGTCCAACCCTGGATTACTAGTCAAATTCCCTACCCTTGCCTGGTGGCCCCCCTACATTGATAAGTGCATCACAGTTTTGTGTGTAATATACTGTAGCTGTGCACCTACTCTACCAGGGTGGAGAAACATATACCATTCAAATGTACAAAAAGTAACCACCTATAGAACCACAGATGTAGGATGTAGCTAAGACATTGCACACTGCACTATTACTGGTAAAGTCAAACTAAATCATTTTGCTTCATAATATTTTAAGCCTTCAAGTTTGTCACTGTACAACCATTGCAAAACCATGGTTCTTCTTCCTTTGGTGGCGTTGTCAAGTTAACACAATCCCTGTAAAATTAATATTATATAAGACATATATATAAGCATGTGACGAGAATTTCAGAGATTAAGGATTTATTCTAATTATATTGGAATAATTATGCCACAATGTATTGTAAATTGTAAACAGTTAACAAGGAAAGTAAGTTGTTAAAATATACATACAAATGAAACCATGCATCACATTTGTCACATTGCACCCACAGTTCTGTCCAATTATCTTTAATTGGACTTTTCAAGCCACAGGTTTTGCAGAGGCCAGTCTTACTCTCATCAATTTTTAATCTTGTGACTACAGTTGCAATTGAAGATAAAAATGAATATTAAAATTTTTTTTAAAAAAGAATATTAGAATTTTAAAATTTTTAACCCAATTTGGAGCAATTATAGAATACCTGTCCACTTTTCAATTATAACTCACCTGTCCACTTTTGAAACCGCATTTAAAGGCAGAAATACAAACCAGGTTGCTCTAAAATCTCTTTGAATATAATGTTGAAGGTTTATATTGTGTGTACTTGTTGATAATTATCAAATTAAATGGGGTTTTAAAATAGAACGAAGCAATTGTATATGATGAACTTTCTACGGAAAGTTTTTTTGACCCTTTTACTAACTGTCAACTGATACAAATAGCAAAAGTGGATGGGTATTCTACAATTTAGCGGTTGTTGAACTATATTTTATTAATAGTTTTGTTATCAGAATTTTGTATTGAGAAATTTTGTTGATCACACATATAAAATTCGTCAGATAAAATTTGTGGTCAAAACATTTCATAATTTACAATGTTAAAGCACTGTCAAGATATTCCAAAACAGTGAAAAAAATTTGGCCATCAATAGTTACTGCCTATTGACAGAAATGTATGTTACTTTTTGTAAACGTTATATACAGTACAGTACAGTAGCTGTAGTTGTGTCTGTTTGTATAAATCTTGTCATCATTAGTTGGTGTATATCCACAGAAATTTATGTTACTGTATATACTTTTTGTAAAATTTATACAGATAGCCGACAGTGTCCGTTTGTGCCTATATAGTGTACAAAAATTATTTAGTAATTTACCCCTTTTTTACTTTTATACTTTTATACATGTCAAAAACTTACCCCTCCTTGGTAGCACACCAACTGTACCTTCAGAGAAAAGCCTTTTTCTTACTTCTGCAAGAAGGTACAGGTTTTTAAAGGAAAACTTTGTTTTCTATGCTAAAGGATATGCTAAAGGATAGATTAACAGTATTCATGGTATTTAGAGTTCTGCCAAATTATCTAGATGTCATGTGCAGGATAAAGCGGTTAGTATTTGTTGAAATGCAAAGCAACTAATCTTCTAAACACATTTTTGTAATGGCTATTGCAACCAAAACTGGGCAACACATGGCTCCATGATAAGTAGTACAACAGTAAGAAATACTACACTTGACCTGCATGTGATGTATTATGAAAGCTTGTTAACCATACTGTACATCTTTATCATTCAGAGTAATTATTGGTATTTTGTGTACCTTTTGGTGTATCCATTTCTTTGGAGGACGTGGCAATATCCTTGTCAGGATTGGTGAGTTGACAGTTCAATGTCAGGCGTGGTCTCTTCTGAGCAAAATCATTTTTCATCATTATGACAGATTGTTAAACACATATTTTATGGTTCAGGAATTATTTGTATTTTATGTACCTTCTGATGTGTCCATTTCTTTGGAGGATGTGGCAATATCCTCATTAGCAAATTGGTCACTGTTGGGTGTTGCCCTAGATACTGTACATGTACTGGTACATTGACTTTTGCTTTCTTTTACTCCAGCACGAAAACCCTGTCATATATAATATGCATGATTAATTAACAATTACATGTACAGGTAGTTGACACATTGTACATGTATTTGTCACAATTGACCGCTACAATACTATATTGTACCTTCCTAAATGCATCTCTCCGTCTTGGTGTTGTTGATTGCCACCACATTGCTGTTTTTGGTGTAAGTTGCTACAAAATTAAGAACATTAAATTACATCAATAGACTTAACTGAAGTATATGATAGGGAAGTTGAAATGTATCTTTGCACTATTTTTGGGGCTCAATAGGCACAAAGTTTGGTCAATGAAATTGATCTGCTTTTTCATATCACAAGACAGTATTTCATATTTTAGTTTCATATCATGTCTAATTTTGTATCATGTTCAGAGTAACAATTGTCCCAATGTATGTGAAGCATAAGCTTACTGTTATTTTGTTCCATAAGGACGATATACTTACTGGTACATGTTCAATTGGACTATGACATTCATTTGTTGTATCAGAAGTAGTTGTATATGTCTTGACAGATGCAGAACTCTGAAGTAAAATATTTTGTTGTTTACAGACCAAATACCAACATGGTACAGTATATCAAGGCTGGAATATTAACGTCTGGGAAAGTCTTTGGTTTTAGCAATATTGTAATTACAGTAAGTAAGAATATGATGTTTAACAGTACATGTATGTGGTTTTTGTTTACTGAAAACAAATTGTCTGTTTGCAGAATGGTAAAGTAGGCTCATGGATTAAAGTGATGGATTAAAGTGACAAGATCTTTCTATCGGTAAAATATTTTGTCTTAGAATTTATATTACTGTATTGATGCTGACGATCGCCCATGTATTGTCTGTCTACTACAAGCTCTCACACATTCACTACAGCAGTGTGTATATTAACACATGACATGTCTTTTTGTTCACATTGCTGTACTGTACCTCTTGCAAGAGAAATAAACTCTTCCTCCATTGTTGCAAAATTATTCTGCTCTTCATCTGTCGTTTGGTGGTTGTCATTAAGTTCTGGACGCTCTTCTACTTCTTGGTCAACATGCCATTGTACATCACATTTCTCTGCAATAAATGGTACTGTAAGATACTGTATGTATTATTTGACAGCTCTTTAACTGTCATCAGTGTCGCAAGGTCATCAGTGTTATTGTACTGTACCTATAGTATGTATCACCCAGTTTTTTTTTAAAAAATAATTTCTCAGAAAACAGACAGATTACATGTAATTTGTTTGAAATTTTTGAGTTAAGTTATCTTTTTCTTAAGTTATCTCAGTATGTACTAGTAATACAGTGGTTATATATGTAGTAACACGGCCCTGATTATTGTTTTGCAATGCTGATTATTATGAAAAGTTGGTTATATTATAATAGTAAGTTTAATATAAGTATTGTTGATTGAAAATATAATGGCCGGCTTTTTATTATCAAGATAATCATGAGTAATTTCTCAAAATATGGTCATTTCATGTTACATGTAACTTCATATGACATCCTTTCACAGAGACCACCGTGAATGCGTATATGTAAACTAAAGCATTATTATGCCAGCTTCATATCTGAAATTGATTTATTAACTTGTTGTATCCAAGCTTTCGTTGAACTAAGTTCAATAATTGTTGTCTCTGTGTTTTTGTTTTTAAATTTTATTCATATGCCAAATGAATGTTCAAGGATGGAAAATCCAATTTCCATCTGGGTCCTATATCATGTCGATTGGCCAGATGGCTTTTATATTCTAAAATTCAAGAAATGCATTAGTAAATTCTCAATATACTGTATGAAAATTATTTTTCAATAAAACAATAGACTAAACTGATTCAGTTTCAACACATGTAAATGCCATACACTGTAAATGTGACAAAGAACTTTTGCATATTGCAAGTCACAACATGAGATCAAAAACCTACAATGTAGGATATATTTGAAAGATTGTTCCTCTTCATATTGGTTCATATTCAATTGTTACTTACACTTTTTGAGTATACATCAGAGCAATATGTGTCTGGGTAGATCGTGCAAGTGCAGTCATGTAGATATGAAAGACAATGCTTACCATTTATTGTTGTAATTGTTTTAGCTGCCAATAGGGAAATTGGGATTTTCCAACCCTTTGCCATCTTACATTTCTCCACATTTCTCTTCTTTAAATCATCAGCTGTACAGGTGCTTGTTGTGGCAAACTCATTGCCATGCTGGTCTTCCTATCTGTCACTTGTCGCAACTTTTCAACAATTTCCTGTCATATTAGTTATACATATATTATATAAATATACATACTGTTGTATAATACTACATATACAATACATAAATACAGTATATAATGATAATATTTATTTAAGACAAATGGAAACTAAAGTGTGGATATATGCAAACCCCTCAATTAATTTATGCATGTATTACCAGTTGTCATTTTCTATTTCCGTTTTAAGTTATTCATGGTTATTTATTTTCATCTTGGCAAACGTATGGCCTGATGAAACTTACAGTCTGGGAGCAATTGATTTTAACCCTTGTGAGGCTAAGGAGAAAACCAAACATAATGATTGGTGATCTTTTTGGTATATTGCACCTGGGACTGTGAGCAGGATCTTCATAATATACTTGTCATGACATAACTCTGGTTTGAAAAATACCTAGGCACGTCTGTTCTTGGAAAATCATGAAATGTAGAGACATGATGATAAAATATTCATTCTGTTTAAAAGAAAAAATAGGCATTCACAGCGTGGCTCTCTACTTATATTAACATACTGTTTGTAGCTATTGTACCATGGTTTCAACTCAGGGTATACTATGAGAAGTAGACTCAATTGAACCTTACCTTGATGTTAACCTTGTTTGTTGTTCCCCACACAGTATGGTGTAAGAAGAATGACCTCAATATTGGATAAAAGCAGCATATTTCTCTGCAAAAGAAAATAATTGAAATTATTTTAGTTCTTGTGTACAAAAAAGAGCCAAGTAAGCAATCATGATATAGTGGAGCTGCTGTTTTAAGAATTGAAATTTTTAATGTGTAATTTTGGAAAGAATGTATTCAAATACATTTTTTACAAGGTGTTGGAGGTTAGCTATTTTGCTTTGTACAATTTTACACATTCTTGTTGTCTAACTTCAGATGTATTCTGTTAAAGTATAATAATTGCAAAGACATACTAAACATGAATTATATTAAACAGAATCATTAATTTTTAACTATCATCTAATGTATCACTTACTCTAGCAACAAACCACAATTTTATCATTAAGTATATGTTTGGGTAACAGTCCATCTATGCATGTATCATAGATTGCCATGCCATTCACTCTGATAAACTTAGGTGGTTCACTTTTCCTAATCACATTCTGTTAGATTAATTTCTAATACAAAAACAATATAGGAAGATGAGTAATCTAATGACTATATAACATTGAATTTTTTAGTGTCACAGGATAAAACACAAACTGAAAATGTCATTTTCAGACAGAATACTAGCTGTGCTACTATAAGTAAGGCTTGGTTTTTTCAGTTTGTATTTCATCCCTTGTTCCTCTAACATTTATGCCTTAAATTGCATTTGGTATTATAGTCTGTGGAACACTGGTGAAGAAAAGATCTCCTAGACATTAAACGGTGAAATATTAGGTGATCTAATATTGTCAACATACCATTACTTATACCGAACCTGTTAACCATTTAACAGGTGTAGCTTTTGTATCTTTGCACACAAGGATTTCACGAAGTTGCTGTCAAATAGCACAGGTACTGCAAATACACCTTGTTCAGTCCAAATCACATGAGGTGACATTGCAGACAAACATTTGTTGATGTACTTGAAAATTGTGCTGGGAACTACCACTCAAAGAAAAAGTGGTCACACTTTCGCCACAGTTGTGTAGCAGATCTTTGAGGGAGTACATAGCAGTAGTAATATGCTTAAAGCATCCATCCGGACCTCCCTTACACATGCATCTTGCTTTCAAAACGCTCCCACGGTTTACGCCTCTACCCTCTAAAATAAACCAAACTCAAAGGTCGTAAAACATTTTCCCTTCATCTCTTTTCCCAATGTTTTTGTCAGTAAGGATTCAACATATCCTTCAAACAGGACGGTACTCAAATGATTTGTATAATGCTATTCCTAGTTTTATATCAAGTAAATATATGTTATTTACCTGCTGGGAGGGCCGGATAGGTACGTTTTTGAGACCAAGGGCAAATATTTCTTTATCCGGACCGACCAAAAACGGTAAATAACATTTTTTTACTATAAAAGGTAAAAGACTTGAGTTACTTTAGTTCTGTAAAACTGTATTATTTGGATAAGGAAAGAAAAACAACCCAAAATACATTCCGTCTGCTCACGATACAAAAAAAAATTAAATATATCATACAAACCAAATGGTGGCGAATCGATGAAATTATTCATGAGCATGTGAGACCCAGAAAATGGATTTTCAATTTCCATATCATGAATTATTATTTTGTCACCATTCTCATTGCCTTCATGCTTTTCAAAATTGGGATTAATAGGAAGTATAATTTTTTCTACAGCATTGGCTATGTTGAGCAAAGCAGGCATAAGGTAACTCATGGTAACACCACATTGTTTTAGGTACTCTTTCAGCTCAGCCATGGTTGTGTCGTTGATTGCTTTACCTCGAGCAGGATTTGGCATCATGGTGTATTACGCTAAAATAAAATTTTTGAATTTCATGCCTACAAAACTAAAATTTAGAGTAACAGTAACTTCAAACTGCTTGTGTGGGTCGTATTGATGACCGTCTTTTCTGGACAGTCTTCTGGATCGTCTTCTGGATCATCAGACGTACAACATCTCCGATGGGCTTCTTGCCGGCAAGATGGGTCTTGGGAGATAAATCCCAAATAGCATGATGAAGTGATTCATTTGCGTTCTGTGTGGCACATCTTTCACATCTAGTTAGAAATTTCTCATCCCCCAGTCAATCAAAAACTGGTTTGATGACATTGACAATGGCTGGATGGCTAAATTAGTACATGCATTAGTACATGCATGCATTGGTAACTGCACCAAGAGTCTGAACCAGTTGGACAAACCCTTATCTGTGCTGGAGTAGTGATGCAAAATAGCTTGTGTTGCTTGGCATTACCCTTGTTTTTTCTTATGCATAAACCATAAAAAAACTTTGTATGGCACCCTTACGGGCTATAGTTAGTCTGCCCACACCACTTGTGCCCTTCCCATCAGAAAGTTTCCAACTTGAGAAAAATAAATACATGCTTTATAAAAATTATACCATAAATGTTTACCATAAAGCTAGTTCCAATATGGTATTTGTGAGATAGGATTTTACAAAAGAAAGAGCTTGTCTTTTATTCCATAAAACTCCAACTTTTCTAGGAGAATATGGTGATCAACGGTATCAAATGCTTTTTTAAATCAATAAAAACTATCAAGTTCAATAGTTTCCTATCTAAGTTAACATACCACTCATTAGTACAGTCTAGTAATGCTGTTGCTGTAGAGTGAGATTTCCGGAAACCAAATTGGGAATTGCTTAATAATCCAAATTTGGTTAAATAATTGTATAGTTGATTATACAGAATTCGTTCCATGATTTTGCTTATTGCTGGTAAAACTGAATAGGCCTGTAGTTTCCGAAATATTTTGTTGGCCATTTTTATAAAGAGGTGTTACTCTAGCCACTTTCCATTGATCAGGAAACAAGGATAGAGCAATAGCCTGATTAAAGATATGTGTTAGCGAATCTGCAATGGCAGGTGCAGTTATCTTAATGATTTTACATGAAATCTTATCAATTCCAGTCGCTTTATTGCTTGACAATCCAGACAATAAATGAAAGATATCATTTACAGTTGTAGGTTGGAATGCAGCAAACTCTGATGTAGCTTTTTTAACATGTCTCAAAATTGCAATTGGACATTACTTGCTAAATCAGGCCCAATACCTGAAAAATATTCATTGAAGCCTTTCCGCAATTTCCTGTGGATCGTTTAAAATATTTTCACTCATATTTAATTCGTTCACTACTGTTTGTTTGGTTTGTTTGCCTAGTAAATTGTTTATTGATTTCCACGCTTTCTTTGGATTACATTTTTTGACCTGCAATTCTCGTGGAATAATCGTTTTGTTTAGCATTTCTCAATTTGATATTTACTTGATTTCTAGCTGTTTTGTAATTTATCCAATCTATTTCTGATTTACTTATAATTGCTTTTCTTTTTAGTTTGTCTCTTGTATTTATGAGGTTCTTAATTTTACTTGTTGTTGTTGGTGTTGTTGTTGGAGCATTTATTTAATCACGATTAGAAAAGATACAGCAAAAGCTGATAGGGTCGTGAATAATCACTATTGTATCTATTTTTACAAAATACACAAAACTAATATAATATTAATTATAATTACTATTAATACAATCTTTTGAGTTCCAATTTAAAACATTGAGTCTCTTAATTTTAAATTTGCTATAACCTTTGAAAAATGTCGACTATTTACAATTTCTTTCGTCTCGTTATTCAAGTTGTTCCACAAAACTGATCCCTTATAGCTAATCGACTTCTTCATAATTTCAGTCCTCACCCTCGGTATACACAAACAATTTCTTTCCCTTAAATTATACCCAAGCGAACGTTTTACAAACAGATCAGCCATAGTTGTGGGACTAACTTGGTAGTAAATTTTTTGAACAAGTTTCGCCAGTGATTCATGATAAATTTGTTTTAATGTTTTCCAATTATAGTTTGTGATGACTTCGTTTGTCGGCATATACCAATTCAGACAATAGATAATTCTTGCAGCTCTCACATGCATCCTTTCAAGGTCATCAAATAAAGTCTTGTTACATGACCCCCACAAGACAATGCCATAAGTCAGTGACGGCAGTATGACCTTGTGATAGAAATCGAGTCTGACTTTCTTCGGTAGGAAATACAAGGATTTTAGAAGGTTAATTTTTTTGAGAAAAAGCTTTCGTTATATCCAACACTTGTTTGGACCACTTCAGTTCATCATCCAGCTCCATCCCCAAACACCTTGTCGACCGTACTCGTTTTATGACGGAATTTCCTAGTTTTATTGCTCTCATAGGACCTAAAAATGATTTCCCGCCCATTAACATGAATTCAGTCTTTCCTGGATGAGATGTCAGGGAATTGTTAATGCACCAGACCCAAAATTTACTTAGGATCTCATTTAGCCTTAACGTCACTATATCCACCGTAAGTCCAACCACATAAATGGTTGTATGGTCTGCAAACATTTCAATTTCTGCATCTTCATCCTCTTCCACTATATTCGGTAAATCATTACAGAATAATGCAAACAGAATGGGATCTAGCATGGAGCCCTGTGGAACACCGAATTCCACATCCATTGCTTTAGAATCATGGCCATTTACAGTTGTTGTTTGTTTCCTGTTTGAGAGATAATATTTTATCCACAGCCATATATCTCCGGCAATACCTAATTCCTGAAGTTTTACCAAGAGTAAAGGATGCGAAATTGAGTCAAAAGCCTTTTTCAGGTCTACAAACACAGCGCCAACTATCTTTTTATTGTCTAATGCATGTCTCCAACTCTCAGTCATTGTTATCAATAATAATATAGTTGATGAGCCCTTTCTGTACGCCCACTGATGATTACTGTTTAACTCATATTTATATACATGTGATGTTATGCTTGATGATACACTTGACTCTAAAATTTTTCCAGGCAGACACAATAATGAAATTGGTCGATAATTGTTCTTGTCAGTTTCATCTTCTTTCTTGAAAATAGCAGTGATTTTTGCACTTTTCCACATGACAGGAACAGTAGATGTTTTAATACTTGAATTAAATACGATAGATAGAGACGGGATAATAGCTTCGCCCGCCATCTTTAATAACTTTGCCGACACCATATCAGGGCCGCAGGCTGTGTTTGTCCTCAACTTCTGTATAGAACGTGAAATTACTTCATGACTTAAATTTATGTCCATAATTGTTGGTGTTATATGGCGAATATTATGTTCTTGGTTTAGATCAGCTCCGACTTCTCTTTCCGTTGCCAAAGTTTTGCCAATCGTAGAAAAATGATAATTTAAAATATCAGCTTTTTGATTATTACGGAGTTCTAGCTTCCCGTTTGAATTTCTTATTCCCAAAATTGGTCGGGACTGGTTTTTCTTAGTGTCCCTTTTTATTAGATTCCAATACGTTCTACAATCGCGTGCCTCGTCGAACAGATTCTTATAGTATTGGCATTTGGCTACTCTGACCTCTGAAGTTATTTCATTTCTAAGCCTTTTATAATTTGCCCACATTTCCGGATTGTTTGATTGTTTGGCATTCCGTAGAAATTTCAATCTTAAATTCATCTTATGTTTTATATTCGCATTTATCCAAGGTAAGGATACTCGCCTTAACTTAACATCTCTGTATGGAGCATGCTTGTCGCAAATATCAGAGTATATTTTTAGCCAAGCCCAATAATTATCGTCTGGACTGTCAAAAGCCAAGCACACAGACCATGGAGCCTGTTCAATGTCCGTTATGAAATCTGTTTGATTGAAGAACTTGAAATTTCTACTTCGGACTATTTTTGGCGGAGGTCTTGATATTTTCGTACTCAACTCTGCATAGATTAACTTGTGATCAGATATACCAAGTTCTAAAGTACTTGTTTGTTTAATAAGTTCGGAATTGTTCGTCACTATAAGGTCTAAAAGTGATTCCGATGTGCTCGTAAACTCTAGTAGTTGTGATCCAAGGGATCTTGTTAGATCTGACCTTTTTTGTTGGAGTGGTGCATGTTTATCTAATACTTCTAGGAAAAGTTCCTTCCAAATTTCCCACATAGCATTTGGGTCATTGCCAAAAAAATAAACATATTCCAAATGTTGAGTTAAAAGTTCATCTACAAACTTTTTTTCATCAAACTTTTTCATGTTTCTTATTTCAACAGTGTTTTTTTCTTTCTTTTTGTATAATTCGGATTTTCCTGATCGCAAATACTAAACTGTGATCACTGATTCCAGTGTGAATAACACCAGAATGAGAAATGTTTTCAGGTGTATTGGTAATAATATGGTCAATGAGGCTGGACGTTGTCATAGTAATTCGAGTAGGTTCATCAATTAATTGAGACAATTGATATAGCTCATGAGTTCAGTTTTTTTGTTGGCATATTAGAAAGCGTTTCCTTTCTTAACATGTCACAATTTAGATCACCCATCAAATACATTTCTTTATCCTCATCATCGATTTGTTTGATCAACTTTTCGAGATGGTCAAAGAAATCTAATGATGCATTGGATGGTCTGTAAACAGTTGTAACAATAAATGGTCGACTGTGTGGTTTAGTGATTTCTACACAAACAGTCTCTAATTCAGTTGGAATTAGGTCAGATCGAATTTTGTAATTGATGGAGCTACGTAAATATATGCAAACGCCACCCCCGTTTCGTGATCTATCTTTTCTAATTATATTATAGCCATCTAAATGAATCAAGTTATCAGTAAAACTCGAATCAAGCCGTGTCTCGTTAAATGCAATTAAATCAATATTTCTGTTTGACATGGAGTGCCGAATTTCATATTTTTTTTTGGCAGACTAACAATATTCAAAAAGGCCATTTTAAAACCTCTTTCATTGGGAATTGAATTAAGGGTTGTCAAAAAACCGCTGTTCACATTTTTGTTTGCCGAATCATTACAAGTTACTGGTGTAAATGTCTGTGCACATATTTGAGATACATTGTCCAATCTCTTCTTCTCTGAGGTCCTTGGGCTGACTGAAAAAACTGCTCATTTATATTATATATAAATATATATATATTATATATTAGAAGTATTACTAATTGTTCTGCACTGATTCAGATAGGTGCAAAATACACTTCCTAGGGCTCTATCTCCATTTTTATTCAAATGAAGGTTTGATCGATTTAGTAAAGGTTGGTCAATACAATCGTTATCAATGAATGCAATGTTATGCTTGATACATAATTCCTGTACTAAATGATTATAGCAAGAAATATTTCTAGCATTAACTTTGTTATCATACCTCTTGACGACACTTGAGACTGCAATTTTTTTTGTATGGACTTTGACCGTACTGATTAGTGCCTCCATTTCTTCACCGACTTTCTCTGGTTGTTCATGTACCAGGTCATTGGTACCAACATGCAAAATTATTTGCTCATATTGATGATCTTCGCTCCAATATTGTTGAATTTTTTCTTTAATTTGTCCCACTTTCGCTCCGCTGTATGAGTGGCAAACTGTATTTTTCCTGGCAGCGTTTTCCAGCTTCTTGTGGTCAATATTTTTGACCATGGATTCCCCTGTTACAAGGACAGTTTTTTCTTGAGTAGTTGAACTATTATTGATGGTTTTCTTTTTGGCTTCAGCATATCTTCTATGGTTGTTTTTCTTCAAATTTTGAAATTTGGCACTTTGTTTCTTGCAATAATCAGAGATTTGTTGGTCTACGTCGTTTTCTTCACTTTTCTCCATCGTGTGGTCTTCAGAAATCACCGCGTCATTCAAGCTGTCATCTTGCTCTTCTTCTACAGAAAGAACTTGAAAGCGGTTTGGACGACTTGTGATGGGATTTGTGATATTTTTGGGTTCGGTTTCTTTTTTCTTTCTATAGGTTGTCTCAGCTTTCATCCATTCGTGTTGTTTTATGTCAAGAATAAGTCTTATAACTCTGTTCTCGTCTGTAATTTCTTCGACGGTGGTCTTAAGTGATGTTATTTCCGCCGCCATCTTGTCATTCTGATCGAGAAGCGCTTTTATCTTCGCATCGGTTTCAGCTGTAATTTGGCATTCTTCGTTTTGTTTCTTCTTGATCTCATTTACCATAACTAGGAGTTTAGTTAAATATTTCTTATACAAGTCACATTGTCCACACGCATGCTGTCTGTCGTCTGATTTGGCTGTTGTTGTTTCATCCGAGGTTTCATCAGCTTCGGTATCAACATTCGCCATGTGCTCGGTTTCATTTTGTGGAATTTTCGTCAACTACGGCTTTCGTAAGGGTGGCATAGCTTCTCAAAGTTGTGTATAACTGGTTTTCATCATTATCTTGCGTAACAGTAATCTTTTTGTCGGTTTCACCATCCCATTTCAAAGAAAGTTCTGGATTACTGAATTTGAACTTTTCGCCTCGCGGTGTCGACCATCTTCCGTTGATTTGTAATTCGGTTTCTACAAACCTTTTCAATGATTACAAGTCTCCTTCCCATATCAAATCGTTTTCAGATAATGATAACACGGAATATTTTAATCTTTTTGCATCATTATCATCGCTTTTGAGTGTAAAATTTTCACAAGATGAGGAGCACGTTGAATTGCGACTAACCGCCATGACAGAAGCTCTAGATGCCAAGAATGAAGCTCGAGCTGAGAAGGCAAATGAGAAACTATCTGTTTGGACGATGGATGTACAGGATGTGCTCATTTGTCCGAAGACTAAAGCAAGCACAATGTACTATAAGACTAAATTACAGGTCCACAATTACACCTGCTACAACCTTGGCAATAAAGAAGGTTACTGCTACCCTTGGGAAGAGCATGAGGGTAATTTAAGTGCAGAGGTATTTGCCCATCTTTAATACCAGCACTTTTCAAATATTCTTAATGCTAACCCAGCCATTGAGAAGATCATTGTTTGGAGCGATGGCTGTGGATATCAAAACCGGAATGCAGCGCTCAGCAATGTTTATTTCCATTTTGCAAAAGAATACAACGTTGTCATCGAGCAGAAATATCTGGTTGTAGGGCACATTCAAATCGAGTGTGACTCTCAGATATCTTCACGCCTCGTGACTATTATGTGATATTTGAGACAGCACGAAATCAACCACAGCCATATCATGTTGCGCCAATCCATCAGGATTTCATGGAGATGACTGGAAAATATTTCACATCTATTAGACCTGGGGAAAAAACCGGCGATCCAACGTTCTTCGATCTGAGGGCACTCCAGTATACCCCAGCTGGACAAATCCTATATAAATTGGATTTTGGGTCAGAAACTGAGTGGATGAATCTTCCTCAACGGATCAACATTCCTACTACTCCTTTCCAGTGGAAGCATCTGTTTGACATAACATTGCGAAAATTCAATGATTTAAAGTCAATGAAATCTGTGATGCCAAAGCATAGTCATCGTTATTTTGACACTTTACTTCATTTAAGTATTTAAATTTAGTTAACAGACAAACTTAGCTTGCTACTTGATACTACAAATGTGAAACTTGCCTAAGTCATAATTGCAAAGAAATGTGATGCCTAACTCAAACGTTAAATTGCCTAACTCACAGGCTGTTCACTGCAATATTTGCCTAAGTCATATATAGCCGTTATGTAATCTTTGTGGGAGTAAACTATAATTGTATTCTATTTCCCTTGTAGTCATATCTTCTTGTTTAAAAAATCAAGAAAAAAGAACATTCCATTTGCTGGAAAATTATTTTTTCTTGTTTTTCTCAAAATGTCAGAAAATGAGTTAGGCAATTATGCTACGAGGCTTATATATATATATATATATATATACATATTACGGACGTCAATTTTATCGTCGATAACGAAGTTATATTTACAAGTATACATTTTACTCTCAGTTACATATATAGTGTTTTCTTTTTTTTCTGACCATTTTTTCAGTGGAGTTAAAATGTTTTACCATGAAAGAGAGAAACCGGAGCTTGCTGGACGATGGCACTCACTTTCACTGGAAGAGAAGAAAATTTTAATGTTCGTGTGAAAGAAGAGAAAGCTTTGGACGATGGCTCTCTTTTAAAACGGCGTTTGAAAAAAAATCGAAGATGAGGTTCAAACAAATTCTATTTATTTCAATTATCTTAATTTGTTGAGAGGGGGGAAAACCTTTATATGAGCGTGATCGAAATTTACCGAGAGTGAAGTCTGTACAGGAAAGTAGTTGCCTGTATTTTTTTCGAGTCCCGAAGGAGAGGGAGGTTTGTGGGATGAAACTGAAGGTAAATACTTTTCCATACAGTCCAGACCAGACCAAGCCAATAAATAGTATAAACTGTTATCATAAGGAATTTATTATATCGCTTTTGGTTAATTCCCCTCTCTGTTTTAACGCTGTTAAAACGCTCTTAACGCTCTTCACTAGTATATTTCGCTTCATTTTACATCAGTTAGGCATTTATTCGCCATGCTTTTAGATGATTGAAAACTTGAAAGAAAAGCAATGATGTTCCAGCACATTTTATTGCTCGCTATTTTCAATGAAGATACCTAGCTCTATTTTATTTTCATTCAAAACATTCTATGGCAGAATAAATCTGAAAAGCATTTTGCAGTTACAACTAGGAAATTATTGACCGTCTCATTGATATCTAGCAAGGTAAACGAGTATCTAACCTAAGATCTGAGGATAATGTTAAACTTGGGTTGCGTTTTTGAGTAATTATAAATAGGTACTAATTTACTTTTTCGATCAAATAATTATACGTGGTTTGATATTTTTAAAATATTTTTAGTTGAAATTTTTACGTGATATGGGAGTCGACTACATCTTCATGGCCATCGTAAAAGGGAGCGTGGATGTATTTGGCTCAAAGATTAGAGTGAGATAGCAGCCTGGTTGTCTTTCTTCATCTAAGTTTTTTCTTTCGTAAACAATTCAAATGGTGAGTTATTGTGATTGTATTAAAAAATAACACTATAGCGTTACATGCATGGATGTGCTGGTCTCGGATGCCATAAAGATTTAAATGAGAATATATTATTTTTGCCAAGGTGAAAACTACCGGTTTCTTTTACGAGTTAATCCGGAAGTTCCAAGTAATCGTTTATTAATTTATTTAATTAATAGAATTCCAATCAAATCCGAGCGAAGACCTGGTCATCAGACGCAAGCAAAAGCGTAAGATTGTTCGAGATATTTTTAACTTAAAATACAGTGCGTATAATAGAACACCTCAATTGTCTCAATTTTTATTGGATATTTTATTGTGCTAACATAACTTATGTAACTTATGTTAATTTTAATTAAGGTGAAGCTATTGGTGTTACTGGGTCTGCCTTTCCATACTCTTCATACTTGAAGGGGGAACTGCCTAGAGTTGACGGGCTACTAGCTGGTGTTACCCTAAAAGATCCCGCATCGATGGGAGAAAAGGCACTGGACCAAATAATTGGCAACCCTCCCTTCCATAACAGTTGTTGCTGATGTTTCAGAACCACAACAACAGGAAGGACGAGAAACTGGCAATTAAACAGGAATGCAATTTTCAAAGAATAGGGGTGGTAAAAGAAAGAGGGATAGATCTCGTGATGAAAGGAAAGCTGAAGAAAATAGAAAAAAGAAATCCTACGAGAAATGTTCAGCATTCGTATGTCAGGAACCAAATGGAAGTAAAGCAGATGGTAAATTGGACTGGGTCTCATGTGACACTTGCCAACACTGGGATTGTGTAGGAATTCGACGTAAGCCGAACGGCGAATTCAATTGTGGATGAGACCAGGTAAAAAGAGGCTATTTAATGTTTGACAGTCTATAACAATATTTGTATGGCTATTTCTCAGACAGCTTGATTTACTGAATCAATATGTTTATAAGCCAAAACTATAATATAATTGGTTTTGTTTTTATCACAATAGAATAGCAAAAGCTTATAGCTTTTCACTTACTGATGCTGCATTTCGGGGACTCGATGTAAGTAGGTAATTTGTGCGTTGTAATATGTTATTAAAGGCGTTTTGGTTTTGTGTCTTTTATTTGATCATTTAATGTCACATATAACATGGTATAATGGTATTTTATTCAATGCAACATGATCGATAATTTACCAATCAACTGACAAGGTTTAGTAACTATAATAAGGTGTTAATATAAAATGGTATATAGTGCAGCATTGCATTAATAGCAAAGCAAATAATTTAGCACATGATCACATAATTTAGCATAGCATATACTAGCAAATATATAGGAATATATAGCATATAGCATACATAGCATATATAGTAAACACAGAAAAGCATATGTGAGTATGTAAACTTTCTACACTTAATGGTAACTCTTTCCTTACCGGCCCAGTCAAAACGGGTCTTAGAAGACCCGCAAAGTCGTCAATCGAAAAACACGGCACACGGTAAGGCAAGATTAAAAATTGAAATTCGACAAGCGCCAGGAACATGAGATCCACGCACACGACAAGTTTGATTTGATTTCATAAACAACTATGCGATTGGTGGCATTTTGAGTTTTCAAGATGCTACACGGGCGTGCAAGATGGCCTTTTCTAGAAAAATGTAAATTTTTCAACCTGATTTATGATAATTAATGCTAATTTATATTAACATAATGTGTTTTGTTCGGGAAATTTAAAAGCACAAGTAAAAGCCGGTTTATTGGGCTTTCAGAAAATGTATAGCTTTCGCAACAGTTATGGTTGTTTCAAGAGATATCAATAGAACATAGAGTGGTTCAATTTTGGATGTTTTTCAGCCTGTCGGGAAAGAGTTAATGGTTCAGTTACATTCATTGTATTGTTTTGCCCTAATATATAGCGTCACCTTGACAAGATTGGCTCTTTCTAGCTTGCAAGCAAGAGATACTCTTTATTTAAATAAATTCGATGTGCAGGTAGTGCTGTGGGGCACATAGAAGTCTTACACTTTTAAATAACCTGGGTCCTTTCACAAGCACTCAAGTAAGTCATTAATTTATAATTAACGACATTTTTATTTTTTCTATAATTTTTCTTATCTTGCAGCCTCTTAAAGAGATGTTTAAACGCATTATTTTTGTAATATACAGGTAACGAGATACACCAATGAAATTAAAAGAAATTGTTTCAATCGTTTGGCGATCTTTGGATCTGAACAATTTAACGCATAACAACTTCATATGTAATGTCGTGCTCGTGGAGGTAACGTTATTTTATTTTGGTGATGAGCGATTTATCTTTAAATATAAACATAATAGCACAAATATCAATGTAACTAGTATATACTGTTTCTTCTTTTTCTTCATAATAGGCCTTGGTGTTTGCTATTGGAAGGTTAGAGAAATGCAACAGGAACGTCGCAGAACAAATTAATTTTGGTTCTCAATCATTGTCTAGCCTGCAAAGCAGGCGTTTAGGGATTGGGGGAGGGATAGGACTGGGATGAGTGCGGATGGAACGCCTGCACGAAAGACCCATGTCTTTGGATTTCTACGTCCACCAGAGGACGCTAAATTGTGATTGGCTAACTCAACTCATTAGTATTCAGGGGTTTCCTGTCAGGAAATAAACATTTAAAAATGGCGACTTTAGAAAAACCGTGTTGGTAGATTATTTTCTTTCGAAAGCTTTAACCGATCTTCAGTTCGTTGCTGGTCGTAGCTTTAAATTAAAACAGGAACAAAAAGTTGCTACGAGGGAGTTGCTTGCAGGAAAATATGTTTTGATGGTATTACCAACGGGATTTGGCAAGAGTTTGATTGTGGATTTGGTAGATTTACCAGACGTTTGTGTGATTATCAGTCGGCAGGGGAAGCAGCTATTATTGTGATTTCTACCTTGTCCTTGTCTTCTCGTGTTTCAACAATGCTCTCTGACTCTGGACCTTCAGAGAATTCGTTCGACATTTCAGAATAAAGAGACTTACGGCTAGACGTATATAAGTGACGGTTTCTACGTTGTCTTGCATATGAAATTTCTTCGCCAAATCCCATTCTGGAGTTACGGTAGATAACTACACCAGATGCAGTCAAGCTTTTTACAGAGTTCCAGACATGGATATTTCACGATTCGGCCCGAAGTGAAATGTTTTAATCATTGAGGAAAGCCTGCTAGTCGCTGATTGGTTGTTTTTGACAGTTTTTCATGTGGGCAGAAATCCAAAAACATGGGTTCTTTCGGGCAGGCGTTCCCTCCACATTTCGCGTTTCCGTTTCCGCTTCCCCCTCCCCCTAACGCCACCATGCAGGCTATCATTGTCTGATTCAAGCGATGATGATTAGCATATTTAATCCAACCGCGCGTTTATATAATATAGACATCCACTAGATAACAGATTTTCTCCTGTTCAGAAAGTGATATATTCACACGAAGATAAAAATTATATCTTTACTGCTCATGTGAAGTTATCATCATGGCTATTTTATACATTGTGTCATTGTTATTCTCATTCGTATTTATGTATGAAGGGAAGCTGGATAAGGGCGCTCTAGAATGTACATCCTTACGCGATAAACATATGTGCTGTCCGGGGCGTGATTTCTCCAGCTGATTAAGGTAAACTTTGCTTTATCGCGAGTCATCTTAAATGTTATGTGCGCTACCGCTACAATGCTCGAAACGTGATTACTGATTGCGCATTTGCCTACAAAGTATTAGAGGTTGTCGTGTACTTGCACGATCGTGATTTGATGCAAATTCTAGTAGCGCTACACAGCCATAGTTTAAATAGATTATCTTGCGCTTTTGGAGAGACGATCGGAATTTCCGGATGGATTAAAAAGTGCGGCTCTACGTAAAACACTAAATCTTCCCAGCATCTTGGTCGGCAACTTTGGCCGACGGGGTCGGTAATTATTCGGCATTTGTTGGTAACTTTGCAGGGTTTTTGTCGGCTCATAAATCCGATTTGCGCAGGTTCATCGACAGCAGACAAAAGACAATATAGATCGAAACTCTATTACATCGACCACTGTTGATCGTGGCGACCAAATGGAATCTTCGCTGTGTTTACAAGGTTATGAGGTTTACAAGGGCCTAGTCCGCTATGAGCTCATATATATCCTTCGGCGTTCCGCAGGGCTCGATCTATTTATCAACGATTTGCCTGCTGCCATTAATAATTGTAACATTTTATTATATGCTGACGATGCTGTCATTTTTGTTGCACACAAGGACATAAAAGAAATAGAAAACATGCTAAATAATAACCTAAATCAAGTCAACTGCCAGGGTGGATTCCATGTAGAATACGCCGGAGATATCCGGCATGAAGTTCCAGTCACCGGCTGCGTACTGGTGTAACGTCTCAGACTCTCAGTTCGGCAGAATAATTTATTCTGCTCTGAAACGTAACAGCAAACGTTATTACATTCGGCTTACCTGTGGACGTCTTGTTTGTTTTAAAATCGACACCGTGAGATTGAGAGCTAATCACCAGAGATTGTCTGCAGCTCTGCACAAAGCCTGTCTGGTTAACTGGTTTAGACATCCAAGACAGCAAGACTATTTGGTAATTACAATGTCGGGATTTTGTTAGATTATCCAACAACATAGTACTTTAAAATAAACCTTTATTCTGTTTTACCCTTACTGTGTGCTGTTATCTACAACATTTCCTCATGGTCTGAGCCCACGTTTTTTGTTCCCATCGGCAAGTTAAGCTTGCTAAGTCAAAACTATATGTAATATCAATTAAGGTATATATAGTACAAACTCTACACCCTCCCCCTATTTGATCAAAGGGGCGTCAAATAATGTTCTGATCATTCTTCGAGCTCTTGATCCGCGATTGCTTTTATTTTCTGAGCAGCATCTACAGCTGCTTTACTTCTCGGATGGAACTCCCATGCTACTGTATTGCAGAGTCAAAAGCAAGCTCCATTGGATATAACTGTTGAACGGCACGTTCCAGATATGATTTTCCTGCTCTGAGCCTTACTGCTCTGACTATACAGTCCCTACCTTTTATTGTTATTTATCTTGTGCCCCTCTGGTAAGGTATTGGGTAGCATGAACATCATGGACATTGGCGTTAACGTAGCCAGTTGAACGTCGTCTTCGAGGTATCCAAGCGGACGATTGTTGACTGCAATTTCCACGTCGAAAATTACCTCCAAAATTACCTCCAAAATTACCTCCAGTTCACTCCATCTTAGGTTGGCTCGACCGATGGACTTGTATAAGGCTCTCTGTACAAGGCCCACCATTCTTTCGAATTCCCCCCACCACGGAGCCCTGATTAAATTAAACTGCCAGGTGATGGTTTGGTGAGCTAGAAAGTTTTGTAATTCTTCATTCTTCCTTATCTTCCTTATCCACTTAGAAGCAGCAACAAAGGTCTTCCCATTGTCATCGTACACTTTTTTTGGCCTTCCTCTTCTCGCAATAGTCGCTAGATACCTTTTATAAAATTGTCGTTTGTTACATCAGCAAGCAATCCTTCTTGCAATCTTATAGGTGATTGGCCCAGCATAGTCCACACCCAACACTTGGAAAGCAACTGATCCCACTGTTCTGTCCGTCAGTAGGTTGCCAACAGTATGCTGTCACCTGTAATTTCTTACAGCCAAAACAATTTCTGACGACCTTCTTAATTAGCTGTCAAGTCGAGGTATCCAATAACTTCGTCTAATGTAGACCATAATAAGCCCAACTCCCCCCATGGAGGTCTGAACGTGGGCATCAAACACAATCTTATCGCCGAGTCTACATGGAGGCAAGTAGATCGGGTAATTTCCGTTAATTCGCCCACGACATTCGTACAGACCTTTGTAGATTCAATTGATCTTGCTTGAAGTTGCGGGAGGCTTCTCTCGAATTTCAGCCATCGGTTTAGTATGCTCTGTGGTACTTCTTCATCCCAAGCTAAAAGTCGCATACGTCACGATAGTTTCCCCAGGAAAGATTTGGGAGAGGCAACTCCAAGGGGGTCGTAAATCGATGCGAGGTGTCACAATATCTCTCTTTTGGTTGTGGCAGTGGTTTTGTCTGGGAAAGCTATGGAGATCGTATCTCGTATCAGAGATATTGTTTCATGGAAGTCCCAACAATTTTGTTTCGCCTGGTTTGACTCAGTTGATCATTTGCGTAGCTGTGGTCATTGTCTGACGATTCATTGCTTCCTTCCAATGATGGAATGTTTTACATTTGTGCAAATCGAACTGTGCCTTTCCAAATATCTCGACTGTAGTTTTCTTCAGCTCCTGGACGTCCTCTGGTATTTCCACCAGTGATGATGTCATCTACATAAAAACTTCTCTTGATTTCTTCTACTTCGGTTGGGAATTCCTCGTGCAGACTGTCCAAGTGATGTTGGATAGTCCCCCCTAACAAGAAAGGTGATTGGACCAAACCAAATAGTGTGGGTAAATATGAGAATATGTACTTCCAACGTTTCCTTGCTCTTGATCCAATGAAACCTCAGAGAGTCTCGATCTTCTGGTCGTATAAAAAGGTTCAGGGCAGGAGTTCTAGTATTTTGTTGGAATTTTTTCGAAAACGTTCATGCAAACGATTCGACTATCTTCAGAACGTTCTTTGGAAAATCTCTAGAGCATCAAAGTGTTGTGGGTTTTAATTCCGACCCAGATAATCATAACAGACAAGCACAAAATACCAGACACCAAAGTTGTAAAGATTCTCAACGGATTAGATAGCAATATATTTTGTGAACTATTTAAACCTTTGGAAGTAAAATTGTCAAGTGTTTTGTGTAAGATCACAGCTGTCCCTGGAAGATCCTCTCACTTTGAGGGCAAGGGTTAATCGAAACATCCATATAGATATAGTGATCCACGCTTAGACCACTTATGCAACAGCATACGAACTCGCTTGTGATTAACTTTCTGTATCCATATAAGATGATTTTGGAACCAAACAAACTTGAAATTCAACATACGGACTTCACAGGAATTACACTTATAAGGGCAACTTAACGATAAAAAGTGTTCCAGATTGATGTACAGATGAGGATAAGAACAATAATAATAATACCAACGTAAGAGCAGAAAATATCGTGGCAGGCCTCTCGGCGCAGAAAGGGTTCACCCAGGAATATCCATGGAGCAGCTTAAAATTTTTCCATCTCCAAATGCCAAGGAACGACATGTCCACAAAAATAGGTCCGCAATGCGTACACGCGTCTCGGGAGTGCTGGCGCTTGCGCACAGAAACATTAAAAATATGTAGGCATGACATGTACATGTGTGAACTATCATTTTAAAAAATAGCTACGGGTAGTGTACGTGTGTCAACTGGTAATGAGAAAACTGAAAAGTTTGGACAAAAAGCAAAGCCTATTTTCGGGCTTGGTGTTATTTTCGGGCTTGGTATTATCGAGCGTCAATCGTTACATACACATGTTTTATAACTACGAAAATAATCTGTCTGAGCTTTTTTCTGTAACCCACTCAACAAAAATTCTTTGTTTAAATATTTTACAAATTTTGCAGTGAACACTATAAAGTATAAATGACAGCTAAAATATAGCAACACCAGAATAATATATGTTGTCAAACGCTGTCACAGCAAACATATACAACACAAATTCCTGAATCAAGAATACACTTTGATACGCATACTTTTAGCTAAATCTAGATGCGTATTTTTTAAACGGAGCGAATATTCAAAATACACCGTGGGCCGGCTATGGGTTGTTTGGATTTTCGAAATCCGCCGTATTTTGGCAATTTTAAATTTCAACCAACCTCAAACCGCTTTCCCATTTTTCTTAAAAGCATAACCACATTCACATCACTATTACCCAGTTTTCCGAAAACCGCCAAATATTCTCGAGTATAACAGAATCCGATCGAAAAATTCGGATAGTTTCCGAAACCGCACGAAATTTAGAAATATCCCAAACCCTATAATAGACCACCTCTATGCGTAGGCTACCAATCTCTGGCATTTCTAAAATGTTCTCCGTAATTTAATATTGTGTAGTGGAGGAAGCATTGTTCTCATGTAGCCAAGGATGATAGAAAGTTGGACACAGTTATATGTGAAGTGTCAAGACAGCTAATGAACCCCCGGGACTATGTGGGGATTTTCACATTTCATGAGTGTTAAAAAATCGCCGGCTACCCAGGCCTATAAAAGATTTAGTTTTCCCTGATTTTCACAGTTTTCAATACGAAAACATTTATAAGTTTAATATTCTTACAACAAACAGAACACAAAAATTGTTAAAGGGGAACTGCACCCAAAAAATAAATTACTTTTAAATAAAAGGCCTTTAAGTATAATGTTTAGAAATGTTAATAGTTTTACGGTATCTGTTTTTGTTCTCGAGAAATAACGTTTTCATTCTCGTATTTTATTGCGCGACAGCTCAAGATTGTGTACAGCGGTGATTTTCTTTTCAATTTTGACGTCATTGAGTGTTTTTCTTTTGTTCCTTGCACTCAAGTGACGTCAAAATTGAAAAGAAATCCCTTGAAAATGGCGGCATCCAGAAGCATAAAATACGAGAATGAAAACGTTATTTCTCGAATACAACAGCAGATACCGTAAAACTATTAACATTTCTAAACATTACACTCAAAGGCCTTTTATTTAAAAGAAATTTATTTTTTGGGTACAGTTCCCCTTTAAGGCTTTCTATTTGTTTTGCTCATTTCGTCTTTTAATAACTGTTCTTTCAAAACTTGAGCGAGAGTCAAATTTCGAATACTTCAGGGAAAGATCTGAATATTGCAACAGTACTGACACCGATAATAAGCAAACAACTACTGATTAAAGGCATGCTCAAGTGACACAAAAGGCCCATTATTGGCTATCTAAAATATATCACCAGAACATGACTCACCTTGCAATTGATAAGTTTTATTATCAATTGAAACCATTTCACTTCAGGCACATCAGTTAACAATAATAAGTCTTGGTTGACAGATCTACTTATATAGCTATAAAGGCTATTACCAGTCAATAATATATTTATATTCATAAAGGATGTGTCCCAAATGTTAACACACTTGATTTCATTGTAGACAATGTAAGTTAGTGACGTTGCTACCAAACCTGCTTTCATCACCTTGACTGAAATCAGCACACACTGTTTCACTTGGATCAATTATTTCATATATAGTTGGTCTTGGGTACTCTTCAACATCATTCGAAAGTCTTAACAACAATTCCAATGGCACATACACATTGTAGCACAACATCTGTTTATTAAACCAAACTTGATTCCTGCTTGTTGTTTTAGACAAGGCATATAAAATACGCTCATATAAAACATAAACAGCATTTCATTCCAAAATGTACCTTTCAGACGACATGAAGCTTCTCTTGCTTTCAGGAAGTTGTTATGCGAACCAATTCTCGATCTGTAAAGCTCAGTAGAAATACACATATTTAACTACTGATCAAAGTGTTTGTCAGTGCAAATACAATGATTCCGTTCTATATTTCTGTACGTGATATCCACACGTAAATAGCGCCTGACCAAACTGTTGATCAGTGCAAACACAATGGCTCCAATAAACAAAAAGAAGTAGTACTTATCCCGGTAAAAACTGCACCAAACTTTATTTTTGAGCTCTCTTCGATCAAAATTCAAAGATGGCGACCATCGGCAAGCTTTCGTTACTTTCCGTAACGTGTTCGTTTATCACGTGATTGCCACAAAGTCACAATTTCGATAGCAATACGCTTTCGGACTACGTCCGAGACGCAAAAAGTCCTCAAAATATCGGCACATGAGAAGACCTTGTCTTGTTCCCGGCTGTCGATATTTCAATGTTGCCGTTGCAAGACTTTCAGACCATTTACGAAGACGACATGTAATGGACCTGTTATAAGAGATTATGCAAATCCCGTTTTGGTGTCTGTTGAAGCGAGTCTGCATAATGTTAAACCTATCCCTGTGAGAATTTATTTTCGTCGTAACCAACATGTTTTGAAATTTCATAACAAATGTCCAACTAAACACTCTCAGAACCTTGCTGTTATGTGTCTGCCTTTAACTCCGCCGTTATCTACGCGATTAAGGAACCCGCCGAATCTTATCGCTGTTCATCGAGTGCCCTTTATTAGGAACACTACCTTGCCATTGTCTCTGTGTTTACTAAACTCACGTTTCGTAAAAAATAAATCAGCGGAATTTTCGATTATGTTTGTGAATGTAAAGTTGACTTGGTTAGGTTGCAATGATGATGCAGTTCCAGCTGAACTCTGTCCTGAAGGATATAAGCTATTATATCACGCACGTACTGGTCGTCGAGGCGGGGGCACAGCCCTATTATTTCGGGATTCACTGACTGTTAAAAAAGTTGATGCTGGTGAAAAAGTATCATTCGAGTTGTCAGAATGGACCGTTCAGTTGGCATCTTATGACCTACGGATTGTTATTATATATCGACCGCAGTCTGACTCGGATGATCCCTACGAGTACATTCGTACCATCGTCGTGCGGCCGCGAGTTCCATGGTATTCCGAAGAAATTAGATATGCAAAGCGCGAGCGTCGAAGAGCTGAAAGGAAATGGAGATCGTCGAAACTTGATTCTGAAGGCTGCTTTCAAAACAAAGCGTAATGTTATTACCAACCTTTTGAATAAAGCACCTCGACAGTTCTACACTAACTTTATTGAGGAAAACAGCTGTGATCAAAGAAAGTTATTTCGTGCTAGTAAGCGGTTATTTAATCAGTTCCGACGATGGTCTACCTCCAAACTTGCATGCACCTACTTTTGCAAGTGATATGGGGAAGTATTTTGTGGCAAAGATTGATACAATCCAGAGACAGCTTCATAGTCATTGTTCTGCAGATTGCACTATGTTCTCTGCACCACTATCACTGCCAAGTTTGTGTCATTGTTATCCACATTTAAGACTTTGTCTGATAGTGATATTAAATTGCTTATTCAGCACTCTGCCTTAAAGTCATGCCCACTTGACCCTATGCCTTCTTGTTTGGTCAGTAAAGGCGAAGCCCTACTTCCAGTTATTACAAGCATTATAAATAAATCACAACAATCTGGACATTTCCCAGAGTCTTGGAAGGAAGCTTTGGTCCTTCCTTTACTCAAGAAGTTCGGGCTTAACATAATTTTTAAGAACATTAGGCCTGTAAGTAACCTGATGTTTATATCAAAGCTCACTGAAAAGACTGTTTTCACCCAGACAAATGACCATCTTGTTGATAATGACCTATACCCATGTGTACAATCGTCCTACAGAAAGAACCACAGCACTGAAACTGCGCTTCTGAAAGTCAAAAATGATATTCTACTAAATATGAACAAACAGCATGTGACCCTTCTCGTGCTACTTGACCTGAGCGCGGCTACAACAGTTTGAAAACCCGGGGGGTTAGGGTTAGAACACTCGTTAGGGGGGTTAGGGTTAGGATCTTTGTTGTTTTGGGGTTAGCAGTTATTTGTTAATGTGGATATCATACATTCACAGCTATGTGTTACCAATGTAGACTGTCTACATTAACTAGGTGGAGACTGGGTTGATGGAGCATCTGGTAATGGTTGATTCGTATTCTTGGACTCTCATCCAAGACTGTTATTAAGAAGATGAAGCGACATTTTGCTGTTTATGGAATTCCAGAATTATTGCTGATCGATAATGGTACTCAGTTCGTGAGTAAAGAATTCCAGTTATTTGCAGAAGAATGGAGTTTCAAGCAAGTCACAAGCAGTCCAGTCTATCCACAATCCAATGGGTTGGCGGAAAATGCCGTGAAACAAGCTAAGAAGCTCCTCAAGAGATGCTTGGGTTATTGAATCTACGAAACACACCAAGAAATATAAATTTGGGTTCACTTGCACAACGCCTCCTCTCAAGAAGAACTCGAACAGTTCTTCCCACGTCAAGGAAACTTCTCAGACCGAAAGCTATACCTGTGAAACGGGTATCACAAGAAATAGAGACGAAGCGTCAACAACAGAAAGTCAACTATGATAAAAGTGCAAGGACACTTAGCACTTTGAAACTAAATCAAGTGGTGAGAATCCAAACAAAAGGCTACGACAAGCTGGGAGTAATAAAGCAGATCATACATTGAACAATCCAATGGAAGAGAATATGGAAGAGAATATAGAAGAAATAGAAGACATCTATTAGCTGTACCAGAAACGATTACTAAAGTTAAGGAAGAAGATTCAGATGAGCCAGATAGAATATCTTTGGATTTGGATGGTCAGCCAGCTTCAATCAATAATATTCCTCAAGAAACTGGTATGGTTCCAGTGTTCCTGCAAGATGTAATTCGTCAACACAGTAAACTAGTCAATTGAGACAACATCCTATCACCACAAGATCTGGCAGAATTTCAAAGCCAACCAGCAAGTACAAAGACTATGTAACTTAGTGACTATTTGAACTTTATGATTATTATAATGACAATTATAACACACCTTACCAGAATTTATATATTAATTTACTGAAATACCCATAGTATTGCAATAATTAGTTTATTTAAATCTCTATAAAGCTTATCAAGTTAGGATTGAACAATTAGAACATTAGAAATGTATTGAACATTGACATGATCGTTGTTTAAGAATAATATACTTTAGTATTTAATTAATTTATTTAGAAATTGTTTGTAATAAGACACGTCTAGTGAGGAAGGATGTAGATGACCAGTGGTACAGTGGGCCCAGACAGAGTTGTATATAAATAAGAGCTCACAACACGAGGCCCACTTTATCTGTCCCTCACGCTATTGATCTTTAATAAAACATGAAACATGACAGATATTCTGATCTAATGTATTGGTATATACATGCAGTATATAGAGCCAGCATTTTTCAGAAGAGCCTTATGCGTGAGAGGTGCAAATTCCCAGTGTTTTATTACACACAAAGGCTTGTCTCGTTCGAATGTAAATTTACCAACACAGTGAAATGACAATTATATTGATGAATTAGTAATTATTGTTAATTTTCTCAACAATTTTGTCCAGGATTGCAACTAGGATGTGGTAGAAACTTACTTGTAGATTGGAAGTTTTGCATTTTGCAACCTTGCTTTTACTGCCACTAAGACATCATCATTCAATGTACCTTCATCCATACTCTGTCTTTCATATTCCAGCAACTGCATTGCCTTGTTATACATCTCTGGGGTATAGTACTTTAATTCTTGCAAGCAATTGGCATCATGGTGGAAAGACGTCTAATTTTGAGCTCTGTTATTTTTGTGATTTTAGTCACAAAATTCGTCCTAGTTTCATCTGACACTTGTTGTGATGTATTTACATCTAAGAGGTCCTATCTATTGTGGAGGTTTTGCAAGCCAAATTTCCCAAACAAGGAAGGAAATGTCGATTGCAGAATGGGCATTCGATTTCGATATTCTCGTGACTTTACAAGCTTTGGCGGGTATGTCTTTGGTCTATTACCCTTGTGCGGCGATATCGCGACACAGCCTGGCCCTGGTCGATCAACAAACGCGGTTTCTCCCACTTACAAGTGCATGGTCTTAAATGCAAGAAGTTTGAAGAGTTTACACAAATTCACAGGCACTGATGGGCAGATGGAACTCGTATGCAATCTACATCGTTTTCAGGACTTTGTATACTCGGAGGACTCTGATATCATGTGCGTTAACGAAACATGGCTCAACGACAGCTTAGATAGTTCGGAAATTCTTCACGACGGTTATATTATATTTAGAAAGGATCGACCGCTTCGACGTGCAGGCGGTGTTTTGATTGCTATCAAAGCGAGTACCTTTAAAACTGTTAGTGAATTTCGCCTACCATCTAATTTGGCAGAACTAGAGATTGTATCGGCTGCAGTTGAAATGGTTACAGGTCAGAAAACCCTATTTTGCTCATGTTATCGTCCGGAATTGGGAACAAGTTGGGTAGATTTATTCAATACCTTCCTAAATCTAGCCTGTGATAATTTTAATAACATCGTGCTATGTGGTGATTTCAATTTACCGGGAATCCCTTGGGACACGACGGCTAGTGCATTGCTGTTTGTTGAGGCGTTAAATGACCACTTTTTATCACAAATTAATAAGACGCACACCCGAGGTAATAATATTCTTGACCTCGTGATCACTAGTAACAATGATCTCACCAAAGTAACTGAAGTATTGTCGTCTGAGAGAACAGGTATTTTTACAGATCACTCTGCCATTGTTTTCGAAATTAATTCCTTTGTGAAGGCGCCCTTAAAAACAAGCAGGTCAGTTTTTGATTATGCTAATGTGACCTTGAAAGCCTGCGAAATTCCTTACACGCGATCAACTTTCGTCAATTTTAGACGGCGATAGTGATATCGATGAAGATTGGCAGCAATGGAAGGATGTTTTCTTGGTTGCTGTGAACGATTATATACCCATGGATAAACGGCACTATTTTGAATATGATTAAAAGAAAAAATACCCTTCGCCAAAAGTTAAGATCTCATCTTACAGAAAGTCTGAAATATAAATTCAGATGTATGCGGACCGAAGTTAAAAAGTCACTTAAAGAAGCCCGTGAAGTTACTTTGAGTTGGCAAATGCTGATTTTAGAACAAATCCAAAGCGCTTGTGGTCAATTCTGAAATTAAAATCAAAATCCAGAGATATACCTGGTCTAGTTTCGATGGGAAATGAAATACACAGTCATCAAACAGCAGAGCAGTAAAGTCCAAGAGAAAATGCTGACACTCCAGAGGGAATTGCGAACACCACCGTATACACCACCACAGAGGACTCAAGTCTAGATACATCGTGCGAAGTTACTGAATGTATTGCAGACACGTTGATTCTTTCAGTCACAGAAGTTGAAGAAACTCTTAAAACTCTCGATATTAGTAAAGCTACAGGACCGGACGGAATTCCAACCTCGTACCCCACGCTCGCTGCGAAGAGACCCTGGCTGAGGCTGGTCACATGGCACCCAGATTCTGGGTGCTAACAAAAAAATCCATTGTGGGCAGGGTGGGAAGAAATGTTTGTCGCATATAAGAAAGTCATTCTTCAAAAGTAATATTTCCATTTTTTGTGCAGTTCTATGCAAGAAAAGTAGAAAGTAGTTTCAACAAGAAAGTAGAAACATCATCGCGTTAACATCTCTTTATTCGCGGAGAATATCGGATTGCGAAGTGCCAACATGTGTCCAGGTGTTCTTTTCACTTTGTCCCTGATGTCAACTGTGTGTCAACAAAAGACTCCGAAGAAGGTTTACAAGAGCATATCAACTGAAATTCCCTCTTGTCGGCTTTCTAAGGCTGCTGTAGACGAGCGTCGATGCAAGAATTTGTATAAAGATTCGAATCGCACGAATGTAGAATACCCGTCCACCTTTGCTATTTGTATGTGTTGACAGTTAATAAAAGGGTCAAATTACGGAAAGTTCATCATATACAATTGCTTCGTTCTATCACAGGTTCTATTTTAAAACTCCATTTAACTTGATAACTATAAATAAACAAGTACACACAATATAAACCTTCGACATTATATTTAAAGAGATTTTAGAGCAACCTGGTTTGTATAAATGTTGACGCGGCACGGTCACCGTACGAATAGCCACAGCCTTCTCTTTAACGCCAAAAACTGATGCTCGAATACTGCTTGAGCTTTTATATAGACGGGTAAACTGGTTGCTGCATCAGCGAATTTAAAGGTGAAACTACTATGAGAATGGTTGTAGCTGTTGATATACCAATATCTCTCGATGGCCAATTGATCAGAACTTCGTCCAATTTATCCTTCGCAAAAAGCAACAAAGGACTGAAGATGAAATATCAAAGACTTTCCGTAAGTACCAGTGGGAAGAATACAAAGCACAACCTTCATTAAATAAGTACATTCGAGGCAGATAAAAAAACTATTTAATCGAAATTTTCCTTCACCATAAATCCTGATAAAATGACGCAATAGATGCATTCGATTCGACCCTCCCTTCCCAAGGTAATATTATTGGCATACACGTGGCACACAGAATCTGGGTGCCACGTGACCAGCCTCAGCCAGGGTCTCTTCGCAGCAAGCGCGGGGGTACGAGGTTGACGGAATTCCTGACAAATTGCTCAAGGAAACTGCATCGGAGAAGGACTGGAGAAATGCCGAGAGATTGGAAATTAGCCAACGTGGTTCCTATTTACAAAAAGAACGAACGAGAACATGTAGAAAACTATCGTCTATTCTCTATTGTCAATAATTTCAAAAGTCTTAGAACGTTGCATATTAAACAACATAAAGATCAGTTGTACAAGTCAATTCCAGCATGTCAACATGGATATTTAACTGGAAAGTCATGTGTTACTAATTTACTCAAGGCTCTAGATCATATTGGTTCATCACTCGACCATGGAGAACAGACAGATCTTGTGTATTTGGACATGTCAAAGGCATTCGACAAGGTCAGCCACAATCGATTGATACATAAATTATACAAGGCGGGTTTCAGCGGCACTTTGCTTAAGTGGTTTCGCTCATACCTATCTGAACGTCGTCAACGTGTCACTGTTATGGGTGCTACTTCGGATGAGCTTCCTGTTACTTCCGGGGTGCCCCAAGGATCCATATTGGGTCCTGTTTTCTTCTTGTTGTACGTTAGCAATTTGCCAAAAGCAATTTCTAATTGTCGTGCTACAATGTGTGCTGACGACATAAAGATGGGCAGACAAATTAGAAATCCAGAGGATGCTAGTTCACTACAGTCTGATCTTGATAACTTGCAAAGCTGGTCCGTTGCTTCAGGCCTTGTTTTTAATGCAATGAAGTGCAAAGCAATGAGTGTTACCAGAAAAATCAAGGTGGTTTCAACCACATATAGACTTGCTAATACTGATCTCGAAAAGATTGAAGATGAACGAGATCTTGGTGTATGAACACAACAGATTAACTTGGAATAAACAAGTCTCAGAACAAGCTGGCAAAGCCAATAAACTTTTAGGATATACCAAGCGAAACACCATTTATATCAGGGTTGATTCGACCTCATTTAGGTTATGCCCAGGTGTGGGCTCCGCAGTTCGTGCAATTGATTGGAAAATTAGAGCGCATACAAAGGCGTGCAATGAGATATATTCTGAGCATACCATATACAGTCGAACCCCTATTAAGCGGCCACCATCGGGGATCTGCGAAGTGGCCGCTTAATAGGGGTTGGTCTAGGAATTTGTCAGAATTAGCAAAAGACGTTGTGGAAATACACACACAAATACACAATACCTATCAGTATAAAAAATAACTGTTATCATAGCTAAAATAGGCATTAAGTAGACTACACTAACATCTAAAAACGTAAAATATTAAAATACATAAGGATAAAAAGATGCAGTTTATAAAATGTACCAATATTAAAACTACTATATCAGGGATTGAAGAAAATATGTTCGAGGGAGCGGTACTACAAGTGAACTCATTTATAAGAGGTTACCACGAATATTTGGATGTCTGGCTGCCAAATATGGACGATGAATATCACCTGAAACGAGAACCAGGTAACAAGATGGATCCAAATGCTGTGGCGATTGTTCGATCAGTTCCACGTGGGCGATCTCGTGAGGAATTTGCTCCGAAACCGAACCACCAGAATGAACTGGGGGATGATTCTCAAGTTCTTGGACATGTCCCGAAACTAATGGCAATATGGCTAACTAAATTTCTCAAGAGAGCAACAAATAATGGCAAAACAGTTAAGGGAAAACGTCTTAACAGAGGAGGTGGCTATGGCTTGGAAGTTCCATGTGAATACCACTTTATGGGAGACAAAATGTCCATTGAATGGTTAGCATCGAAGCTTAAAAAAGAAGGATTTGACTTTACTCTTAGCTAGAGACAATGGATGTTTTATCAGTTTTCATCACCTTATGAGTCCTATCTGTCATCACTTTTTCAAAACCTTTGTTTTGTATTAAAACTGTGTATTAAATTTTTGGTGGCCTCTTAATAGGGGTATAAATAATGAAATAATGTGAGAAATAATGGTCGTACCGCATATAATTTCAAGGCTGCTGATATTGCAAGCATAATTATGCTTGCTGGCCCAAGAACGCTTTTGCATAAGCCACAGTTCTCTTCAGCTGGTTCAAGCGGAACTGGCTTCCTTCTTTTGGTTCATCATGTTCCAATAAAGCATCAGCTGAAGATACATCATCAGAGGAACTATTGGATGGAAGATCGCTTGTACCAACATCCAAGCTTAGCAGTAAATGCACATAGTAGTATAGAAAGTGGGGCTACCGGCGCAGGCATGACAATATCGCTGACATGATGTTGTTACGAGCGATATCTTCGTTTACAGAGGTACCACATTGGTATATAAATATTTAGTATTCTAAAAATAAAGACACGCCTCGTGAGCTCCAAACCGTACAATATATTGCCATTGTCTCCACTCTCGAGACTACTAACAGTGGTGTGTCGCGTGTTTTGTTCATTTGGAAACACGCCTCACGAGCTCCGAACCGTGTGGTATATCGCCATTGTCTCCACTCTCGAGACTACTAACAGTGGTGTGTCGAGTGTTTTGAGAGCGTAGAAACACACCTCACGGACTCCAAACCATGTGATATGTTGCTATTGTCTACACTTTCGAGACTACTAACAGTGACGTTTCACGTGGTCTGGGAGCGTAGAAACACGTCTCACGGACTCCAAACCATGTGATATGTTGCTATTGTCTACACTTTCGAGACTACTAACAGTGACGTTTCACGTGGTTTGGGAGCGTATAACATGGTGGTACCAGACCACTTTTGTGAAATTGGATTTATTATTTTTTTTGAATCTATACGTTTCCCAAAATTATATTTGTTTTTGTGTTTAAATAGCAGTCACCTTAAGAAAGTAAACCACTTAATAGCACGAACGCGTGATCTGACCAAGGTCCTAAAATGGGACCTTGGTCAAAGTGACCCTTCTATCGATCACAAACATACTATCAGTAGGGGGTCATATGTAGTGTCTTAATATTTTACTATTATTTGCACGCTATTAGGACATCTTAATTGTAGTCTTCAAAGTAGCAGTTATTTTTAAGAATAGCTGACACCCTGTTTTAGGGGGTCAGCTATTCTTAAAAAATAATTGTTTAACACTCCTGGTTCTGATATATAGACTGTACTTGGGTGTATATTTTTAAACCCCGTTGAAACGACGGGGTTTAAAAAACAATAATTTGCTTAGCACAAACGCACGATCTGACCAACACCCCAAAACGGGGTGTTGGTCAGAACGAGCTAATTCTATATCTATGATAATCCTAAGATGATCTATAAATAAGATACTACGTGTAGTACTCTATCTATGATAATCTTAAGATGATCTATAAATAAAGATACTACATGTAGTACTCTGTCTATGTCGATTTAAGATAATCTTAAGATGATCTATAAATAAGATACTACGTGTAGTACTCTATCCACGACTATTTAAGATAATCTTAAGATGATCTATAAATAAGATACTACGTGTAGTACTCTATCCACGACTATTTAAGATAATCTTAAGATGATCTATAAATAAAGATACTACGTGTAGTACTCTATCTATGATAATCTTAAGATGATCTATAAATAAGATACTACGTGTAGTACTCTATCCACGACTATTTAAGATAATCTTAAGATGATCTATAAATAAAGATACTACGTGTAGTACTCTATCTATGACGATTTGAGATAATCTTAAGATGATCTATAAATAAAGATACTACATGTAGTACTCTGTCTATGTCGATTTAAGATAATCTTAAGATGATCTATAAATAAAGATACTACGTGTAGTACTCTATCTATGATAATCTTAAGATACTACACGTAGTACTCTATCTAAGATGATTTAAGATAATCTTAAGATGATCTATAAATAAAGATACTACGTGTAGTACTCTATCTAAGACGATCTATAAATAAAGATACTACACGTAGTACTCTATCTAAGATGACTTAAGATAATCTTAAGATGATCTATAAATAAAGATACTACACGTAGTACTCTATCTAAGATGATTTAAGATAATCTTAAGATGATCTATAAATAAAGATACTACGTGTAGTACTCTATCTATGACGATTTAAGATAATCTTAAGATGATCTATAAATAAGATACTACGTGTAGTACTCTATCTATGATAATCTTAAGATGATCTATAAATAAAGATACTACGTGTAGTACTCTGTCTAAGATGATTTAAGATAATCTTAAGATGATCTATAAATAAAGACACTACGTGTAGTACTCTATCTATGATAATCTTAAGATACTACGTGTAGTACTCTGTCTAAGATGATTTAAGATAATCTTAAGATGATCTATAAATAAAGATACTACGTGTAGTACTCTATCTAAGATGATTTAAGATAATCTTAAGATGATCTATAAATAAAGATACTACGTGTAGTACTCTATCTATGCGATTTAAGATAATCTTAAGATGATCTATAAATAAGATACTACACGTAGTACTCTATCTAAGATGATTTAAGATAATCTTAGTATGATCTATAAATAAGATACTACGTGTAGTACTCTATCTATGATAATCTTAAGATGATCTATAAATAAAGATACTACGTGTAGTACTCTATCCACGACTATTTAAGATAATCTTAAGATGATCTATAAATAAAGATACTACGTGTAGTACTCTATCTATAACGATTTAAGATAATCTTAATATGATCAATAAATAAAGATACTACATGTAGTACTCTGTCTATGTCGATTTAAGATAATCTTAAGATGATCTATAAATAAGATACTACGTGTAGTACTCTATCCACGACTATTTAAGATAATCTTAAGATGATCTGTAAATAAGATACTACGTGTAGTACTCTATCCACGACGATTTAAGATAATCTTAAGATGATCTATAAATAAAGATACTACGTGTAGTACTCTATCTATGACGATTTAAGATAATCTTAAGATGATCTATAAATAAAGATACTACACGTAGTACTCTATCTAAGATGATTTAAGATAATCTTAAGATGATCTATAAATAAGATACTACGTGTAGTACTCTATCTATGATAATCTTAAGATGATCTATAAATAAAGATACTACGTGTAGTACTCTATCTATGACGATTTAAGATAATCTTAAGATGATCTATAAATAAAGATACTACACGTAGTACTCTATCTATGACGATTTAAGATAATCTTAAGATGATCTATAAATAAGATACTACGTGTAGTACTCTATCTATGATAATCTTAAGATGATCTATAAATAAAGATACTACGTGTAGTACTCTGTCTAAGATGATTTAAGATAATCTTAAGATGATCTATAAATAAAGACACTACGTGTAGTACTCTATCTATGATAATCTTAAGATACTACGTGTAGTACTCTGTCTAAGATGATTTAAGATAATCTTAAGATGATCTATAAATAAAGATACTACGTGTAGTACTCTATCTAAGATGATCTATAAATAAAGATACTACACGTAGTACTCTATCTAAGATGATTTAAGATAATCTTAAGATGATCTATAAATAAATATACTACACGTAGTACTCTATCTAAGATGATTTAAGATAATCTTAAGATGATCTATAAATAAAGATACTACGTGTAGTACTCTATCTATGACGATTTAAGATAATCTTAAGATGATCTATAAATAAGATACTACGTGTAGTACTCTATCTATGACGATTTAAGATAATCTTAAGATGATCTATAAATAAAGATACTACATGTAGTACTCTGTCTATGTCGATTTAAGATAATCTTAAGATGATCTATAAATAAAGATACTACGTGTAGTACTCTGTCTGTGTCGATTTAAGATAATCTTAAGATGATCTATAAATAAGATACTACATGTAGTACTCTATCTATAACGATTTGAGATAATCTTAAGATGATCTATAAATAAGATACTACGCATAGTACTCTATCTATGATGATTTAAGATAATCTTAAGATGATCTGTAAATAAGATACTACGCGTAGTACCATACACAGTCTATATATCAGAGCCAGGAGTGTGTTCCACATGAAAGACGACGAGAGCTGACACCTAAAACAAGGCATTGTTTAGGAAACGTTTGTATTGAGCAGTTATTTTTTAAGAATAGCTGACCCCCCGAAACGGGGGTCAGCTTTTATCGCTCAAAAACTGAGGTCCCAAAACGGGACCTCAGTTTTCGTCGTCTTTTATGCGGAAAGCACCCCTGGTTCTGATATGAGTATCGTGTTTGGTTGCAAGTTTAAAGGGGGGTCGGAATCAGACCCCCCTTTAAACTCATAATAACATGCGGTCTACATATAAGAACCAGCGGTATGTCAGTCGATGAGAAAAGAAAGGTTCGAGATCTCAGGTCCCAAACTGGGACCCGAGATTTCGAGTGTTAGAATAGACAAGTTTGACAAATAAACGAGAGTGGTCTATAGACGTACACATCGACGATATATAAGGTCAAACAAGAGGTGTTTAAAGGGGGGTCGGAATCAGACCCCCCTTTAAACTCACAACCAAACATGATACTCACATCAGAGCCAAGAGTTTACTCTCTAATCTTCTTGCTGAAATTAGATTCAGCCAAGAAGTTTAAAACACAGGTATTCGCAGAAGCCTCACCATCTATTAGAAAGACAGGTCAGTTACACACAATATACCCAGTTGGTCAAGTGAGTACTGCAATAGAAGATTCAAGAGTGATACCACGCTGTCTAATCATCTCGCGGATCATCTTATAGATTATATTAAATCATCTCATAGATAGAGTACTGCGCGCAGTATCATCTTGTAGATCATCTTATAAATCATCTTAAATCGTCTCATAGATAGAGTACTGCGCGCAAGATCATCTTATAGATCGTCTTAAATCATCTCATAGATAGAGTACTACGCGCAGTATCATCTTATAGATCATCTTACAGATCATCTTAAATCGTCTCGTAGATAGAGTACTACGTGTAGTATCTTATTTATGAATCATCTTATAGATCATCTTACAGATCATCTTAAATCGTCTCATAGATAGAGTACTACGTGTAGTATCTTATTTATGAATCATCTTATAGATCATCTTACAGATCATCTTAAATCGTCTCATAGATAGAGTACTACGTGTAGTACCATCTCACAGACCATCTCACAGTTATCTCACAGACCATCTCACAGTTATCTCACAGACCATCTCACAGATTATCTCACAGATAGAGTGCTGCGCGTAGTGTCTTTGATGATTAGACAGCGTGGTATCACTCTTGAATCTTCTATTGCAGTACTCACTTGACCAACTGGGTATATTGTGTGTAACTGACCTGTCTTTCTAATAGATGGTGAGGCTTCTGCGAATACCTGTGTTTTAAACTTCTTGGCTGAATCTAATTTCAGCAAGAAGATTAGAGAGTAAACTCTTGGCTCTGATGTGAGTATCATGTTTGGTTGTGAGTTTAAAGGGGGGTCTGATTCCGACCCCCCTTTAAACACCTCTTGTTTGACCTTATATATCGTCGATGTGTACGTCTATAGACCACTCTCGTTTATTTGTCAAACTTGTCTATTCCAACACTCGAAATCTCGGGTCCCAGTTTGGGACCTGAGATCTCGAACCTTTCTTTTCTCATCGACTGACATACCGCTGGTTCTTATATGTAGACCACATGTTATTATGAGTTTAAAGGGGGGTCTGATTCCGACCCCCCTTTAAACTTGCAACCAAACACGATACTCATCAGAACCAGGGGTGCTTTCCGCATAAAAGACGACGAAAACTGAGGTCCCGTTTTGGGACCTCAGTTTTTGAGCGATAAAAGCTGACCCCCGTTTCGGGGGGTCAGCTATTCTTAAAAAATAACTGCTCAATACAAACGTTTCCTAAACAATGCCTTGTTTTAGGTGTCAGCTCTCGTCGTCTTTCATGTGGAACACACTCCTGGCTCTGATATATAGACTGTGTATGGTACTACGCGTAGTATCTTATTTACAGATCATCTTAAGATTATCTTAAATCATCATAGATAGAGTACTACGCGTAGTATCTTATTTATAGATCATCTTAAGATTATCTCAAATCGTTATAGATAGAGTACTACATGTAGTATCTTTATTTATAGATCATCTTAAGATTATCATAGATAGAGTACTACATGTAGTATCTTATTTATAGATCATCTTAAGATTATCTTAAATCGATACAGACAGAGTACTACATGTAGTATCTTTATTTATAGATCATCTTAAGATTATCTTAAATCGACATAGACAGAGTACTACATGTAGTATCTTTATTTATAGATCATCTTAAGATTATCTTAAATCGTCATAGATAGAGTACTACACGTAGTATCTTTATTTATAGATCATCTTAAGATTATCTTAAATCATCTTAGATAGAGTACTACGTGTAGTATCTTTATTTATAGATCATCTTAAGATTATCTTAAATCATCTTAGATAGAGTACTACGTGTAGTATCTTTATTTATAGATCATCTTAGATAGAGTACTACACGTAGTATCTTTATTTATAGATCATCTTAAGATTATCTTAAATCATCTTAGACAGAGTACTACACGTAGTATCTTAAGATTATCATAGATAGAGTACTACACGTAGTGTCTTTATTTATAGATCATCTTAAGATTATCTTAAATCATCTTAGACAGAGTACTACACGTAGTATCTTTATTTATAGATCATCTTAAGATTATCATAGATAGAGTACTACACGTAGTATCTTATTTATAGATCATCTTAAGATTATCTTAAATCGTCATAGATAGAGTACTACACGTAGTATCTTTATTTATAGATCATCTTAAGATTATCTTAAATCATCTTAGATAGAGTACTACGTGTAGTATCTTTATTTATAGATCATCTTAAGATTATCTTAAATCGTCATAGATAGAGTACTACACGTAGTATCTTTATTTATAGATCATCTTAAGATTATCTTAAATCGTCGTAGATAGAGTACTACACGTAGTATCTTTATTCATAGATCATCTTAAGATTATCTTAAATAGTCGTGGATAGAGTACTACACGTAGTATCTTATTTATAGATCATCTTAAGATTATCATAGATAGAGTACTACACGTAGTATCTTTATTTATAGATCATCTTAAGATTATCTTAAATAGTCGTGGATAGAGTACTACACGTAGTATCTTATTTACAGATCATCTTAAGATTATCTTAAATAGTCGTGGATAGAGTACTACACGTAGTATCTTATTTATAGATCATCTTAAGATTATCTTAAATCGACATAGACAGAGTACTACATGTAGTATCTTTATTTATAGATCATATTAAGATTATCTTAAATCGTTATAGATAGAGTACTACACGTAGTATCTTTATTTATAGATCATCTTAAGATTATCATAGATAGAGTACTACACGTAGTATCTTATTTATAGATCATACTAAGATTATCTTAAATCATCTTAGATAGAGTACTACGTGTAGTATCTTATTTATAGATCATCTTAATATTATCTTAAATCGCATAGATAGAGTACTACACGTAGTATCTTTATTTATAGATCATCTTAAGATTATCTTAAATCATCTTAGATAGAGTACTACACGTAGTATCTTTATTTATAGATCATCTTAAGATTATCTTAAATCATCTTAGACAGAGTACTACACGTAGTATCTTAAGATTATCATAGATAGAGTACTACACGTAGTGTCTTTATTTATAGATCATCTTAAGATTATCTTAAATCATCTTAGACAGAGTACTACACGTAGTATCTTTATTTATAGATCATCTTAAGATTATCATAGATAGAGTACTACACGTAGTATCTTATTTATAGATCATCTTAAGATTATCTTAAATCGTCATAGATAGAGTACTACACGTAGTATCTTTATTTATAGATCATCTTAAGATTATCTTAAATCATCTTAGATAGAGTACTACGTGTAGTATCTTTATTTATAGATCATCTTAAGTCATCTTAGATAGAATACTACGTGTAGTATCTTTATTTATAGATCGTCTTAGATAGAGTACTACACGTAGTATCTTTATTTATAGATCATCTTAAGATTATCTTAAATCATCTTAGATAGAGTACTACGTGTAGTATCTTAAGATTATCATAGATAGAGTACTACACGTAGTATCTTTATTTATAGATCATCTTAAGATTATCTTAAATCATCTTAGATAGAGTACTACGTGTAGTATCTTTATTTATAGATCATCTTAAGATTATCTTAAATCATCTTAGATAGAGTACTACACGTAGTATCTTAAGATTATCATAGATAGAGTACTACATGTAGTATCTTATTTATAGATCATCTTAAGATTATCTTAAATCGACATAGACAGAGTACTACACGTAGTATCTTTATTTATAGATCATCTTAAGATTATCTTAAATCGACATAGACAGAGTACTACATGTAGTATCTTTATTTATAGATCATCTTAAGATTATCTCAAATCGTCATAGATAGAGTACTACACGTAGTATCTTTATTTATAGATCATCTTAAGATTATCTTAAATAGTCGTGGATAGAGTACTACACGTAGTATCTTATTTATAGATCATCTTAAGATTATCATAGATAGAGTACTACACGTAGTATCTTTATTTATAGATCATCTTAAGATTATCTTAAATAGTCGTGGATAGAGTACTACACGTAGTATCTTATTTATAGATCATCTTAAGATTATCTTAAATAGTCGTGGATAGAGTACTACACGTAGTATCTTATTTATAGATCATCTTAAGATTATCTTAAATCGACATAGACAGAGTACTACATGTAGTATCTTTATTTATAGATCATCTTAAGATTATCATAGATAGAGTACTACACGTAGTATCTTATTTATAGATCATCTTAAGATTATCATAGATATAGAATTAGCTCGTTCTGACCAACACCCCGTTTTGGGGTGTTGGTCAGATCGTGCGTTTGTGCTAAGCAAATTATTGTTTTTTAAACCCCGTCGTTTCAACGGGGTTTAAAAATATACACCCAAGTACAGTCTATATATCAGAACCAGGAGTGTTAAACAATTATTTTTTAAGAATAGCTGACCCCCTAAAACAGGGTGTCAGCTATTCTTAAAAATAACTGCTACTTTGAAGACTACAATTAAGATGTCCTAATAGCGTGCAAATAATAGTAAAATATTAAGACACTACATATGACCCCCTACTGATAGTATGTTTGTGATCGATAGAAGGGTCACTTTGACCAAGGTCCCATTTTAGGACCTTGGTCAGATCACGCGTTCGTGCTATTAAGTGGTTTACTTTCTTAAGGTGACTGCTATTTAAACACAAAAACAAATATAATTTTGGGAAACGTATAGATTCAAAAAAAAAAAAAATCCAATTTCACAAAAGTGGTCTGGTACCACCATGTTATACGCTCCCAAACCACGTGAAACGTCACTGTTAGTAGTCTCGAAAGTGTAGACAATAGCAACATATCACATGGTTTGGAGTCCGTGAGACGTGTTTCTACGCTCCCAGACCACGTGAAACGTCACTGTTAGTAGTCTCGAAAGTGTAGACAATAGCAACATATCACATGGTTTGGAGTCCGTGAGACGTGTTTCTACGCTCCCAGACCACGTGAAACGTCACTGTTAGTAGTCTCGAAAGTGTAGACAATAGCAACATATCACATGGTTTGGAGTCCGTGAGGTGTGTTTCTACGCTCTCAAAACACTCGACACACCACTGTTAGTAGTCTCGAGAGTGGAGACAATGGCGATATACCACACGGTTCGGAGCTCGTGAGGCGTGTTTCCAAATGAACAAAACACGCGACACACCACTGTTAGTAGTCTCGAGAGTGGAGACAATGGCAATATATTGTACGGTTTGGAGCTCACGAGGCGTGTCTTTATTTTTAGAATACTAAATATTTATATACCAATGTGGTACCTCTGTAAACGAAGATATCGCTCGTAACAACATCATGTCAGCGATATTGTCATGCCTGCGCCGGTAGCCCCACTTTCTATACTACTACACATGTGTGCAAATTACTTTTGACTTTTGCTGTTTAGTATGAGCTACCATTGACTTGCAATCCTTCGACCAACATCGGACTGCATCGTCTGTAACTCGGACATGACAGTATCCACTTGTGTTGTTGGTGGTTGCTTTTCCGAAAACACAATACATTGATGATGAAACTTGGATAGCAATAGGAAGATGACCACAAGTGTCCCTAATGGTAATCATCTCATTTCTTGTTGTATCATCACATGGATATGTTACCAAACCAGGACGTTGACTGTAAATTGCAATGGCTGAGATCAATTGTCTTGATGTGTTTGCAACTAAATTCGTCCACTCTTTTGCTATTGATAAGAATTTCCCTTTGGTTTTTACATAAGGGATGATGGCAGATTGTTCCATTATTGTCAACAACAATCAGACATCTATCATCATGAGAGCTTGTATTTGCTGAATAGAAATTTCTCCTGATACCACCAGAGTACATGCTGGGTAGATAACCTGGGCTTCTTTTTAGCTACATATGAGCGGCTCCAAAATTGAATTAACATTTGGGGCAATGTGATTGTTTGTAGCGATTATTGTAAAAACCTTTGCATCCAGGGCAACTGCTATTGCCATGCATAGTCCATGTTTGAGTGTCAGAATGCATGAAGCTAAGAACAAGTGCGTCAAAGTCCTTAAAGCGGCAGCCAGTGTTATCTCTCCGTCGTTAGCAAAACTGTTCAATCTTTGCTTAAATACCGAAACTTTCCCTCGTGTATGGAAAACAGCAAAGTCGTCCCTTTATACAAAGATGGAGACAAAGCAGATCCTGACAACTATAGGCCAATATCCATCCTGCCTATCCTTTCAAAAATTATAGAAAGACACATTCACAATTTTTTGACTGAAGAGCTTCAGGCTAAAAATTTAATCTATCATCTACAGTCCGGTTTTAGGAAAAGTTATTCCACAGAGACAGCTCTTATTAAAATCGTAGATCAGCTGCTCCTAGACCTTGATAAAGACAAAGTTAGTGGATTGCTATTTGGGAACTTTAGAAAAGCTTTCGACCTGGTCAACCATCAGCTACTATTAAAGAAATTACAATCATACGGACTGAGTAAAAAGACCATCAACTGGTTTCAATCATATTTACTCGATAGGCATCAATACGTGGCAGTAAATGGCGTAACATCTTCAATGACATCAATCAAATACGGGGTACCACAGGGAACAGTTTTAGGCCCGTTACTTTTTATCCTTTTTATAAATGATCTCCCTAAATCAATCAACTCTTCGATCGATATTTTTGCCGATGACACTACACTAACTCAATCAAGCCATTATTCTGATATCTCTATCCTTCGATGGAACTTACAAGAAGATGTCTCTAACTTAAACACCTGGTCTAATGAGAATTCGATGGTCCTTAGTCACACCAAAACGAAAACAATGCTAGTAACTGGAAAAAGACTCGGAAAGAAACTAAACAATGAAGATAAGCCCATAAATATATACTTAAATGACAAACAAATAGAGCAAGTTTCCTCCCAGAAACTATTAGGTATTATTATCGACGATGAAGTGTCATTTACGCAACATATAGATAAATTAAGTTGCAAATTGGCTCAACGTATCGCGCTACTCAAAAAATTAAGGCCTGACCTCCCATTAAAAGAACGTATTGCTTATTATAATGCCACGGTGAAATCCGTCATGATGTATGGTAGTATTGTTTGGTCAAATACAACAAAACAGAATCTTGACCGTATATCAAAATTACAAAAGAGAGCAGCAAGAACTATTTTAGGTGTCTCAACCCGAGAACGTAGTATTCCCCTTTTCACAAAACTTGGTTGGATACCATCACAGTTAGTAGAACCTACATGGTTAGGCTAGTCGGCAAACTTCAAAGGCTCTCTGAAATTATGTTGAGAACCGACAAAAAAATGTCACGTGATGCGATCCCTGCATCACATAAGGAGCGATACTATATAAACAATGGCGATATAGAGTATTTTGCGAAATTTAAGTGATTTTTGAACCCGTTTTCCTGTTGAAAGAATATTTTTGGCAACCATCGTGCTTCTATTGGACCTCCAATGAGATTTTAGCTAGCAAGAAGATCAAATTACAACTATTATCACACTAAAACCCCCGTGGAGGACATTCGAGTGTTCGACGATTGTATCAAAATATTACAGACGAAATGGAACAATCAAGCGAAAGCCAGTCTGAGGTTTACTTGGACGATCCAGAATGTGATTTTTACAACCTAGAAGTCACTGTTGCTATCATTCAGGCCGAAGGAGAAGAGATACAGAACGAATTCAACGACGCTTTGAGCGAAATACATGGTGAGAAATCGTTTCCCTGTTCGCAATGTGAGAAAGTGTGCAAGTCGAAAGGCGGTTTAACCAGGCATACAAACGCAAAGCACAGTGAAATCACAGCCCAGCAGACATCGTCAGAATTAGATCTTTTCTGCCTCGATACAATTGCGTCGATTGTGGAAACAATAAAGGCACAAATTATACGAGAGAAATTCTATGGCGCTGAAGTGAACGACAGAGTAAAGACTGCTTCGTGTTCTCAAGCTTTGTTTGATGCACTATTTCCGTTGTATGCGAAATTTTGCCGAAAGAAAAGCCAAGATCAATTGGTCGAATCATTCTTTGCATTAATGCCACAGTCCATTCAATTGTTAAACTGCAAGGACTACAAAGCTGCGAACCTTATTATGATTCACATACCTGACCACCTTGTTGGTTTTTACAACATAAACCGTGGACGAATCACAACAAGCAGTATGGAAACTGGTCAGACATCTCAAGCTTCGCAGACAAATGTCCAATGCCTTGACCAAGCTGAACGTGGACCCTTGACGTATGTTGCAGGCTACGTAGTGTCGAAACTTTTCCAGACAAGTAAATGTAAGAGTGGGGAACACAACGAGGAACTAAACCTGTTGTTGCAAAGCATGAAATTATCTAACATTTCAAGCTTTATTTCTTCTCGTACCCGAGGTGGGCTTGTTAATCCATCAGAAAATTTAGTGGGTATTTTGGAAGAAGCTGAAAAAGTTTTTCGAAAACATGTTTGAGTCGAAGCTGACATTGAGAAACATTCCAGTTGAAATTATATGCAATTCAACATTAGAATCCCCTACGGGAGAATATTGTTCTCTCTGCTGGTGTGAACACAACTAGTCCAACACAAAAATTGTGTTTGGAAAATGTTATAAAACTGTATTTGAAGGTCAGGTCGTTTTCCTACGCAAGGGACTATCTTAACAAACATAAAATTATAGAGAAGAAAACCAGGGGAAAAGCATTAAGAAAGGACTTAAAAGATCAGCTGATCCAGCAACATAAACTGTATGCAGTATGGACAGTATGGACAAATAATATTTAATATAATGACTTCCACTCTATACAACTATTTCATTTAAGGTTGTCATAGATAAGAGTCAAATGTACAATATGAGTGCTATATGAATGATGGGAATAATCATAGTAGCCTCATGGGAGTATAAATACTTTATTTGTATTCCCACCATTCTCATAATGTACATTTGACTAGTCTGGAATAGCTGTATATTGCATTGGTTGTAACATGTGAAAAACAGCTTTACAGTAATTCTTACAACAGCCAGATTTGTACATAAATTATTTACCGATAACTATATAATTTTGAATGTTTTTTAACTTATTATACACATATAAATACCCACCAAATTGAATTGTCTGCCATTCAATAATTAGACAGACTAAAGTACAAATGATTGTTTTCTTTTGCAACACAGTTCCTTATATACAAAGACCATTTGCAGCTGCTAAGTTATATACCTTACTTCTTTAGCATGCATGGCAATTAGTCTACATGTGATATGCGGAAACTAAATAGAGCAAGATCTCTGCTTTTCCTGGTGAACAGGTAGACAGGTAGACTATCTGCCATGCAGGCCACACGTACTACAGATCAGATTACTATACTAAAGTTGCCAATTGCATATCGGTTCAATGGAATATTGCAATTGAAACAGAAATTTGGATGACCTTTGGATGTGGGGCTTGTTAGAGAGGGTGCCTATTTAAAAGGGGGGAGCTTATTTATTTTTCCATAAAATTATATGAAAATTTTGTTCACATTACAATGTGTAAATATAATCAAATTGTTTGAATTCTTATTACTGGGAGGGGATATTACAGGAGGGGGGGCAGGCTGAAGACAAGGATTCCATAAAATCCACAAGAAGTAAACACAACAGTCATTGCAAAAACCTTTAGCTCTTTAGAATCAATCTACCAGACAATTCTACATTACAAATCAGGTAGATTAATTAAAAAAACCTGAAGTTTGTTGTATCAATTTGAGATAGTTAAACAGTTATTAACCCCCAGTTCAGTAACTATAATAATGTCACTTCTTTGGTTTTCTTCTTTTCTTCACTGGTTCATCGCTAACCTGATACCACTTCTTTTTCTCATACCTGCCGCCAACATTCCCTCTCAGAACAGCTGCAATGTCTCTCTGTGTGGCAATGGTGAGGTCGTTGTAGCCAAACTGCTGGGCTGTGGGGTTGTCTGAGTGTCCACCTTTAGCTCGCTGATGCCCAAAGTAGTCCTCTAGCACATCTTGCATAAATCTTTCGCTGAGGACATATTGAAACCCTTCGGCAAGCAAAAACTGAATGGCCTCAATATGTGAATAAACACAAATTTTCAAACCTTTGTAGGTTTGAAGGGAAAGGAACATTCTTCCTCTGTCATCAGCAGAATAATTCGCCTCTCGTACCATTATGCTCTCTTTCCAATCATCGAGGAACTTCAAGAAGACATCCTTCAACCAAGTGAATCTTTCATCATCTTGTGATTCATAGGGTTTGATGAGTTGATTTCTTTTCCTGACATGTTCAGTCAAAGACCTTACATTTGTACAGTCAAAGAAATCATTCATCAACCTACAAAATTGGGCCGTACCAGTGACATCTTCATTCCCACTTTCCTCCAACGCAATAGCAACCGACCGACTTAGCATTTGGGTTGCCAACTTCACTTTCATCTTGCTGTACGATGTAAGTACAATGTGATCAAGAGAAAGCTTTGGTAAGGTGTGCAAAGCAAACTCTTGATCACTGTAGAACAGATCTGCGATGTGCCTGAACAGTAGATACTGCCCATTATTCCACATCAATCGACTACGCGAACCTGAGCCAGAGTTGTATAAACAGTTCCGAGCAGTCTTGATGAGGTGACAAGCATCAGCGAAGAAGTAGATGAACCGTGACATGGCAAAGATGTTTGTGCACCTTGTGAACCACATCACAGTTCAAATCACTGACAAACTTTGCATGAAGATCGAAGAACTTGCGGTTTGGTGATGCTCCATCATTGACAGCTGCACAGATCCAGAGGTTTAAGGACAACTCCAGAACACCAACAACTTTCCAGAAGAGAGACATTAACTGGTAAGAGGTAACATTTCCAGTGAAATAATATGCAATGACATGCTTGAGGTCACAGCACATCCCTCTTACCAGAAATGCCAAGGCATGGGTTGCCATGACATCTTCCTCACCAAGACTTGCATAGTTGGTCATTGGGTCACCAAGATCCACAAAGCCAATTAAATCTCCAGAGTGCTTGTCGAATACAAGGTTGCACTGGATTTTCATCTCGTCAATCACAACAACTGCATAGCGCTGTATTCCAGAGAGTGATGACGCCTTCTCTCGGAGATTCTCAATGTTCTCAATGTTAATGCCGGCCTTGGGTTTAAAATAGTTTTTATAGTCTCTCAAGACACGTTCGCTTGGAAGAATGAGAGCACCACTGTCCCTGAGCTCGCGGTATGCAGCTGGCGATTTTCCGTGCAAAGAGAGAGCAAACCGAATTATCTGGGAATGGTAACGCCGTCCAAATTTCTCACTTTTTAGTAGCTTCATTTGCTGCTCCCAAAAGAACTTCATATGTGGGCTCGCTTCGAGATTCTGGCCACCCATGATCTTCAATATATCATTCTCTAAAGTACCACTAATTTCCACACCGTCATCCTTTATTTTGGCCTCAAGCTCTTTTATTCTGCCTTCTAACTGTTTACATTCCAGTCTTGATGCTTTCACAGTTGCCACTAACTTCTCAGAACTGCAGGATGCAAGTGGAGCTTTACTTTTGGCTGGGGCTGATGTTGTTTTCTTTTTTCTCCTTGCAGCTTTCTCAAGAGTAGAAAGGGCTTTCACACAGGGGTTGCAAGGTTTGTTTGTAGAGCTGTCAGTAACCATGGTAACTTCACATCCAGGAGACCGAAATGTTACACTGGTTTGAAAATTGCTTTCCGAAATGCACTTTGGGACAGAATGCCGAACAACTGTAGACTCAGGGAATCCAGAAAAATCGAGATCAGATGTTGGGTCGACTACAACTGATGTCGTATTTTCATCTTGTGGCAAGCCATCACAAATTTCCGAACTCTCTACCAACTTTAGCAATGTCTTGCAGTCTTCAACCCCCCTTACAAGCCGTTTTCTCTCGCTGTAGATTATGTGGGTGTCCGGAATAGGCCAGTTGAAAACAAACACGGTAAATTCCATGGCTGCATTAAGCACAACTGTATATTTTGCAATACTGTGGACCCCATCATGTAGCTGTAAATGTATGTCTTCGTTGTCTGCCTTTGTTTCCACCGTCCATGGCAATAATGCTTCGTTATCAAGCTGATTACGAAGATATTCGACGCTTATAGACGATGTTGATGGCATATTTTCGTCGGGTTCTTGTGTATTTCGCACCAAAGTCCGACGTATTTTCGTTGGAACATCGTGAGGTTTTTGAGGCAATTTCTCAGTTGGAATGCTCCCAGTAACCAAACTTTTTCTTTTTGGATCTTTAAGAAACATAAGATGCAATATAAAGCTATACTGAGCATCATAAAATATATAATTTCATGCAATATTCATGAATAGGCCCTTTGTTCTATACGTTAGTATAATGAGTCGCAGAAAATGCAAATACAAATACATACTTGTTAAAATACATTCTGGCTTGAAATGTAGTTCGCAAAGATAAATAGTATTTTCTTCAATTCGCTTCTTTAGCTCTGGAGTCGAATCTCGTGTCCGCAAGATAACATTTAACCATTCCTTTCTTGCGTTGGTTTTCAATGTTGTGGTGTGTTCACTCTCGTCGGCAGGGGCGTAGCGAAGGGGGGGTGCGGGGGGGTGTCGCACCAATGTTGCTCTTGTCGGCACAAATCGGATTTATCTCGGCAAATTTGGACCTGGGATCTAATGAGAATAAACTTTATGTTTGGAATGGGCATTGAATCGGTGTCTGACGTGGTAAAGAGGAGCCGATTAAGGTGGCTGGGACATGTGCTGCGGAAAGATGATGGTGACTGGGTGAAGAGGTGTATGTCGCTTGAGGTTGATGGTGCAAGAGGAAGAGGAAGGCCAAGGATGACATGGAGCCAGGTAGTGGAGAGGGATATGAGAGAGAGTGGGCTGAAGAGGGAAGATGCTAATGATCGAGGAAAGTGGAGGAAACTGTCGTGGGGAACCACCGGCCAACCCCTGCGTAAGCGGGGAAAAGGGCCGTAAAACGTCTGTTGTTGTTGTTTTTTGTAAAGACTACCTTCAGTGTAACATAGTGATTGTTGTTCAACAGCTGTCAACAACTCTTCATCGGTCAGATCATTGTGTGTTATAAAACAACTGGAGGAGTCAATCCTAGCAGTGGCACTGGTTGTACTGGCAACGAGGGTGGAGGTGGCACTAACAGCACTCTACTAGTCCTGGTGCATGTGCTGGTGATATTCTTCCGGCGAACATTAAGGTTTGGCCGGGCTTGTGCAGAAGTCAAATGTGCCCCTTTTCTGACTGTCACAGATGACAACTTCTTCTGTAGTAACTGTGATGCAGCCACTTTTTCCCTCTCTTTTTTCTTCATTTTTATGGTCTTGACACCTGTTCAAAACTTTCAATATATGCTTTGAAAATAAATTTATTTTTGTTTAAGGGTGCCTCGGTCTCCGGTTCTTTGTCAATGTTGACAATCTTGTCAACAATATAAGCTGCATATCATACCAGGGCATTGCTCAACACAAATGTGACTTATAATCCAAGCAGTGTTGTGTATAAATGTTATCAAGGCTGCCACATATACACGTCTTATCTTTATGACCGAAAATACACTTGACCTGACTGTGTTATGACTCGAATACAAACTGTCAACAAGCTTATAATACAAGCTTATTCAACTGACTTTAGATTATATTATTCAATGCAAAACAAATCACTCAATTTAGACAAACATCGACTTTAGTAACCTTGATTTTGCGCGGGTTTGGTCAGTGAACCAAAGACACTAAAGATACTATGGGTATAAACAAAAAGAGCAGACAAAGAATTATAATATATTCAAATTGTATTATCAGTGCATTGTTATTGTATTAAAGATTAGCAAGCCAAGACGGTTATTATCGGAATTCTAACACGCTTGACATTTAGACATAGTATTACTCTTCTTCTAACCTTATAAATAAAGACAAAAGCTCGAAAACCAACCTGAGATTTGCCTTGATCGAAGTTGAAGTTCACTCGTTGCAGTCTTGCATGACAAACGCGGTCGGGCAGAACGCTTACTTCTTCACGCACCACAGGTCAAAATTATCAAAAATTCCTTTGATGAAAGAGTAAATATTACTTGTAGTCTTTGTTAGTCGACAACTGGCAGCGTAAAAGAACACACAAAAGCTTTGAAATTTCCCCACTTCGAGTTGAATAAAATATGGCCGACACAGAAAGCAAGAGAGCATCTTTACACGAATACTCGCACCTGATTGGTTGACACTTGCCGAGTTTGGAGCGAATTTGGAACAGCAAGCGATGTGATTGGACGACGTAAACAGAGAAGATCGGGGTTTTTTGAGCGCAAAAAAAATTGGCATTCTCCTCTGTTTGAAAATTCCAATTTCACCCTGCAAACATGCGCAAAGCGAACAAGAAACAACGTGGGGTTTTCCTTGTGGACAAGGGAGTTTCCCTCATCGAAGCACGTGGAACAAACAATGTTATAACCATGTGACGTCCTTAAAGTTCATTTCTCTTGGCCAATTTAAGACGATCAATGTCCTGACTATCCCATTGAAAAATACATTGAGACAGTCTGGACATGAACGTCTTGTGCAGCTGATGTGACTCGGTTGAACACCCAGTGCCAATTCGGCGCATGAAGTGGTAAATGTCCAAACGAACTTGGCCACGACCCAAACAGTTCTTTGCTCTTGCCTGAACAGCAATCCCGGTCCACGTACAAGAGAACAGGAGGATCCATGCTCGCGTCACTGTAGCACTTGACTAAACTATCTAAACAACTCTTCATCGGTCAGATCATTTTGTGTTATAAAACAACTGGAGGAGTCAATCCTAGCAGTAGCACTGGTTGTACTGGCAACGAGGGTGGAGGTGGCACTAACAGCACTCTGCATGGTAGGGGCAACAGCACTAGTCCTGGTGATATTCTTCTGGCGAACATTGAGGTTTGGCCGGGCTTTTACAGAAGCCAAATGTGCCACTTTTCTGACCGTCACAGGTGACAACTTCTTCTGTAGCAACTGTGATGCAGCTACTTTTTCCCTCTTTTTCTTCATTTTTATGGCCTCGACACCCTGTTCAAAACTTTCCATATATGCTTTGAAAAGAAATTTATTTTTGCTTAAGGGTGCCTCGGTCTCCGGTTCTTTGTCAATGTTGACAATCTTGTCAACAATATAAGCTGCATATCCCACGGCATTGCTCAACACCCAGAGGAATGTTTTGCTATTAAAAACCCAAATTGAACAACATGCTGACCTAGGATATGCAGCTTGTTGTTGCAGTCACCACCTAGTTTGTTGACTGCTTGCACTGCCCGCTGTCGAACAATTGACAGCTGGAGGCAACATGTCTTTGCTGCCGGGTTTGATTTTCTCTGCGTTTGGACCTGTTTCGCCTCTGGTGTGTTGCCCAACCGTACAACTTTTTCACCATCTGGCCGTGTGTGATACAAAAACTGTGGAAACAGTGCAGACATTTGTAGGCATGAGAATAAAAAACATCAATACCATAAATCTACCAGTATATCATACAGAAAAATATAATTAAATTTTATTTTATTTAAAAAAGTAACTATGACATTTTACAACCAACCGATACAGTACAAGAGACAATTGGATACCTGTCAGGATTTGAACCTGAGTATAGGGACAGAAACTGCCCAAATGTGCTACTATTGCACCACAGGAGTTGTTAATAAATTGACTCTTGCTTCACATGCACAACACAATTACATCAACACATACAGAAATACACACGGATTCTTTAGAAGAATACACTCTCACAGTTTTCTACTTGTAAATATTGTCGAGTGTGATATAAACAAAACAAAGCACTTAATATTTAATACAGGCGAAGCAAATTTGTGAATAAGTATAAACACTCTGTTTATAAACAAAACAATCGAGCACAAATGTGACTTATAATCCAAGCAGTGTCATGTATAAATGTTATCAAGGCTGCCACATATACACGTCTATCTTTATGACCGAAAATACACTTGACCTGACTGTGTTATGATTCGAATACAAACTGTCAACAAGCTTATAATACAAGCTTATTCAACTGACTTTAGCTTATATTATTCAATGCAAAACAAATTACTCAATTTAGACAAACATCGACTTTAGTAACCTTGATTTTCCGCGGGTTGGTCAGTGAACCAAAGATACTATGGGTATAAACAAACAGAGCAGACAAATAATTATAATATATTCAAATTGTATAATCAGTGCAACAAAATTGTATTAAAGATTGGCAGGCCAAGACCGCCAAGATGGTTATTATCTGAATTCTAACACGCTTGATATTTAGACATAGTATTACTCTTCTTCTAACCTTATAAATAAAGACAAAAAGCTCTAAAACCAACCTGAGATTTGCCTTGATCGAAGTTGAAGTTCACTCGTTTCAGTCTTGTGTGACAAATGCGGTCGGGCAGAACGCTTACTTCTTCACGCATGACAGGTCATAATTATCAAAAATTATTTTGATGAAAGAGTAAATATTACTTGTTAGTCTTCGTTAGACGACAACTGGCAGCGATGTGATTGGATGACGTAAACAGAGAAGATCGGATGACGTAAACAGAAAAAATGCTTACATGAAGTACTGCATGTAAAAATATGCTGACATGAAGTATTTCACGGTATTTTAGTCGCAAAGACTGACATGAAGTACTTCATTCATATTTTGGCAGGGGAATCATGTACAATTAAACAAGGACATTATTTTCCAGCAGCAACGTATAAAAGAGGCAAAGGTATTTTATTCTTTATTTTTATTTTTTGGTGGATTTGATAATTTAACTGCCTGCATCCACACCTCCTTGGTGGCATACTCTTTTCCTTCCACAGCAGGGCAAAATGTGTCCACTCCATTTTCGCCAATATGCCTGCTGTGGCCAAAGTCCTTGGTCTTCCGAAATTGGCAATGGCTGCAGACGTTGAAACAAGTTTTTCTTGTGTATTTTCTTTTTTTCTCGCCAGACTCATTACTTTCCTACCTTCTCTTCCGTTGGTAGTATTGGGTGGATTTGGGTATGGCTATTGTTGATGGACTGTTGTATTTGGGAGGTGTTGGTTGCGTTGAGGTGCTTGGAGTTGAGGAGGAAAAGGATAGGTAGGTTGCGGATTGTGGTGTTGGTGGTGTCATGCAGGTTTTGGAAGAAGTGGTTTGGCTGGGCGAAGGGGTTGTGAAGCAGTCTTTGGTAGTGGTGGTGGAAGAGCTTGCATCAGAATCCTTTGCTCGATTTCTTTCTGTCCCGTTCCACCTAGATTTTTAGTTAAAATAAATTGATAAAAATTAAAATTGTATGAAAAGCATATGTTATTTGCTTTCAGTCTGAATTTGTAAAGATGGCATCACTTTAATGTTCTGTTATGTTTGTATAGTTTGGTTATAGAGCCTCGTTTTAATATTAATACTATACAGTCTTCTATTAATTTTAGTAGTTAGGAACCCAAGAGCAGGTTGCCTAAATAACATAAAAGAATATTAAGTTGCTACCATCTTTGCAAATTTGTTATATCATACCATTTGAGCAGAGTAGTTTGATTTAGCTCATACAATTGAATATTAGTATTCTTCATTATTTTGTCATTAAGGGTCACCATCTCCCAGATGTGATGGTAGCTGGTCAGAATCCTTCTCCATCTTGAAATTTTCCTACCACCTCTTTTCTCCGGAGTATGGAACCAACTATTTGCAACTGTTTGCAATGTCTGCAACTGTCTCCAACTGTTTGCAATCAAAGGGTTTATCACATTATTGCAGTTACCAATGAGACAGGGGTCTTCTCATTCTTATTCCTGCAAAAGAAACTGAAAAAATATTAGTCAGCACCAACGATTGAGAAATAAGAATTTTCTGACCTGTGTATGTACCAGGATCCTGGTAGCTGTTGTCAAATACACGTCCATACACTAGTGTACTGAGGCGATTTATCTCGTTCCTCAGTGCACTATTGTAATTTCCTGGTTGACGCGATGCCCCTTCAATTGCTGCCAATGCCCAGTCTTCATTCCAGCGTACAATCCCCTCAAGCAGATAGTGCATATCACTTGTGGTCGTGCCTTAAGAAAGATAAGGCATATGTTTCGGATAAATAGTTTAGAGTATGTGGTTGTTTGGTAGTTTATCCCTCCTCCACATCGGTATCATTGTGCGATTGGATTACCCTGTAGATGCTTTGATAATTTACATGACTTGTACTGGGTGATCCAATCACTAAAGAATATTTCCCAATACTATTGAAATCTCTTACCTGGAATGAAGCGAGCAATGTGAAGGTGAAAAGACTCCAGTGATGTCGAACCCCTAGCGCATCTGTACACTGGGAGATCCATGCCTCCTTTTCTCTTTGATCCTGTATTAGTGTACAATTCCACCCCCTTTGGGTCCTGGATGCATGGCAGATGTTTTTGCATCCCAGATCTGCATTGCACGTTCAGCATCAAGTAATTGTATACCCATTGTATCTTTCCCAAGGTCTGAGGAGAATGTCTCAATGAGCTGCTTAATTAGATCAGCAGACTCCTCAGAACCTCGAGTCTGCCTTTTGCAATGGGTAGCCAACTCCTTTTTGCTGATGTGCATGGCTATTCCCAAGGTCTGAGGAGAATGTCTCAATGAGCTGCTTAATTAGATCAGCAGACTCCTCAGAACCTCGAGTCTGCCTTTTGCAATGGGTAGCCAACTCCTTTTTGCTGATGTGCATGGCTAGGTCTTCTTTGGCTGCTCGCCAGATGCCAGAAAGCTCTGCCTGTTTGATGTCTTCTGCGTCCCACTCGAACACCAAACCGACAGCTGGGACATAAATGCACCATAGAGTGCATGTGATTCGGAAAAGCAACCAAAAGCAAAGCGACGCATAAAATGCCAGATGTCGAGTTTGACAACCATGCCTGGAAACCGGTGAAACTGTTCACTTGATGTTGATGTGCAGCAGTCGCGGTCAACATATAAAACCTTTGGGGGTGCTACATGTGACTGCTCATACCGCAACATCAAGCCCTCTGCCATCTCATCCAGCCCATCACCCTCTGCATCCGTAAGAACAGAGACTAGCACTTGACCAAACTTATTGCCAACATTGGTACACAAGGAAGCAGTGCCACTGGCTTTTCCTGCCAATTTTTTGATCACCTGAAACAAAGATAAACAGCAAATTATACTATATAGCAGAGAATGTGTGGGTTCCCTAAAAACCTAAAAAATAGACAATGTGTTAATAAGAATCAATTTGTCAATTTTCCACTTGTCCAACACCTTTTTGGTAGAGTCCATTTTAAAAACTGTACCAAAAGTCGATGTTATTTTGGCTTTGGTCTCCTGGATTCAGCCAACAACATCCCTTATGTAGACCACCAGATACCAGGGAGCCTTGGGAATAGGTGGCATGGGTGGGATGTTTTTTGGTGGACCAGACAGTTTGAACAACCCCCTTGAGGATTGTACCTCAAAGGGTTCTCTCGCCTGCATGAACTGCAATGCCCTGTTTATATGTGTCTCACTGTGCTGCTCTGCAATCTGTTTTTTGGAGCCTTGTCGAAGAGTTCCCCAGCGTCCTTTCGTGCAGCAACCTGATAATCTTAAGATCGCAGGAGTATCTACAAGTGATTTGAATGAGAAAAGTCTAGTATATATATACAGGGGTTGGCCAAAAAAAAGTGGCCATCCACCAAAATATGGTTAATTGGCTAAATAAATTTCAGAAAAGACAAAAAAGGTGAAAAACTATATGTTTTTACAATATATGCGTTGAGATATGGTCAGATATAATCTCAAATCTTAATTTTAATCACTGGTTATTGAAAATACGCAAACATTGATAGATTTCTGGTGTTTTACTGTGCCTTGCATTGACCGAGTTTCGTCATTTTCATCATTAGTCTGCCAGACGAATTGAGCAGACTGATCCTGCAGATGAAATGGTGACTCATCACTCCAAACAACACGTTTCCACTCATCAACACCCCCACTAATACGCTCATGAGCAAATCATAAACGTAATAAACGATTCTTCTCGCTCACATATGGTTTCTTGGATTGCCTTCTCCATTTGATGCCTTTCTCCTGTAGGCGGCGCTGAATTGTTTTGTATGAAACTTTCACCCCAGTCTGAGCTTCTAATTTATCAGCTAGCTGTTTCTTGGTCGGCGTGCCTGATTTAGAACTTTTACATATAAAACGGTCGCTTCGATCAATTGTTTTACGTTTCCTTCCTGAACCAGGGGTATACCGAGTTTCTTCGCTCCAGAATAACTAAGGTGGAATTTTTTTGAGATTTCGTTAGCGCTAATTCTAGCATTAAGTATCCCAAGAATTTCATGGTTCTTTCCAATTTTCTTTAACAGTCTTAGAAGCCGTGGACTGTATTCAAACACAGGTTTAACTAACCCACCAAAAAGAAATCATATGCTATATTCCCAATTATTTTTTAGGTAATGTTTTCATACACTTTGCTTCTAAAATTGACAACACATCCTCTTTTCACATCTTTTTTCTTCTGTTATTTGGACCGCCAAACTTCGCTTTGTCCAAGCAATTGGGACACACTCCACAATCAGGAGACTTGCACCTTTCACATTTCCCACAGACATTCTTTAGACACTTTCGTTCCGTTGCCGTTTTGAGTGAGTGTTGCCAGGTTGTTTGTTGTTGGTATCAATACGGTTTGGGGGGGGGAGGTTGGGAAATCGTGGCTGGATGAAGTTTGGGTGGTCGATTTTGAGAAGTAGACAGTCACCTGGCTAGTAGATGTCGGTAAAACACGCTGGAGTTTTTTTACTTATCATAGGGCTAAAAGTTTGTGGTAAGCTATCCTCCTGCATTGACTTGGGCTCTGACGTTTGAAGGTAACAGTGAGTGTATAAAGCTTGTAGTTCAGGTGTTTAATTATCATTGTTAGTAGTCATCAGTAAACAATGTTGCTGTGAAGTTACAGAGTCAGTAAGCGTTTCCAATGTGTTTTGATGTGTTGTTTCTTGCAATAGATTAGCTTCTGCAGTTCCAATGTTGTTTGAACTGTGCATTTAACACACTGTTTGTTCAACAACGTTATGATTAACATTTACAGGGTAAGTAGATATCATGGTTACTGGAGAGGTTGTCTGTTCAGTTGTTATATTTGTCGTGGGAGGATCCTGGTGTTATCCTTGGCATTGCTTGCGAACTTTCAGTGCTTACAAAATATGATTTAAACAGCTTTTTCGAGCAACCATTTCCAAAATCAAGAAAGCCTTCAGTTCTCCGAGTCCTTCAGTTTCAAAATTGTACACTTGCATTCCACGTTTTGTTTCGTTGGCTATAGATATCACGATATGCGTACTCTGTAGGCCTGCATGCACGTTTGTTGCCTATATTGGAAATAAATTAAAACAGATAAAAATCAATTATATTACAACAAACATGTTTAAACGGGGAAAAAAATCCGATTTATATGGGGCACACTGCAAAATACTCATTAGTGATTAGTATAACAAGATATTGTCAAATATCAAGCCAAGAAACTTTTTTTCGTTCTACCAAACTTTTTTTCGTTCAAACAGCGATTTATCGAGGGAATGTCTTTAGAAATAAAGAGAGAACTTTTGAAGAGACCCATGGCCAATTATGGCGAGATTGTCTGCGCAGCATAACAATTAGATCTGTCAACTCAATCACCACTGCCTGGAATTCAAGTAAACCAAGTTCATTGTGTATATTTTGTGTATTTTCATTTTGTTTTTGTTACTGTTATTGTTTCGTTTGATGTTCATGTATTTGGTTAGTGAATTTTTGTTGTGGGAGATTGTGTGTGTAGTTGTAGTGGTGGTTATTTGGTTGTGTTTATAAGGTGTTGGTTGAGAACATCCTGGATACCATGTTCAATATGTTGGGTGACGTTTGCTGTAATGAAGTTGTTGCTATTGTGTCCTTGAGGATGGTATGTTTGTGGGGTTCCTGCTCTGGTGTAATATGTTTGGTTGGAGTGATGGTATGTTGACATTGGGTGTTGGTGATTTCTTCCAGTATTAATTGTGTGTGGTGTGGTGTGTAATGGTGGTGAGACAATTGTGTTGTGGTGTGTAATGGTGGTGAGACAATTGTGTTGTGGTGTGTGATGGTGATTAGCCAATTTTGGTTGTGGTATAGTAGTGTGAATGGAGAGTAGTGGTGATGGTGAAGAAAGTGGAGTGGAGTGTTGTCTTGTTGTCGAGTGTTTGGGTGTATGTTGTGTTGTTGTGTGTGTTGTAATGCCTGTAGAAGATCATAGCTGATGATCTTAAGGTGCTGTGCTGTGATGAGTTTAGTGTGCTGGAGTTGTGTACATTGTGTGGTAAGGTGTGTTTTTTGGAACTGGATTTGGTTTGTTGTTTTGTTCGTTTGTTGTTAGTGTCGTGGTTATGGAGGTTTGTTTGTGTTGTGGTTTTTCTATGTTGGAGTTTGATTTGATCTTGGATGTGATTGTGCGTTTGGTGTATTTCTCTCTTAATTTGTTAGTTTGGTTAATGATTTGGTTGGCCAGTTGTTTGTCAATAGTGTTCCCGGTGTTGTATTTTCATGTTTCTGTCTTCTAGTGTGCTGTGTGCAGTGATAGTGTTCTAAGATGATTTGAAGTTAAGATGATTTGAAGTAGATCGTTGGAGGCATTTTGTAATGTCAACGTTCTCTGCAGTGTGGTTGTAGGTGTATAGTGGATTTGTGTTCAATTCTAAGTCCGTGTGGTGTTCTGTGAGGTTTTGTATTGTGGCCGTTTGTTTGTCTCGTTTATGTTTTAGTGTGTAAAGAACACGGAACGATTCAAGTAGGTGGCTGGGAATGTTGTCAATGTTTATCTCGTCAGGTTGTTGTTCGTCTGTATTGCTTGTTCGTCTGTATTGCTTGTTGAAGCTCCGATGTTAGTTTCGTCGTGTTCTCTGTAGTCGTTATTGGGGTTTCAATGTTGTTGTCGGTGTTGTTTGGTTCATTAACATTTGACGTGTCCTGGATTGTATTGTTAGTTTCATGTGTGGTTGTTAGTGTATGTGTGCCATTGTCGTTGTTAGTGTTCAATTGTTGTGTTCATGTTGTAAGTATCTGGTTTGTTATTATCATGGTCGAGGAATAGGATGCTGTCATTGAGGTCCGTCATGTCAAAGAAGGTATTGTAATAATAATAATATTTATTCAGGAAGCTCCACTCACCGAAGTGATTTTCAGGGAGGTCCTGCAATATATATCTATATGTAAATTTATATATGGTAACAACAAATATATAGTAAAATTAAAATAGAATTAGAATATAGTAGTGTAGAATAAATGTTGAGTTGAAATATAAATATTTACATACATTTTTTTAGCTTAGTTTTGAAGTATTGTAAATTGACGACTGCTTTAGTTCAGTAGTCAATGAGTTCCAGTCTGACACTGAGTGGTAGGTGAATTGTGCCCCAGTTCGTACGTGGGCGTGGGAGGTAGAGGTCATAAAGCTGGCGTGTTTTGTAGCTGTGAATCTGAGAGTTCTTTTTAAGGTTGAGGTCTACTACATGTTGATTGAGGCATGGTGGTATCGTTGGCGAAGATCAAGTGGTTTCCACTTTCAGAGCTTCAGTAGCAGATGAGTAATGGGGAAGGTCAAGGATAAGTTTAGCAGCGTTATGTTGTAAAATCTGTAGGTGGTCGATTAGTATAGAATTGTTTTTGTCTCCCCATACGATGTCACTGTAGTCGAACAAATGGAGTACAAGGCTGTTGTAAAGGGTGAGTCTGGCTTGTTGAGGTAGCAAGTGTTTTATGCGGCGAATGAGGCCGAGGCGTTGGTTAATCTTCTTACTGATGTTATTGATATGTTCTGACCAGGTCATATTTTGTTGGATTGTCACTCCCAGGTATTTAAAAGATTTAGTTCTGTCCAGTAGAGTGTCGTCAACGGCAATGGAGACATTTTCAAAGTTGATGAGTTTCTGAGTGCTACCGTAGAGTACAAACTTGCATTTGGACACATTTAGTGTCAGGAGATTGTTACTGAAGCATCTGCATAATCGTTTAAGGTCAGAGTTCAATTTGTTTTCAAGATCATTAGAATTATTCGAGGAACAGTAAATCACTGTATCACAGCATATAGGGATATCTCACATTGGTTGCCACATGAAGGCAGGTCATTAACATAAATAAGGAATAGCAGCCGGCCCAAGACACTTCCCTTGACAGAAACTGGCTTGGAAGAGGAAACAATATTTGTCAAGGCTGTAACCTGGTTTCTGTTGGATAGATAAGACTTAAACCAGTTGATGGATTCGTCGGACAGACCAGATGAGGCCAATTTATCAAAGAGGATTGAATGGTCAACGGTGTCAAAGGCTTTGGACAGGTCAAGAAAAACGACTCCCGTCAGTAAACCCTTGTCCATGTTTCCTAAGATGGTGTCTGTAAACGAGCAAGCGCAATCTTGGTAAAGAGTTTGTCTAAAACCAAACTGCCGTGGTGTTAATATCCTATTTTTAATAAGATAGCTGTAGACTTGTAAGTGTGCTACTTTTTCTCAAGAACTTTACTAATTGTCGGGAGTATTGTGATTGGCCTGTAATTGTTAGCATTACACTGATCACCAGATTTGAAAAGCGCTGTTACTTTCCCAGATTTACAGATTGAAGGAAAAGTCAAAGAATCAAGTTAACGATTAAATATTTTGGTCAGAACAGGAGTTATGACACTGGAAGAGTCTTTAAAGTGCCACTACGATGAAAATTCACCCTCGTCTTTTAGATTTTCTTTAGCATAGAATAGTATTTCAGGGTCGAAAGACATCGATGTAAAAATAAACTAAAAAATGGTATTTTGAAGTAAGTGTTTTGAGCTCTGAAATCACTATTATTTAGGCCACCATTAGTAAAAACGTGTTCCAAGTGAGCCCGCAATTTCAAAAGGTAATATTGTTTGTGACGTCAGATTCTCAATGCTATGCCTGAATTTCGGTCGAGATTATTTGTTTTCTTGTTTTTTTCGAGAAGTAGATGAAATGTTCAGCCTTTCAGATGAAGAATTTGAAAAAACAACCTTGATTTACATAATAGTATAGCACTTGGTGGTACCGGCGCATTTTTGTGATTTGTACGACAATCTGAGACTAGCCCGACGCTCCGTCAATCCCAGCTGACTATGGTAGTGCAGCCCCAGACACCATTGTACAAATTTGGAAATGTGCCAGCTTAGGTCGCCAGCTGATGTTGTTGATGTCGCTTCATTTACTGTTTCGACGGACGGTCTCGCAAATTTGATACACTCAGTCTGTCTCAACACTAAACTCACAGCTGAGTGTCGGGCTAGTCTCAGCTTGTCGTACAAATCACAAAAATGCGCCGGTACCCCCAAGTGCTATACTACTCAACCACACTTCAAGGACATGTCATTGTCGTCACCGATGTCGCCTCGTCTAGTGGTAATTACAACAAATTCTACGTTTGGTGTCGCGATTAGAGTTACGGTCTATCAAACCGGGTGGTAGCATCAATGTCGCTTCAACGAGTCCATTCGCCATCGAAATAATTGTGGCTAACAGGTAGCGCAGGTGTTGCGAATTCATCCGTTTGTTGAGTTCAATGTGCGTTTAAACAATTAAACAATGAATACTTTTAGGGGAAAAAGTAAATAACTGACATAGAGAACTAAACATTACCTTTCAAATTATATCACCATTCACCAACGACTGATTCTTCATTATTTATATGCATTTATATATAATTTAGAACAACGCGCCTATTGACCAATCAACTATTGGTGCCCTCAGAAGCGCCGCTTGCCTTCAGTGAAAATTCGTCGAATTGGAACTTCCCAACTTATTTTAGTGCATGCGCAATTGTTGATTTTGAGCTCTGAAGGCAAGCAGCGCTTGCCTTGGTAATAATCAAGCAATAGCATGAGTATTGATCGAGCAGGGCGCAATATTACAACAACCAATAACAGAAAAAGATGAAGAAAAGCCGTTTATAATACACTTGATTCCCAGCAGAGGAAACAACCGCAATTATCACACAAACGCAAAAGACACAGCATTCTATAATCGAGTATACATTGATTAAAGAGAAATTTAAATCGCTCTAGAAATTTTTTATTTTGCAAAAATGACTAAGCAAGCGGCGCTTGCCTGCGTTTACATGACCGCATGCCACTGCATTGAGGACATGTTCAATTCACCATTCTGAATGAACTTCTCGCAACCAGGGATAAACAAACTGGAGGCACATATGCAGGCGATTGGATTGGATTCTCCAACCAGTGGCACAACGTTCGGGTTTGAGTACCGCTTCAGTCTTTCTTTAACTTGTTCTTTAAAGTGTCCACAGCATATGATGAACAAATTAGCTCAGGAAATTTCTCCGTACGTAATTAATTGCATCTGCTGCACCGCAATTATGTTCAACTTGCATGATTTCATTGGCGATGATATGATGTCGTTCAGCAGCATGCTTTCCTGTTAAGGTCTCATATAAAGTTTCATTCCTTTCATTTGCATGAATCAGTTTTGTCAGTTTTATAATATCCTGAACTGAAAACTTGCCATTCCACTTGTTGTCTGATGTAAATGTTTTTCCATCATTGGCAGTAACCGAGCATGCCAAGGCAGTCAAAACATCTTCTTTTGAACCTCGATGGACTCTTTGTGAAAGAACAGTTAATGTGCTTTCCTGTATACGAACTCTGTTGTTAAGAGGTCTGGACTTCCACCTTCGGCCATAGTTTCGGTTTATAGTCAGTTTCGGTTTATAGTCAGCATTGGAAGCTTTCTCTTTATCAAAGAGTTTTAATGTGCCTGTGCCAGGTTTTAATGGTGAATAAAGTAAGTGCTTCACTGGAGAAATGTTTTCAAATGGAGCTGAGTGGAGTACTACCAGGTGCGGGATTGCTGGGAAAAGAATGGCCAGGTTGAATTGGAGTACTCGAACACTCTGGTTGAACAGCAGTACCTGGACTGCTATCCTCTTGGATTCCAAGATTTTTCCTTTTTGGAGATGGCGTTTTTCCATTTTCTTTTAATTCTGCTCCGTGTAGCTTTTCCAAAAGATGCAACCTCGAATTCTGTTGTTTATCAAACAATTATTTGGATTTCTGTCCACTACTGCATGTAAAACCAAGGAGGGTACTCAGTAATGCAGCATGAATCATGAGGGATTTTTTTACACCATATCTTGGATGAAAGCTTCTTTGACACCTGCAAGTAGATATGAATCAAACCAGAATTAAATTGATGTAATAGTTTCTAATGTTACATTAAAGGACATTGGCAACAAAAATTAAGTTTGTCTAATATTAAAGAACTCGTAAAATGATAAAGTAACACTTTTTACAACTTTTCCGTATTTTACTTCGTTTTTGAAATATTTCAGTTTGTTTGATATGTAAATCAGATGGTCTCTGACGTCAGGTGTGGGGTAGAGAATTTTCACTCATTAAAAAATGTCTTATATCTCAGTGATTGCTAAGTTTACAACGTTCATTATCATGAGTTATTATACGCATATTTTCAAGTAAATTTGTGGAACAAACTTGAATTAAACAACTAATATTTTAATGAGTGAACATTACTACCCCACACCTGACGTCAGAGACCATCTCATTTACATATCAAACAAACTGAAATATTTCAAAAACGAAGTAAAATACGGAGAAGTTGTAAAATATGTTACTCTATCATTTTCGAGTTCTTTCATATTAGACAAACTTAAGTTTTGTTGCCAATGTCCTTTAACACATTAGTATGTAATTGAAATATTGCAAGGTTGGTGAAATGTTGCACAACTACATTATTTTGTTTGAGGTTTTGCATGGCAGTGTTAGGTACACTTACTAATTACCACACACATTTGCTGAAGACATGGATGGAGGTATTATAGTTGTCAAAAACTGTTCCTTAACCATGCAAATCAACCATGGCGTGTACATATCTGGGAGTAAGTGCATGTGTGTAACAGTCAATTACTAGTCCCACATGCTTAGTCTCTCTTGTGAGTCTATTTATTTAGGACCCCAATTATGGTAAATGAGGGTGGGTCAAGGAGGGTCATGTCTTAAAAGTTGTTAAGATATTACAAACAAGTCCAATTCATTTTATCGGGCACTATTAAACAACCGTAACTACCGAAAAGCCTCGCTTTCATAAAATTGCCACCATATTTGCAATCAGTCTACGATGATTTGTATTGATGTTTGATTTTTATATTCATTTTTTATGTTGACTGATGTGTGCTCTTGGGGGTGGGGAATTTGTCACTTATTTACTGCCCGGGGGAGCGGAAATGGCCCATCAGTTTTACCCCGTGGCCAGGAATTAGCACTATATTTCTTTAAAAAAATCAAATACCCTGGTCCTTTCCCGGGATGGTCAAGTTTGGAATTGACTCGTGCATAATGGAATTAATAAAACTCTACTAAGCCTGAGTAGCATAATTGGTTAGCATAATGTTTATACATGTTCAGGAAATAAATAATATAAATAAAAACAATCAAAAGTTAAATAAGCAAAATAATATTGTGATTATAGTCTCCATATATTAAATAAAAAGTAAGTTTAAATGATACTATTTTACTTTATTTTAAAGTCATCAATCGAACAATAATAATATAAATAATAAGTAAGTCATCTACCTTGATGGCTTAAATAGTTTTCAATTTTTTTCCAACCACGCGATTGCACATGCTCCCTTATCCCCAGAATGTCTAAACTGCCATCCACTGATAAAAAAATCCTTTCGTTGGCTAAAAGATATGTGATGTTTATCGGCCATCCGAGGTCCTTTGTCGAGGTTTCTTTAAAGCCACCGATGGCTCTCATGATTCTAAAATATAAAAGAAGTTTGACAAAATAAATATCAAATAAACAAGCAATCTCAAATAAAGTCGAGTAAAAACACTCGATCTAAAGGAACATTAATCTCAAACAAACAAACGAAATGTATCGATTAAACATCTAAACTAATGCATATGACAAAGCAACAAAAGTATAAACAGTGTCGCACCCATATCACTCCGGAATCTTGGAAAATCGAATGTGTTCAAGCAATTTTCAATGCTCTTTGCATCCCAAAACAACTCTTTCGATTACAGTTTCAACAAAAGGTACACAAAGGAATCAAACGGCGCACTTTACCATCAATTTACCGAGTAATTAACGTTCCTAATCGCTTCTCTGATTATCCTTAAAACAGCTTCGAAGGTCAGAGATTTTTCAGCTTGATCGCAAGGTTTATTTATTTATTATTGAACTATATTTAAACATGGTAGCCTATCAACTTAAGTAAATTACAAATACAATAAAATCCAAGAGTAAAAAGAAACTATAAAACGTTGATTTTCATAGGGCCGTGTAGAACTAACTATTAAAAGACTTATACAAACAGTTTGCTTAATTACGACTAAAATTATCTAAATAAAAGACTATTTACATTCCAACATTGTTAAAATTATTAAAATGGAAGGGAAAAATCATTGCTAGTACTTAAAGTTATTTAAAATAGCACAGTTTTCATCTTCGAAAACCTCCCCGAGTTTAGTTTTAAACTCAGTTATGGTAAGGGAAGTGTTCTTAAGATGTTTTGGCAGCTTCATAACTAAAGCTGCGTTTTTTCTCACTTCATGGGATGTGAATCTTAACCCCGGCCCGTCCACATCCCACAGCCAGCATGGACCATCAAACCGAATAACAAGCCCTTCTATCAATGGTAAAAGTAAGTCATTGTCATGTGCTTTAGTAAACGCTCGCAGTCTTAAGAGCATTCACAAACACAACCTAGACGGTGCGATATCAAACTTATCCGCTTTTCAAGACTTTGTATATCGTGAGGATTTGGATATAGTATGTGTGACCGAAACATGGCTCAACGATTTGGTGTTTGATTCCGAGATTCTTCCCTACAACTATACTACATTTAGACAAGATAGAAATCAAAACCGAGTTGGCGGTGGGGTTCTAATATCAGTGAAGTCCACAAGTTTTATGGATGTTTCCATCATTCCCCACGAATTTGACGAACTTGAACTATTATCCGTGTTATGTACAACCCATCTGAATCAAAAATTATTACTATGCTGTTGTTATAGGCCACCCGACTCAAACGCGATTTGGTTTGATTATTTCGCAAAGTATTTGGACACATTAAGTGTATTAAACCACCGAGTGATAATCACAGGGGACTTTAATTTACCACAACTGTTTTGTCATGATAATGACTCGGTCACGCATAACAATCGCTTCTGCCTTCTGTGACATACTGAATGATAATTTCCTACATCAAATAAATAACTACCCCACAAGAAACAACAACGTTTTAGACCTGTTGATTACCAACATACCAGAACTGCTGTGTATCACCGATGTTTTCTCCCCAGATCAAATGGGTATACGTACCGACCATAATGGTTTAGCTTTTGACATTCAAATGGCTATAAAAGCGCCACCTAAGCTAAATAGATATGTGTATGATTTCCCAAAGGGGGATATATCCGGCCTAAAGAACAAACTCGCCAACAACAGTTTATTGTCCTGTATTTCCGACGATCACGAAGATTTAGATACAGACTGGTCTCTCTGGAAAGAACAATTTACATTGACGGTAGATCAATTCATTCCAAAACGCAAAATTAAGGATAGAAACTCTCCACCCTGGATAAATGCAGAAATTAGACATCTGCTAAACAAAAAAGATACTATCCGTAGAAAACTTAGGACAAACTCAAGTGATTCTCTGAAGAAGTCCTATCGCGATCTTCGAGTATCGATAAAGCAATTGATCCAGGAAAGTCGATCTTCGTACTTTGACAAAATCGGCGCCGAAATAGATACCAATCCTAAACGTTTTTGGTCGCTCATCAAGGCATTTACCAAATCCTCAAATTGCGGTAATATCCCTAACTCCGTATCACTTCATGCAAATTCTCCTGATAAAGCAACTTTGTCTGCAAACAAACCACAAGATATAGCTGACTTGTTCAATAAGTATTTTCACTCAGTACAGAATCTATTTTCAACTCCCATCCAACCTGAAAACAACACTACTGTGGTCTCCCACACTGATATACCTCCGTTTGAAGTTACCACCAGCGAAGTTAAAGATCAATTGCAAAACTTAGATGTAAACAAAGCCAGGTCCAGACGGTATACCTGGTCGATTGCTAAAAGAATGCGCCGAAGAAATCAGCCCTTCGTTGGAAAAACTATTTAACAAATCATTATGTGTCAGAATGGTACCCTCAGAATGGAAACTTACCAACATTATCCCTCTCTTGAAAAACGGCACAAAGGGCAACTTGGAAAACAATAGACCAATATCACTATTGTCACTTGTTTCTAAGACTCTCGAACGTTGTATATTAAAACGTTTGCTTGTAACAGTAATTCCCCACATACACAAGAGTCAACATGGTTTTCTACCTGGGAAATCCTGCACAACACAATTACTGTCAACATTTGACGATATTGGTATGAAACTCGACCGAGGTGAAGAAGTAGACATTTTGTATACCGACAACATACTTTTAGCCAAATTGAAGCGTTTTGGATTACCACCATCCTTTTTGAAATGGTTGTCGTTGTACATTTTAAACCGACAACAACAAGTAACAGTACTTGGTGCAACATCTAAATCTCTCACCGTGGCATCCGGAGTTCCACAAGGTTCGATACTCGGCCCTGTTCTGTTTTTGGTTTACAGTAATGATATATTATCTTCATGTGTTCGAGGTGCTATGTATGCTGATGATCTAAAATGTTATAGATCAATCAATTCCTTTGATGATGCTCATTCATTTCAAGATGAAATAAATTCTATAAGAGTCGCAACACAAGAATGTCACTTGAATTTCAATGAGTCAAAATGTTCCGTGCTAAAAATTTCTCGCAAAAGAAATTCTGTGCAATACCCTTACCAATTGAATGATATGCCATTAAGCTTGGTCAACAAAGTCAACGACCTTGGAATTCAAGTTACATCAAATTTAGATTGGAGCGACCATACGTACAAAATCTGCCAAAATGCAAATAAAATGTTGGGTTTGCTTAGACGATGTACTTTAGCATTCCAAAACCTGCAAACTAGACGTCTGCTTTATCTTACAATTGTAAGATCTCATTGTTCGCATGCAAGCCAACTATGGGCTCCACAAAAAGTCGTGCTCATACAAGAAATGGAAAAGATCCAGCAACGAGCAACAAAATATATCTTGAATCTAAATTACCTCTCGCAGGTACCATACAAGGAAAGACTATTGTCCCTTCGAATTCTCCCAGTTTCCTATTGGCTTGAACTACTAGATCTGATTTACCTGTTTAAAGTTATACATGGTTTGGTATCCTTATCTTCTGGTGTCTGCCCAGCAATTTACATTGCAGTGAAACGGACACGCAGTAACTCACAAAATGGAAGGAAATTGGTTGTAAAAAAGTGCAAAACTACCACTTACCAAAATAGCTATTTTGTAAGAGTAACCAAACTGTAAACCAAACTCTTAGCTATTTAAAAAAAAGTCTGTTTTCTATATATAATAATGCCTTAAAGGACATTTATGACATTAATGATAGCAGGACTTGGAAATCCGTTTGTATAAAATGTAAAAATGCGCGCCTCTTAAATGAAGTGCCTCATTGCTATTTTTAGAACAACTTAGTCTTACTACTTTTAACTTTTTTTGAAACAACTATAACCTTTCTTTGTTTATAATGTATTGTATTATTTTAGTTTCTCAATCTACAGTATAATTTAATGTATGATCTAGCTTGATTTACGACACTGTACTGTATTCTTATATTGTAACTACTATATTTTGGGGGCACAGTAATTGGGGTTACCTGTTGTGCCTTCCATTTTACTCTATGGTTAAGATTAAAGATTAACATACTCAAACATATGGACAATAAACAAGTTACTGGAGTCATTTATTTAGATATAAAAAAGGCTTTTGATACAGTAAACCATCAAGTACTCATAAAAAAGTTGAAGTGTGTTGGTGTCGATGGTCAAACACTGTGTTGATTTCAATCATTCCTCTCAAACAGCTGTTGGAAATTCTTTATCTGAAAGCCTGAAGATCTCTTTTGGAGTGCCACAGGGGTCTATACTTGGACCACTATTGTTTTTACTTTATATCAATGGTGTGCAAACATGCTTAAAAAACTGTCGTATGGTAATATTTGCAGATGACATAGCAATGTTTTGTCCAGCCTCAACTGCAGATGAATTACAGACTAAATTGGATATGGATTTACAAGGTGTTATGAAGTGGCTTTGGAATAATAAGTTATTGCTTAACGTTTCTAAATCAAAATTGATGATTATCGGAAATTCAATTAAATTAAAGCAGTTTGCGAACGTTCAGCTGTTAGTAAATGACGCACCACTGGAAAGAGTTCAGTCCTTCAAGTACAGTACTGCCTAGAAATAACCTAACACTGCGGTTGCAGTCATTTAGCGGTAAGGTTGCGGTGGATTGGCGGTGAGGTTGCGGTGGATTAGCGGTGAGGTTGCGGTCGACAAAACCAACCGCATGAGAAAAACTACGTCGACTAAACACTTCGGGTTCCGACTTTGTCCGACTATTCAGTAACGCACGTGTGTCAATGACAGTATGCCGTCCAAAATCAAATATTGCTCTCGGTGTAAAAAGTAGAGTGCTGTGTAAACAGCAGACTTTTGATTTGAAACCAGTCAGTGAGTTTGTGATTATTATGAATGAATGGATAGCTTTCGCGTGGGCTACAATCTCCTTCAAATATTTTTGCATTAAAGACACAGTGATCGGCGTTTGGAATATGGTTTGGAGTTTGTGGCAAATGGCACCACAAAGGTCCAAAATCACGATCGGTCGGTTTCAGTTCACTTTCAGACGATTAGAAATTTCGCATTGTGTCATTCTTTTCTCGGTGATCAGAACTTCCGAACGCGCGTTTAAAACCCCGTGACGTTTGGAACGGAGGTAACCGGTCGGTTTCGCTAAACCTAGAGTCAGTTCGCCACACACATTAAGTCAGTTAGCTACACACATAAACGGAAAGCGGAATATATATCACCGAAAGCGCATTGGCGATGCCGATGGTGGACATCTCTGAGTCACTTATTGTGTATTATTATTATATATTATTCATTATTATATATTGTATAGCAGCTATTTCAACAAAACCGCATTAAAATTAGCTTGACAAAAGACTAGTCAGTTGAATAGGTATTGTTCGAGAGTATTAAATGGCAGCGCGCATTGGAAACTGTGAGTCATCGCTTAGATTCCATCTAAGATTTATAACGCTCTTGCACTGTCATTGAGGTGATCTGTTTAGTAAATACGTATTAAACAAATCAAGTTGATTGTTTTTTAATAAATGATGAGTTGTAGCGAACTGATTATTTGTGGCGAACTGACTAATTTATGTGTGTGTGGAGGCCTTCAGTAATTACTCTGATCTAGGGCTCCGCTCGCAGAAATGTCAGTATTTCATTGCCATTTGGCAGTTCATCACCTTTTCACTTTACTGTTGGTTCAGTTTTCTTTTAAACGCGTGCTTCGGATGATGTTCCCGGAGTAACTTCGCACAGCAAAAAATCTGAAACTATTGTTATTAAAATCGACTTTGGCGATTTTGCCCCATTTGCCACAATCTATTAAACTATCACAAACAACCAAATGCTTGAAGGACATTTTAGTCCACGCGAAAATTGCTTCATTGTTAAACATAATAATCACAACTCCCCAGTTTATTAATACACTATACCATTCGCGTTTTTTCATTCGAAATACTGAAAAGTGCACGTTTAATAGTTCATGCAGTGTCAAATCCACCGGAATTTGATTATTCTGTGCCCGCGAGGTGTCACACCGTTCTTATTCATAGCACTACATGTATAATATCATAAAACAATGCTAAGGTTTCCGTAAAGAAGGAACTCAAGGAAAACGAAAGGGATGTCCAAAGCATCCCCTGAAGGTATTAAAGTTTTAATAATTATTGGTTGATTGTAGAATTTTAAATCGCTTTTTTAAATCCTCCTTCGTAAAATAGGAACCAAATACGAAATAATGTAAACAAAAAGCTGCTTTAACGAGAATAATATATTGACGCTGCTGCGCGCTGCGTTTAGGTGATTTATTCGTTACAAGAATATTTGTTATGCCTTGCGATAATATTTTGATATCAATATTAATCAGCATGGTTGAACCTAATGTTCGGCACATGAGAAGTTCGACGTTTGAAACAGGTTATTGTTCAGTTTGCTAGTGATATTGCCAGTGATATGCACGTGCATATTGTTCGATTTGGACACTAGTCTCGTCCGTAAAAATGACGTCCTCGAACGCGTCTTTTACCACAAAGACATTCAAACAAAACAAGAGCCTCTTTATTTTGTTTGGCTCTCGAACAAACTGGCAATAACACGAATTTTCATGCCTCCAACCAAGCTGCTCGCGTCTGACTCGACGAATTATTGATTGTGAGACATCAACGGTGCATTCATCCACCAGTTTGATATTTATTCTCGATGAACTTGGCGCATCTCGTAGATTCCCACCATTTCGTCGATACCGAAAAAGAAATAATTTAAAGCCGATGTTTGAATTCAAGGATCTTCCCGATTTTTGTTATCGGAACTGATGAAGACCAAAACGAAACAATCCGTTCCCTGGCGTATTGCTATAATTTCTGCATTGTTTACGAAACGATGCAGTGAACCTTATGGTATGACGCGGTTTTCTCAAATGGCCAAAGATGCCAAACTTCGGAAAAAGCTACTCGTTTCGGAACGTGTCGTATAATTTCCGATGTGTGAACCGCGCTTGCTTGCGGCAGGTTAAACCTAGGTTAGACCGAGGTGAGACCGACGTGTGAGACCTAGGTTGACCCTAGGTTGCACAGAGGTTCAACCTAGGTTCGACCTAGGCAGTACTGTACCTCGGTGTTATTATCGATAGGAATCTATCCTGGAAGAGTCACATTGAGAAATTGCAAATAAAAGTTTCGCAACGCCTTGGCATCCTACGTAGAATAAAGCATCTACTACCCAGGCATGCACGGATAATATTTGTCAATACAATGATTACTTCAATAATGGAATATGGCAGCCTGGTTTGGGGAGATAAGGAAAACAAAATTTTGATGGATAACCTACAAGTATTGCATAACGAGGCAGCAAAATTAGTTCTATATAGACCGATTTTTTCCTCATCCAGTGATGCCCTAAAAACGTTACACTGGTTTACCTTAAAAGAAAGAAGAAGTATATGCAGATGCCTCTATGTATATAAATCAATAAATGGGATAAATGACATTGAAAATACTTTTATTCGAAACTCAGATGTTCATGGTTACAACACGAGACATAAGAATGATTTACGATCAATGAAATCCAGTACCTGTAAAGGACTTCTTAGATCTAATTGTAATTTTATCACGGACTGGAACATTTTAGATTTTGTCTTGTTTATCCACTTTTAAACCTGCTGTTTTTAGATTTTTTAAATCTCTAGATAATTTTATACTTGATTTTTATTTTTAATATGTTTTTTCTCATTTGTATTCTATTTACACAGAGCCCTGCTGAAAAGCACTAGTTTAGTGATGTAGGCCGTCTGTTCTAAATAAAGATGTTATTATTATTACTCGTCTAGAAATTCAAGTGATATTAATGAAATTTTAAACTCAGACCTGGCCATCAAAACAAACTGGTTCAATCAAAATTTACTATCTTTAAACACCTAAGTGTAATTTCTTATTATTTGGCAGTCCTCAAAAATTGAAAAAATAATAATAATATCTCATTTAAAATTGGAGTAAACAATGATGATTTTGAGAAAGTGGAATCTTTTAAATATCTCGGCCTAATCCTACATCAGCATGACCTGGGACGAACATGTGGATAACATCATAAAAAATAAATCAAAGGATTGGTATTATTTATAGGATTAAACATCTGATACCTCTTAGTACAAGAATGGTCTTATATAATTCCTTAATTTTACCACTGTTAGATTATGGTGACTTAATTTGGGCTGACAAGAACAATTCTACCTTAATGGAACATTTGCAAATTTTTCAAAATAAGGTAGCTAAAATTATGTTGGATTTACCTCCAAGAACTTCAGCCACCGAGTCTCAAAATGAAACCATTACCGGATAGACACTTTTTTTCGTCGCTGCTACATCGTGTAATTCCTTGGCTGTATTTTGTGATGGTTTTCAAAAGGACTCGTTCCTTTCCTAGTCGTGGGCTGTAGACGAGGATTCCAATCATATTTTTTACGGTAAGTCACATTCAGTTTAATCGTATATTTGTATATCATTTGAGTTGGAGTCAGCCACTAAGCTATCGAATAAGCTGCTTAATAATGCGCATTTAATTATTCCCTGTTTATATCCAATGGTTTGTTTTCATACTTATTGCAATCAAATGATTGGATGGTTATTTCAGAGGTTAATAATTGCGTTGTGTTTGCCTGTATGTTCGGCCTGACAATTTGGTTTGAATCACACTTTAGATAGCTGTTATATTTTCGAGATTCGATTTTAACAAAGGCTTTTACTATCAGCATAACATAGTTCGAAATGATTTATATTATATCATACTCAAACATCAAAGTTCGCAAGCCAATTGGTTTGCTACCAATTCAGTGTATTTTTCTCATGCAAGCCATACTGCTTCTACCAATAATAATAATAATAATAAAGACGTATTAGGAGCATTATACAATAGTCTCAATGCTCTTACAACAATATATATATTCTTAAAGTTGCTTTTAAATCTAATTACAGTTTCATTATAAGATAAAGCCTACTACATATATTAACACTATGAACAATAACTATTAATTTTAAAAAAGAAAAGTCTTAACTGCAGACTTAAAATTACTTAACATTTCAAAGCTTCTAATTTCCTGTGGTAATGAATTCCACAGTTTTGGTGCTGCAACCGAGAATGCTCTGTCTCCATGAGTCACCGTTTTGGTTTTTGGCTCGAGTAGCAGATTTTGGTCAGATGATCTCAAAGTACGAGCAGGTTTATACCTAGTTAGCAAATCAGTAATATAAACAGGCGCCTGGCCATGCAAAGCCTTGAAAGTAATTATTAGTATCTTAAAAATAATCCGTGATCTCACCGGCAACCAGTGAAGATCACGTAGCGCAGGGGAGATATGCTCCGATTTTTTAACCCCTGCAACAAGTCTAGCAGCTGTATTTTGAATTCGCTGTAACTTGCTCAATTCAGTATCTGGTAAGCCATATAGGATGCTATTACAGCTGTCAAGTTTTGATGTTATGAATGCATGCACCAACTTCTCACAGTCGTTTTTACTCAAATATTTCCTGATCTTGCCAATATTTCTGATAGCCAAAGTGGCCGATTTACAAATGTTATTTACATGAGTATTTAGTTTTGTGTCTATCAACAGCAACACCGAGATCACGTGCAACCGGAGCCGGTTGGATTATCACATCATTGACACATATTTCTGGCATTGGTTCACAATGCATAAAACGTGATGATAGATGGACAATCTCGGTTTTACTTGGATTGCATATAAGACCATTCATAGTACACCAGGTGGTGATGTCCTTAATACATAACTCAAGTTTAGCTAGAGCAGCAGGTCGATCACATGGAGATTTTATAGGCATATACAGCTGTGTGTCATCAGCGTACATTATGCAATCAAGCCGTGGGCTTTGATCACATCTTCCAATGGCGCAAAGAAGAGTGAAAACAGAAGTGGACCCAGTACAGAACCCTGAGGTACACCATATTGCAATGGTTTATTTGAGGAATGCGTATTCTTCACCGTAACTGACTGTACCCGATCAGAAAGGTATGAGCGATACCAGGCTAGTACAGTTCCACTAAACCCATAACGATGTTTAAGTCTCTCCAATAGAACAGTGTGGTCAATGGTGTCGAACGCAGATGATAAGTCCAACAGTACCAACACTACTTCCTGATTTTCATCAAGTGCATTAAGGATGTCATTGAAAACACGTAGAACTGCTGTCTCTGTGCTATGAAAGAGTCTATAAGCAGATTGCATTTTTGCAAGGAGGTTATTCTCAATAAGATAGTCTGTTGTCTGTCTGGCAGCATTCCGCTCTAATACTTTTGACAAGAAAGCCACATTAGTAATAGGTCTATAGTTAGGGAATTGCTCTTTATCACTAGTAGGTTTTTTAATAGATGGGCAGATGAGACCTTTCTTAAGTGACAGAGGAAATACTCCTGAGGATAAAGATGAATTGATGTCAGTAATTGGGGCAGCTAACACGTCAAGAGATTCCTTTAGCAGATGTGTAGGTACAGGATCTAAGGCACAAGATTTAGACGAGTACTGTTTGATTGTGTTACAGACAAAGCTTTCAGATACAGTAGTAAATTCACTGAGAGAGCTTTTACAACAAGGAGAGTCAACTGCTATAGATAACTTCTCAACTGACCCATGTGTACTAGTAAGTTTATCTCGAAGTAACTGAATCTTAGTTGAAAAATAACAACTAAAAGCATCAGCCAGGTCATACGAAGAATCATGTGATGGCAATAAAGGAATAGATTTTACTCGGAACATCCCCTCAATCATGTGAAATAGCTGATTCTGATTAGAGTTAGATGTCTTAGCCTTATAATAATCTGTTTTTGCAAAATCAATTGCCTTTGCGTATTTACGACATTGTTCCTTGTACAATTGATGATGAACCTGAAGGCGTGTAGAGAGAAATTTACGCTCAAACTGTCGTTTTTGTTTCTTCATAACTCTTAAGCTATCATTAAACCATGGAGCATTTGGGCGTAGGGTAATTGTGCGTGTACGCTTGGGTGCGTGTTTGTCCAAAAGCTCAGACAATACACAATTGAACTGTTCAGTAGCAGTGTTTACATCAGATACGGATGAACAAATTAATTGCGACTCAAGGATATCTTTTCGCCATGCCTGTAAGTCTATACGACGTAAATCACGATGATTAATAACTTTTTTAGAGGATTGGGGTCTCGGAAAATCCATGGTGCAAACAACAGCACTGTGATCTGAAGGTAAGTCTGAGACGATCTCCATGGCAGTAGACAGCAAACTATCCTCCTGACGATCAATAATAAGGTCCAGTGTGTGACCACAACGATGAGTCGAACCAGTAACTCTTTGTTGTAAACCTGCTGAATCCAGGAGTTCCGTAAACCTAGTAGCATCGTCATCATTAACAAATAACCCGGAACAACAACTAACTCTTCTAAAATCGTTGAAAAATCATTGAAGAACATGGATGTCGTAAGCTTGTTCTTACGAGATGGAGGAGGTCTATAAACTGTGATGAGGCGAATATGCTTTTGAGACGATGATATGGAAAGATCCATATATTCCATTGACGCAAACGTTGAGACTTCGTTTTTATTTACGGTGAAACCCTTGCGAAGGAATACCCCAACTCCACCTCCTTTCGAATGGGATCTTGGCAAATGAAGAAACTTGTAATCTTGTAAGGTATTGATAATTTCAGCTATAGTAGTCTCTTCTGCATTATTTTTAGAAAGCCAGGTTTCAGTAACCACAAGAACATCAATACACTTTGAAATTATAAAGTCACAAATGGAGGCAGATTTCTTGTTGATTGAATGTGCGTTCCATACAGCAAAACGTAGACGTGGAAGACATTTCGTTTTCTGTTTATCAAATTTGATATTTATCAGGTTGCTTGAGTTTTTTGTAAGTTTTGTTACCTGCTTGACCGTAGGGCGTGAAGTAACTCTTACTGGGATAATCCCAGCTTCCAAAGTGGCTGGTTTACCAGTAGCATATTTTTCGACCCCAGCCTGGTAACTCACTGAGGGACGTGCTCCTTGTTTACCCGCGCGACGAGCAAGGCGGTATTTAGTATTGTTAAGTTGTATCATCATGAGTTTGTAGCAAAGTTTTACAGCTGGATGCCATTCCTAACACAAACCTGTTTATGGGAGCAGGAACCCAGGTGTTTTATCGTGATACCATCACTAGAAAGATTATCAACCAAGACTAAGAGCTCTTTCTACCCTTTCCCACAATCATAATGGAGGTTTATATTCAGAGTTTTCCTTCTCCTAGAAAGGTTGCCTTCACCACGGCTATAGGGCCCTTCCTAACCTTTTAACTATACCCATTTTGATGTATAAATTGTCAACCATATCCTAACTTTTTTAAACAGCACTTTTAATATAATAATGAAGCCTTTAAATGCAATAGTCAGGGAAAGCCCGGACAAGCTTCAAGTTTAAATATTCATTTAAATATTCTACAGTATTATAATTATAATACATTTACTGTATCATTGACTCAGCGTGCACCTCGCCGACTCACTCTAGCATAAGTAATGATAATGAGTGTTATTTTCTCCCCGAGTTATTATTGAGAAAAACTTGAGCAGTTAAAATAAATATATACATGTATGTTAGATCAAAACTCTGGAGCATACATTTTAAATGCCTAACTCAGGAAAATTGCAAGTTGAGGGAACAGATTACTAATCGCCTGGGTAAATAACTTAGTAGCAAAAAATATTTTCTATATTATATATTTTAACTGCTATAATAATAATATTAGGAGCATTATATGTACAATATAGTCTCAATGCTATTACAACAATATATTCTTAATGTTACTTATAAAACTAATTACAGTTTCATTATAAGATAAAGCCTACCGCTACATATATTACCGCTACATATATTACCACTATGAACAAAAAGCTATTAATTTAAAAAAAGAAAAGTCTTAAGTGCTGACTTAAAACTACTTAAAATATCAATGCTTCTAATTTCCCGTGGTAATGAATTCCGCAGTCTTGATGCGGCAACTGAGAATGTTCTGTCTCCATGAGTCACCATTTTGGATTTTGGCTCAAGTAGCAGATTGCAGTTAAACCTACTCATACTTGAAGTATGAGAAGGTTTATAATTGGTTAGTAAATCAGTAATGTAAATAGGTGCCTGGCCATGTAAAGCTTTGAAAGTAATTATCAGTATCTTAAAAACAATCCTTGATTTTACTGGCAACCAGTGAAGATTATGTGTCTGGCAGCTTCTGCTATAATTGTGTGTTATTTGTGCTAAAATGGATTACAACTTATGAATTTACCTTCGTTAACTACCTGTTGCAATAATATCTATTTTTAAACAGATATACATATGTCCATAAGGAAACTAAAGAGATACAGAAAGAACAGTGTCATCTTCATCCTCGTCTTGGTCACCCAGTCATGCATTGTCAACAACGTGTACCTGGTCTAATCACCAACTTTATCACCAGTCCTTACAGCAACCCAATTGTTTCCTGATTCCAAACCATCATAACCAGTAATGCCATCGTTCCCACTTACTTTGGAAAATGCAGGAATAAGTGAAGCAACAACGGCAAATAAAATGGTTTGTGTTCTTTTGGCTTTTAAACAACAATTGCAATATATACTTTATACTATATATTTCCAGTGTTATTTTGATTTGAATGAAATCGTTCTTGAATTTTGATTGTTGTCAAGAGTATTTGAATGTGTTTTTGTTCCATTATTTTCACTTCCACAATTTGTTCTTGTAGTAGAATATAGATCAATTCAGTCAATCTTGAGTCCACACTCAGATAAATTCTGTTTGTCATTTTGAATAGTACTTATTACAGATAATCATTCGGCACAGTGTTTTTTTGTTTGAGACTTCAAACAAAAAACCACTGTATTGAGGGGACATGGAAACAAGGTGTTTGAGTTGGTAATTGATCATTACAGTAAACTTTTGTTGTTTTACTTGAGTTTTTATTGTTGGATAGCATTTTCTTTAAAAATGTTTTGGATGGTAGGTGGATTGTAAAGAGTTATCATAACATAAAATAAATTAAATCATTATAAACTTCTGAAGCAATGGCTAGCTGTTTCAAATAAAATGCAAAAAGACTAAAGAAATGCTTAAAGTGCTCCTAACCTCAAAATTTTTTATTGTCTTATTTGGAAGAACTTTTAAAACTAGAAGTTACTATCGCAAGGGAAGTGCTGCCTCTAAATCCAAGGCAGTTGTGATATTGTTCAAAATTGCTAAAATAAGTGGTAGTACAGCCTCGTACCAATGCGGTTATGGTTTACTTAGGTAATATCAGAGCAGTGAGTTCTTCATATATATGGAGCTCACAATGAGCTTGCTGGACCATAGGTATTCTGTGGTATGTTAGACATCTATTTGGGGTAAGTCAGTAATTACAGCCAGGGGACCCGCACATGCTTCATCCACCTGGCACATTTCCTGATATTTCACGTCTGCCACCTCCCTTGTTGACCCCTTGTGTTGTAACTGTTCTCAACATCTATTGACATTTGACAATATATATAGTAGTTCATGAACATGTGTAATACTATAAAACAGATGTAAGTTGAACAGTTACATAAAGATGCAGTTGAACATATAAAGATAAGATAGTTGTATAACAGTTCTCTGTACACGGCTTGCATAAAAATGCTGTTAAATATAAATACAAAAAGTTGACATTATAACAGTTGATAAACTAAGTTAATCAGAATTTGTTTCTTGCATAAAATGCAGTTCAGTATGAACACAAAAGTTGACATTATAACAGTTGATAAACTAAGTTAATCAGAATTTGTTTCTTGCAGAAAATGCAGTTCAATATGAACACAAAAGTTGGTAAACTAAGTTAATCAGAATTTGTTTCTTGCATATGCGGATGTGCATTCTTCTGCATGCTCAATATCGTGAGAAACAAACTCACAAATATATACCTAAAATAGAAGGTAAATCTTATTCACAAACAAAGTATTTGATAATTGTGATATTACCATGACAGTGACCAGTGTCAGCATATTAACTGTGGTGCCAGAGATGGCATGAAATCGCAGATGACTAGTTGCCTTACCTTGACAAGAGAAACTTTCCTCACTGAAATCGAAGTTAAAATTCGCAAGCAGTGTTTTCCAGTGTTTTCTCTCTTTTCATTTATTGTACTCGAGTGTAAAATGATTTTATTGCACTCCTCTCAGCCAATCAGAATCCAGTAATTTTGTCATGTATGTACATCATAGTTAGGTGGCAGCAATTACCCATTCAATTTCATTCTATATTGTCAAAACATTATCTTCAATGCTATTTTCATGTACAACCAACACTAAGTTTATGATGAACAGCCCCAAGAATAAAAAGAGAGTTTAAAGTGCCTATATCACTTGTGGGATCTTTACATATTTATAGTAATTGGAACATTCAAAGAAGATTTGTACTATATCTTCTCAGGCGAAAATTTCATCTTCATGGACTTTTTTGCAGTTAAAGTTACCGGATATGACATCAAAGGAGGAAATGCAAATCAGTTTTCTTTTGTTTCTTGCTTCAAAAATTCCTCCTTTGATGTCATATCCGGTAACTTTAACTGCAAAAAAGTCCATGAAGATGAAATTTTCGCCTGAGAAGATATATTACAAATCTTCTTAGAATGTTCCAATTACTATAAATATGTAAAGATCCCACAAGTGATATAGGCACTTTAAGCTTAGCTGAATAATTTAAGCTTAGCTTCATCAAAAATTGGCGAAATTTAATATTCTTTTATATTGTGCATCTGTTGCTTGTGCAATATATAACATTGTTATGCAAAGTTTCAAAAAATAACCAAACACCTTATATTTTTGCAGAACATGCTAAAAACGCTACGTGAAGTCATTGAGGAAGACGTCATTATAGCGATGAAATTTAAATTGAATAATGAGGAACAGGCATGGAAAAAGCAACAAGCTGGAGAAGAAGAAAAACAAGACTGGTGTTGAAACCGAGGATAAGTGCTGTGACATAAAAATATCAAGTGACATTACAAACACAAAAAAACTGCGTGCTTATAAACAATAAAAGTTTTTTTTATAAATTTACTGAGAATTGAGAAACAAACTTAGTTGAAACACTTAGTGTTAGTAAGTAATAAGTACTGTAGTGTGATAAGTGATTATCAAATGGTAATTGGAATAGTGCGATTACCATTACTAATATGCCTATCAGCCTCAATTAAGAATTTCCATGATGCTTCTGTTGAATTGAACAATGAATAGTGGCTTTAAAGAAGCAGTCTGTGCAGCAAATATGTACTTGCTACACAAGCTAGAAAAGAACTAGGAAGTGTTAGCATTATTTTTAATATAAATTGCTCTGTTTTATTACACATACTGTATTGCCGGCTTTACCTATGTATTTTTATACACAGAAAAAATAGAGTTTATTATAAAGTGTTGTATTTGTATTTTCACTAAACTTCACTACTTTGTGAAAAAAGTTTTATAATTTCTAAAACTTTAGTTTTCAAAAGCAATAGTTTTCTTAACTATAGTTATTAGAAAACTACAGTTTTTGTTCCAAAATACTATAGTTTTTAGTAACACTATAGTTTTCATAACTATAGTTTTTAGTAAAACTATAGTTTTCATAACTATAGTTTTGTTCCAAAATACTACAGTTTTCAAAAACTATAGTTTTCAGTCTTAAAAACTATAGTTTATTTTTGTAAGGGAATAAATAGAAAAATACACACATTGTATAAAAAAAGACTTGGTCATGACGATGTGTCAAGGAGTATAGCCAACAGGTCATATGTGTTAACCTCAGGGTCTATTCTTTTCAAACCGATAGACAAAGATGGTGAATATTTGAAACCCAAAATAATTCTAAAACCTGGAAAAAAAGGTTTAGTCTACAGTAAAGACAGTAGAAGTAAAAGTGCGATTGAACAGTTTAAGCAGTTAGTCGAACAAATCCCTGATACCACAAGAGAAACAACTGACGTTAGAGAGGAAAATGAAGAGACCACAGTTTCAAGCAACTTCCCAGTAATCGAAATAGAAGTGGACTACGACAACACATTTGGGCTAACAGAAGGAGAGAATCGTGATCTACAAGGTGTCCTAAACCCAAGTGACACAATCGATCCAACCACTAGACCACTATTTCTAAAAGCACAAGCCGACTATTTTCAGGACGCTATTAATGAGACTACAGACATTATGAATAGAGAGGAACATGGTTCCAGAAAGAGGATTGAGTTGTACGAACGATTGACAGGTCTCGAGATAGCTAATGACAGAACCTTAAAACAAATAGAACTTGAGGCTGTTAGGGATAAACAAGAAGAGGACATCACTCGGTTACAAAAAATAAAAGAGTGGTTTAAGGAAAATTGGTTGGGTGCCTCGGCTTTGGGAATAACCATAGCCTCTTTTATCACTACAATAATAATATCTGCTAGAAGCGTTGTCTTCAAAGGTGGTCAAGCACTTGGAAAATTAGGAAAAGCTATAGCTAATCTAGCCACAAAGGCTGGCCCTCTACTGGCTGGACTACTAAACATGGTGGCGACCGTGCTAAAGTGGGGAGCTAAAGGTATATCTTGGTTAGCGTTTAATTTATGGATCCTAGCAATAGCACTAGCTTGGTTCGTCTACGATCAGTACAAAGAGAGGAAATAAAACATACGTTACAATATATAGCATGAACACGAACGAGAATGAATTGCTTCCTGGGTATAGACGTTGTATAATATCTACTATAAAAGGCACGAGAACCCGTCACGTCATAACGCTGAACCCCAACAAAGTCAATCCAGGGGAGCAGTTATACATCGACATCCCGAAAACAAATGGAAACATTTGTTTGGTACCCTCCAGTCTCCATCTTCTATTCGACTTTAAAAGTTCTAACGCGAAATCGTGGTTTCTTAACAACCTTTCGAGACTACTACTTGAGAGACTGGTGATGGTGATAAAATTAGCAGGTGAATCCGTGTACGACAACAGTGGTGAAAGCGTCATCGGTACGTACAAAGATCTGTGGAAATCCAACAGTGAACGAGTTCAGATGGTTGAATACGGCATAGCAAACGAGAACCTTCGAAAGTTAATCTCGAAGGACGACAGCGGACGACAGCGGCGCGGCCAGTGGAAATACACAAAAAGTTAGCGATGGTCTGATGTTCTCTATTCATGGCACCAAATAAAAGGTCCAACTAGACAAGATTCTAGAAGATCACGGTCTGTACGCACCATACAACATGAACAACAATTTCAGGTACATAATAACACTCCCCAAAGCATCTGATATTATGGTGGCTCAATCTGGATCAGCTGTGACTGGTTATACGTTAGAGAACCTTGAATTGGAGTACGAAACTATCGAGAGTCAAGAGATCGCTAACGAAGTATCGTCTCTGTACGCATCCGGTAGATCTCTATCGTATGAACACGTCACACTAATGAAGACTGTGGAGTGGGACAAAGGAATCACACTCGTAAACGAGAATATTAACCTGCCAAGAAAATCGATGAAAGCTGTCGTTCTACTCTTCACAAACAAAACAAGAACTGATAGCGAGGAGTTCGTCTACCCAAATATAGAGTCAGTCAAACTCACTATTGAAGGTGTGCCAAATATGGTCTACAGTCGAGGAATACCGAAACCAAGACTCTGGGGAGAAGCAAAAAGACTATTTGGACAACTAAACTATGACCATATGACTATCCAAAAGTTTTACAAAGACGGTTTCGCTTTGGTTGTTGACCTTAGATCTATCGAAGATAACGCGAAAGTCGCCACTGGAAAAAAGATTGTAAATACTCAGTCAGGAATACTGATGGAAATCAATAAAAAAGTCACAACAGCGAACGTTATGTGTAGAATATTCGTACTCTCCGACGGACTCGTAAATCTTATTAACAACGATCTACAATCAATCCAATACTAAAACATATAGTATTCTATATGAAAAAACCTTTTAACATGCTGATTGTCGGGTAAAACACACCACCTATTGGATATGTTAGAGAAAGAATATATGAATCACTTCGATTACATCATTCTCATATGTCCGACATTCGAATGGAATAAGACGTACAGAGAATGGAAATTCATAAAAGATCCAGACTTTATCGCTATTCAGTGTGAACAGGATAAAGTCAACGTAATTCTTAAATATGTGACTGAGATTTATAAAGGCACCAACTCATTGATAATATTAGACGATTGTGCTAGTGGGCAGGACGTTAAAAATAGAACGAGTGAATTAGTTAAACTAGCCTTCAGTGCTAGACACTACAACCTATCCACAATCGTTATAACGCAACAACTAACCTCAATTGATTTACATTATGTCAACAATGGCGGCAGGGTGTGCTAGTTATAGCTCTCTGTCATTGTGCCGTTTTCTCGTCTTGGTATTGCTTATGTCAACCTTAAAATCAGACAGAGATATTTGCAGTGATGGCTCTTCTATTATTATAGCGAAGAAGATAAATTATATGTACTATCCAAGCCGAAATTCGGGTTTGCCTCGTCATTCTCGAGTTCGTGCTTCTGGTATTTCGCCATCAAGGAAGTGCCAGGCTGGACTTCGTCTGATGAATGCTTCGTTATGCGTCTCTTATCTACTGTTACTCGCTGGAGACGTCAGTGTAAATCCTGGACCCATAACAGATCCATGTTTCGTTTGTAGCAAGGGATGCAGAAACAATCAAAAAGCTTTGCAGTGCGAAGAATGCCTCCATTGGTACCATTTGGCATGAAGAATAGTGAATATTTCCATCTTGTTGAGCCTGCCACAAACTGGGTTTGTATGAAGTGTATTTGTCCATTTTCATCGGATAGTACAGATTTTGCACCGAATAATGGAGATTCTTCTTATAATGGAGACCGGGTGAACGAAATTCCTGAAACTCGTATTTTACGAGGATTTAAAATCGCTCATTTGAATGTCAACCGCCTTATAAACAAGCTTGACGATGTGAAAGAACTAATTAACAAATATTCCTTTGATATTTTGACTTTGTCAGAAACATGGCTTACATCTGAAGTATCTGATGATGAGATTCATATACAAGGTTATTCGTGTCTACGTAAAGACAGAAATGTTCCCAATAAGACCTGTGGTGGTGGTGTTCTTATTTACGTGCGGGATTGTATTCCGTTTATGCTGAAACATGACCTCACTAATGATGACATTGAATGTCTTTGGATTGAAATCAAGAGATCGTTTTGCAAGCCTATGATTGTGAGTGTCGTGTATAGACCTGGTGATCAGAACTTAGATAATTTTACTGCGCTTTTAGAAGATGTTTTGGATGAATTTGATTTGGAGCGTACGAATTTGCATCGAAGTACAATTTGAATCAGGTTATGTCCAAGCCTACTCGCATTACGGAAACATCTAACAGTACAATTGATTTAATTCTGGTCAACAACACCCACAGAATAGTTCAGTGTGATGTTTTAAATTCGAGTATAAGTGATCACAGTGAATCTTTCAGCCTTCGGATATACGACAAAGATATCGACAGGGAAAGTTCGTATAAGTATTTAGGCATAGTTATTAATGAAAACTTAACTTGGAGCGACCATATGGACTACATTACAAGTAAAGTGAGAAAGCGCTTAGGTCTATTAAGTAGAGTAAAGCACTTACTTCCCATGCATGTTAGAGAGCTCTATGTTAAAACAATGATCTTTCCCATCTTTGATTATGGCGATGTGGTTTGGGGCGACAAAAACAACTTAACTCTGATGAAAAATCTTCAGATTTTGCACACAAGAGCGGCTAAAATCATCCTTGACAATCCTAAGCATTCGTCTGCTACAGAGGCTCTGGAAGAACTGAGATGGTGGCCATTGTCAGAGAGACGCCGACAGCACCGTATTTTATTTATTTTTAAGTGTTTAAATGGCCTAATTGACTGGGATTTTGATTTTACTTTTATTAGTGACAAGCATGAATACAATACTAGGCATAAAAATGATATTTGTAAGCCTGCCTCTCGATGTTTATGGGGTCAACAACGTCTTTGCTTCCATGCAGTGAAAGATTGGAATCTTCTTCCTGAGAACATAAGAAACACTACTAACATTGAAACTTTTATAAAACTTATTTAATTTAACAATCTTTTTTTTTCTTTTTTAATTTTTTAGTATCTATTTAAAAAAATAATTTTATCTTGTATTTTTATAACTTTGTAACTCCAGGACCTTCCTGAAAATCACTTGAGAGTGAGGTTGTTTCCTGGCAAAAGATTTTTAAAATAAAATAAAAATAAATAAAAATAAATTAGTAAACCATATCGTGAGAACATCTCAAAGCTGGTGACATTCTACAACCCTAACAGAAACGATATGAAAACAATTATAGACGATTATCTTAACGGAGTTGATAAAGCGGAAATTAAGAAAATAATAAAACAGTTGAAAGACCATGAATACGCAAGATTGGAGATACTTTTAAGACATCCATACTCATACGAATTAGTTATTCCGCGAAAACAAAACACAACGTATAGTATAGGACATGCCAAAACGGAAGACGAAAAATCTTCTCTGGTGAACGCAGCATTTTTTCTGTTTTTTGGTTCCACATATTTGCTTGAAAATTATATGTGGAACCTAAAAACGAAAAAAATGCTGCGTTCACCAGAGAAAAAAAGTTGAGACATGAAAAATGGGAAAGTGCGCTGGTACCGCTAGTTTCTATACTACCGGCTAGGCTTCCTGTGCCTGCTGAACCCTTGGGTGCGAGGGGTATGCAACCTTGCAGCAAATCTCGTTGTCAAATATGCCGATTTGTTTCTGGCCTGCATAACTTTCAGGATTCGGATGCTAAGTGTACTATTTTATTAATTATCATTTCAATTGTGATTCATCTTTTGTTATTTATCTTTTAAAGTGTAAAAGGTGTAATAAGTCGTATGTAGGTAGCACCATTAACTCTTTCCGTATACAACACCGATGAGCACAGGCTGAATCCAAGAAACTGTAAATAAAAAATAAAAAATTGCAAGAAAAATCATGGCACTATAAAACACAACTATTCTTGTTACATTCTGCCATTCTCGTTTGAGCCAGCTCTCTGAGTAAATTATATAGCATCAAAGACATTAAGTCATGGAACGGCTAAAAACTTCATTTGACGATCCTGACCAGCGAAAGCTTAATTGCCTACTGACATTGGAGATGAGGAAAAAATTCTCAACTGTCAAAAGCAGATTGAAGATCTACCATTAAAAAGTTTGAATCGTCATTTCTACTTTGGTGTTGGAAAATTGTGAAGGCTGTCGTATTAGTCATTTGTCTCAAAGACAACACGATTGTCTAATGATGGAAGACGACCAGAAAATGTGGTTGTACTTTGACAGTGCTTTGGAAAAAGTGTCGAGGCAAAGATTATCGACGCTTTCATGAACAGTTTAGGAGACGTCAGACCAACTGTGAACAGTCTTGAACTATTGAAGTATACAGGTCAAGACGAGAACACTGTTTTGCTTAAAGAATAGAGTACTTCTTAAACGTCAGACACTTGCGATCATGTGATAATAATTAACAATGTTATTTGAAATAAAGTGTTTGTATAGCTCGCCTCCTGTGCCATGAGTAAAGTAAAGCGAGACATGAAAATTTGTTTTGACCTTTTATTGACACAAAGAAATTATAAGTGAACGTATGTACACTATAGGTGCCTATAGGCTTCTATAGGCAATTCCAACATTGCCTATAGGCGCCTATAGACTTTTTCTGTAAGGGATGTAATAACTACACGTTTAATGTAATGTAGAGTTTGCCGGGTATTTGTCTGCATGTTGAATTACTTTGGAAACAGGTACCCCATTCAGTCGGTGTACCTGACAGACTTGAGGAATCTGTTAAGAAAAACAATATGTACGAGATTACTCATAGTCAGACACTGCTATATGAACACTTTTTTAAGATGTGTATACGAAAGACTCATATGTTTTAACTATTTTAAAGGATTACAGTTTAGATGTTCGTCAATGACGACATCTTGTTTTCTGTCAGAAAAAAAAGCAAATGGAGATAAAAAAATATTAAACGATTCAGTCCACTGTAGTAAATTGTGTTTTGGTACTTACTTACAAATAGGGCAGCACCACTGCCCCCTGAATACGTGCAATGTGGACAGATGCGTCCAGTGTGTACACGTTAACATGTACACTTCAACACAAGATGACAAATGAAATACATCGTAAGACAAAGTTATCTGGAGACTCAGTGCAGGCTAATTGTTGATGTTTTGAGTTGTATGCTTAGAAAAGCAAGGGAACGATTTTACTTACCGACTGCAGACATCTTTTTTTAGTCCTTAGGCACAGTTTAGTCTTAGTCTAGTTTTTGCAGGAAAATGCACATATTTATATGTACATATACACACACACATACACACATACACATACACACATATACACACATATATACACATATATACACACATATACACACATATATACATACATATATACACACATATACACACATACATATATACATATATACATATATACATATATACATATATACATATATACATATATACATATATACATATACATACAACAAAACAAGCTCCTCCAAGACATTAGAAACATCAAGAAAGACAATGAGTTATTCGTGCCTGCCGACAAGACAACTAACTTTTACCGCGTCAAATCCGAGTCATACCAACAACTACTTCACACCAACATTACAAAAACCTACAAGAAAGCCCCACCAAACAACACAGCCGAAATCATTACAGAAGAAAGAAAAATTGCGAAAGATCTCAAACTAGACAACAGAATTAACGCGTTAGCCGAGAAAGAATGCTTTATCACTTTAAAAGACCACAAACCAAACTTCAACAACCTGACATCCCGCCTCATCAACCCAACCAAATCTGAAATCGGCATCATTAGCAAAATGATCCTCGAACGGATTAACCAAAAAATAGTATCAGCTACCGGCGTGAAGCAATGGAAGAACAATGACTCAAACACATCCCCAACAAGCGCTCGCATTCATTCATCACCTTTGACGTCGTAGATTTCTACCCGTCAATAACAGACGACCTTCTAAACAAAGCCCTAACATTCGCTTCTGAGTTTGAGGAAATCACAGAGAAAGAAAGACACAATCATTCAAACTAAGAACTCCCTATTATTTAACGAATCCGAAGCATGGCGCAAGAAAGACAGCAGCTCGAATTTCGACGTGACGATGGGCAGTTTTGATGGAGCGGAGACGTGCGAACTGGTGGGATCCTACTTGCTTTCACAATTACCAAACGCGTACAGAAATAACATCGGCTTGTACCGCGACGATGGCCTCAGCACTTTTAATGTTCCACCCAGGACGATCGAGAAAATCAAGAAAGAAATCTGCCAAGTATTTAATGACAATAAGCTGAAGCTAATCATCAAAGCAAACAAGAAATGCGTTAACTTTCTCGACATCACCTTTGACCTAAGATCCGATATCTTCAAACCGTACACAAAACCTGGCAACATCCCCCAATACATCCACAGCAACCACCCTGCAACTATCCTCCGCAGAATTCCCGAAACCATTAACAGACGTCTCTCGAAAATCTCATGCAACAAGCAATCATTTGATTCAAGCACGCCCCCGTACCAAGAAGCACTGAGAAAAAGCGGCTTCAACTATAACTTACACTATGAGCCACAACCCGCACAAAAACCACACCGCAGAAGTAGAAATATCACCTGGTATAACCCACCATACAGTTCCAACGTTAGCACCGATATCGGACACAAATTCCTTGAAGCAGTCGACGAATCCTTTCCAAAAAAGCACCCATTAAACAAAATATTCAACCGGAACACATTAAAGCTAAGTTACAGTTGCATGCCGAACGTCCAGAGCATCATCTCAACATACAACAAAACCATCCTGAACAAAGAAGACAACAAAAGCACTAACCCAGAAAGAAAATGTAATTGCCGTCAGAGAGATACCTGCCCACTGAAAGGAGAATGCCAGACCAAAGGGGTAGTCTACCAGGCTACAGTAACGAACACAACGACGAAAGAAGAACAAACCTACGTCGGACTAACAGAGACTACATTCAAAACACGCTACCTAAACCACACCAGCTCCTTTCGAAACAAAACCAAGAAACACGCCACAGAACTCAGCAAACACATTTGGAAATTAAAAGACTCTAACACACCGTACATTATCAACTGGAAAATCATCAAGAAATCGCAACCCTACTCAAACAAAACAAAACGCTGTAACTTATGCCTCTCCGAAAAATTCATCATCTACCACCCAGAACTAAGCTCCCTCAATAAACGTAACGAACTCATTTCTGCATGTCGACATCGAAAGAAATACTTATTAAACCATGTAACATGATCCAATCTATTTAATTATGCATCCCTTGTATATATTCTGTCACACTGTTACGCTATAATTATTCACCTGATGAGTGTGACAGGTCCAACACTTGCCATACGAAACAGATCTGTAGTGATTAAAAATTCGATGAAGTAACTTGTGTTTTCATCTTGTGTTATATATATATATATATATATATTAATATAAACTTAAAACTAAATGAACATTGCTACTTAAAGTTTCATGCCCGTGGGCAATCTTCAGGCAATAGAATTGCTCAGTTACTGAAAAGTATTGAGCACTCTTTTCACTTAGCTATATATATATATATATATACAAGGATTTTTATAGTGAAGGAAAATTTCGAGTGTTGGAATATATACATTTTAAGACCAAACCGGGACCAGTTGCAAAAAATGCAACTTAGAGGCCTTCCGGCTGGAATTGAACCCGCGACCCTGCGATGCTAGTGCAGTGCTCTGACCACCATATACTTAGACACATGCGATCATCAGTGACAAACGCATGTGGGATGGCACTGGCGATCAGCACATCCAGAGAGCTTGAAGTGTGCATGGCCATGGTCTCAACCGACCACAAGGGTAGAGAGCATTGCATTATCACTAATGGAAACCCACAGTGACTGACTTCACAGAGTGCTCATGCACTGAAGTGAAATTAGCATATATATATATAGGTACTAATATATATATATAGCTAATTTCCAGCATAATTGCCCATCCCCTCATAAAAGCTTGATTATACGAATTTAAGGTGGCTCGATACACTTTCTACGTAAAGTCTAGATATGCGAAATTTTGCTTTTTCTGCTGATTACAAGATTTTAAAGCCTGTAAATCGGGAGAGAACATCAAATTAATTAAAAATCAATAATAATTTTCGATTATTTAATAATAATAATAATAATAATAATAATAATATTTAATCAGGAAACTTTTTCATATTACATGATTTTCAAAAAGGACCTGCACTAATATAACTATTACATTTACATAAACAAACATCAAATAAATAAATAAATAAATATAATAATGGTCAACAATTTAATTACCTAAATAGGTTCCAGAAAGTTCAAAATTTTGTGTTTGAAAGCTGCAATACTCAAAGAACTTCGGATATCTTTTGTCAACGTATTCCAATCGTTTATAGCATGATAGCACATTCTCTGCTTACCCCAGTTTCTTATAGTCTGGGGTAGTCTTAACTTATCCTTATTTCTAGTATTGTAGCTATGTACATCTCCATAGGTTAATAATTCCATGGAATGATTTGCATAACCATTTAGGCATTTATAGATAAATAAACATCTATGGTAAAATCTTCTTCGTTCTAGCGTAATCCAATTAAGCTTGGCAAGAGCTTCTGAAGCGGATGAATATAAAGGTCGATCTAAAATAATCTTAGCTGCCTTATTCTGCAAAACCTGAACATTATTCATATGTGTTACGTTATTTTTGTCACCCCATATGACATCTGCGTAATCAAATAGTGATAGAACCAAGCTGTTATAGAATAAAAGACGTGCTTTAAAAGGTAGTAAGTGCTTAATTCGTCTTAAAAGACCTAGCCTTTGGTTAACTCTTTCCCTACGGGCGCAGTTAAAATGGGTCTTTGAAGACCCACAAAGTCGTCAATCGAAAAACACGGCACACGGTAACGCAAGATTAAAAATTGAAATTCGACAAGCGCCAGGAACATGAAATCCACGCACACGCCAAGTTTGATTTGATTTCATAAACAACTCTGCGATTGGTGGCATTTTGAGTTTTCAAGATGCTACGCGGGCGTGCAAGATGGCCTTTTCTGGAAAAATGTAAATTTTTCAACCTGATTTATGATAATTAATGCTAATTTATATTAACATAATGTGTTTTGTTCGGGAAATTTAAAAGAACAAGTAAAAGCTGGTTTATTGGGCTTCCAGAAAATGTATAGCTTTCGCAACAGTTATGGTTATTTCAAGAGATATCAATAGAACAACGTGGTCGTTCAATTTTTGATGTTTTTCAGCCGTAAGGAAAGAGTTAATAAGCAATAATAGTGAAATTGAAAATAATCGAAGAAAAAGCGTGAAAGGAAAAGCAGTTTATTATGAAAATAATCAAAGTAAATACAGTTTAACAAAGCCAAAAAATGGTCAGTGACAAAAAATGAACCCCCCTCAATGAGAGGAATTATGTAAGGGTTACCCGAAGCGGAGTCTCTGCAGAGATCCCACCCGCACCGGTCCACCCGCACGGGAGCTCATACTTTTAAATATATACGCAAGCTATCTATACACTACAAAGACAATACGTTCTATGCATGTGGGTCAAAAAGGTCAAAATTCACTGTGTTTAGAAATGTAGGAAATAATTCACCAAATTTGTTTAAAATTTGATATGTGTGTTGTTTAGCCGACTTATAACGATGATGAAAAATTCAGGCGAAAATATAAAATTGATCGATGCGAAAAAATATCGACCATTGTATATTAACTCTTTCCCTACGGGCGCAGTTAAAATGGGTCATTGAAGACCCGCAAAGTCGTCAATCGAAAAACACGGCACACGGTAACGCAAGATTAAAAATTGAAATTCGACAAGCGCCAGGAACATGAAATCCACGCACACGCCAAGTTTGATTTGATTTCATAAACAACTCTGCGATTGGTGGCATTTTGAGTTTTCAAGATGCTACGCGGGCGTGCAAGATGGCCTTTTCTGGAAAAATTTAAATTTTTCAACCTGATTTATGATAATTAATGCTAATTTATTTTAACATAATGTGTTTTGTTCGGGAAATTTAAAAGAACAAGTAAAAGCCGGTTGATTGGGCTTCCAGAAAATGTATAGCTTTTGCAACAGTTATGGTTATTTCAAGAGATATCAATAGAACAACGTGGTCGTTCAATTTTTGATGTTTTTCAGCCGTAAGGAAAGAGTTAATTTTAGATGTTAAATAATCTATATGGTGTGCCCATGTAAGGTCATTTGACAAAAATACTCCCAAATATTTAAAATTATTTACACTAGTTATTCCATAATCAAGAATAGATAGGGATAAGAATAGATTGGTTGCCATGGCGACAATACGTATGAAAACATCAGAAATTAACGGGAATGGGAGCGTTTATCTCAGAAACGAGGTCGGCGAACCCCATTTTTTAAAGGGCCGATTGCTTATTTTTACTTCAAGGAATCTTGTGTGCAAGTTTAATAAAAATCTATCATGCCAAATTTTCGGAATCGAAAAACGCCTTTCTATAAAATTTCCCATGACAGATTTTCGAGATAACTTATTATTGCACTTAGCGCATGTATATCTAATTCTATGCAAATTTTCAGGGTACCTTACCGAACTCGTTTCGAAGCTTGTATCGGCGCGGCCAGTTTTTCGCATTCTGCAAGATCAATGAATTGACATGCGCGTGCATGTGTTCGCAGGCGCAATTTTCACGCGACGCGAGAAAATAAACACGCGGCATGAGATGCATGAACGAGGAATTTATTTACAGTAAATAGCGTTGAACGAAATGATCGGGAGTTTTAGATCGATCCTGTGATGAATTTCTCTTATTGATCGGCAGCTTTTGCTCCATACTTCGATTGAAAATGCATTAAAATGTTTTCGAGGATCCTTTTATGGTTTGTTACGCGTGGTTTCTTGTCACCAGATCGCAAACACTTTGGCTGTTGTTGACAATAATGCACGCTTGATAGTATTCCGACAACGCCAGCATCGCCGAATTTTTGGTACAAACAACGAAGATCTTCGTACGACAAGCCAGAACCAGCAATTTTTACAGCCATGCCGTGTGTTATTGGACTTTCTCCTGCATATGGACAATACAGATTTCCTACAAATGATTGAAATATCTCGAGCCTTTTGTCAAGAAAATCCAAGTCAACTCTCGTATCATGAACTGTCCTTATCTGGCAGCCATTAAATATGGTTTTGATGTCGATTGCTAATTCAGGACTGAACAGAATCTTTCTTAGAGCTTTGACGTCCTCCAAAGCGTCGTGGGCGTCAAAATCATCTTTAAACAAGCACTGGTAAACACTACTTATGTTTGCACGGCAGTAATCTCCGTTTGACAGCTTCAGTGGGGCATGTTGGCGTTGCAGTAAAGATTTTATCAGTGGCAAACTGTCACCAAAATGGACATTCATCTGTTTAAGATACTCGTCGTATGATTTTCCGACACAACGTAAAAGTATCGGAACGTCAAAGACAGATGCATTGTGGCCAATGAGGACTGGTATGGATTTGGTACCATTGGAATTCATGCAACAATGTTGTTGTATATATTTGCTGAAGCAAGGTAAGGCGTTCTCAAGGGACATTGCCTTGACAGGAAGTGAGTTTTTACATAAAGATCTTGTTCCTTTTATACTTTCAATGGTGAGCTTATTGACCCTTGATGCATGAGAACTAATATTGCTTTTAGGCATAATGTAAGAAGAGTATGTTGCACCAGTTTGAGTAATTGCTGATAGTTGACATATTTCTGCCTTGCAACCTGTGTTAGAAGTCTCTAAATCAAAAAGTACAAACTGGTACGATTCTGTTGGGCTGCATATTTTGTATGTTATGTGTGGCCTTTCCATACAATGTGGAATTAGCTTTTCATTTTCCTCACACTGTTTTCTTGTAATTTTTGGGATTTTAACATCATTGGTGCTTGATTGGGTTGCAGGACCTGATGTAAGTTCTGATGAGAGATTGAGGCCAATACCAGTTTCGTATGTTTTCCCTTCTTTACTTTCTTGTTTCGCATTTTTTGAAATGCGTTCATTTTGAAGGAAGTGCCGCCTTACTTTGCATGATTTTTGTGATTTGCGCTTGTTTTCATTCTCTCTTTTTTTGTCCAGTTTAGTGTTGTGCGAGATACAGGAATGTCCTGGCTCGATACCAAGATCACTTAGTGTGCTGTTGACATACCCGTAGCCAATGTTCTTTTGTGCCACAGCACAAGCAATCCGAAAGTCACTGCTTTCACTTCCTTTGTAAAACCGTATTTTTGGGTTCTTGCTTCCTACAATGATATTGATAGATTCATTTATTTTGGAATTTGCAAAGGGTACAAGTTTTTTGATCACAGTATCAGTTGTATATTCATCAAGTAAAGAAGTAAGTGCACTTTTCAACTCTTCACCATGTAAATCTGTATGTTGATGGTCCTTTTTGAAACCACACCATGATTCATCACAGTTTTGATGATCCCCAAAGGCATGTGGAACTATACATTTTAGACCCTTTTGTAAACTTTTGACATCTCGATTTTGAGCTATACAGTATGTAAAACATTTTCCCAGGTAATTAATTACTTTTTGACTCAGGGTCGATGAACTTGAAAATTTACACCGGCTAGATAGATTATATAATCTTGTTGTTAATGACCGCTTTGCATGCACAATGTCCGACCATTTATCTACCGCATATGGCACATTCTGATGTAAATGGCTGAGTGTTGTGGTGTCGTCATCTCCAACATATGTACTATATTTCAAGTTTTGTTCTGGTGCAGCATTCCAAAGTTCACATGCCACATCTGATTCCATTGCTTTTGATGAGCCATTATGGTTCTTTCGGCAGTCATGTTGCCATGCACTTTTACCAGATTTTTGGGTATTTTTACATATTCGGCAATACTTGCACGTGTTGAGTATGCTAAAACCTTTCCAGTTTCTAGTCCCATAGCCAAGCCTTGTCCTGTAAGTGAGTTATGTCCCTTCGCCCGCTTTTGCCATCCCATGTCATAAGAAACTGGTATACCAACAAGTCCATGATCATCTCGTACTGCTCCGGGCAATATAGCATTATCCATTTCAATTTGCATGTTTTCTTTGCAGCTTGCTTGAGCAACATGTTCAACTCCGTTTCCCACTTCTCGTTCCCATGCTTTGAATGTGGAATTGTTCATGGTTGGGATGTTCAAGGTTGAAAGGAGATTGTTCAAGTGCGTATTACCTATGCCAGTATGAAGACAACCTAGTGCTGCTTGGGAATTTATGTTGAATGTTGGTTTTCCACGTTTGCCTGATCGATGGGTTGGAGATGTTTCAAGATGGTTTATTGTACCACAGATATGACACTTGATTTCGAACACACTTGCAAGACCAACAGTATTCTCCTGAACAATGTTGCTAAGTGACAATGGGCCTATATAAGCATTGATAGCTTTAAAAATTAATGTTTACTAAAATAGTAGCTACTATCTAACTTTAAAGTCCCACTCAAAAAAACCCTAGTATTAAAATGCAATTTCATTTGAACAGATTTGATATAATTTTGGTAACAAACCTTTTAGGCAGTGACTGCAGTTTGAAAGACCTTTTTGTAGAAGTTCCAGGTCAAAAATACGACAACCATATTGAGTATTACAAGCATTTTCAGACTTTTCTTTCTATAATTATAAAAAATGTATATATTTACATGTATACATTATTATATTTTTACATTTTTTCAATGCTTTTGTATATATTTTCTTGGTATAATAATAATAATAATAATAATAATAAATTATTTATTTAAACAGGGTAGCACATAATAGCCAAAGGCTAATAAACTTGTGGCCCTCAGATCTAATATTAATTACAATCATATAAAAATATTACAAATATATAATACTACTTACAGGGTTAAAACTAGGTAAACTATATATATATATATATATATATATATATATATACAAAATGACAGATCTAATTAGATATTAAAGTGATGCAGAAATTGTTGGACTTTAAAAATATTGCTCCACATATTGTTCTTAAAACAGTTTAACGAATCAACCTTCCTGATATTTAATGGTATATTATTCCAGTCTTGTTGCTGTAACTAAAAACGTACGTCCACCTTCAGTTTCCCTCTTATATCTCGGACAAACGGCATTAAAATTAGCATACCGCGTGTTTCGTGAATGGCGCTTATTGTTCATGATAATGTAATCATCAAGATAGCTAGGCAAGTTATTGTGTACGCGCTTATATAATATTGAACATTTATCAATTTTACATTGCTCATAAAAAGGAATCCAGGATAATTTATTAAAAAGAGCTATCGAAGGCGCCTGGCGATCTGCAAAGAGGATTGTTCTTGCAGCGCGCTTCTGAAGTTTTAATACTCTATTCAGCAACACCTTATTACAAGTACCCCAGATAACGCTCGCATAACTCATAACTGGACAGATAATTGCATTATAGTATTGTAGGCGTTGGCTAAGTGGTAAATAGGCCCGAATTTTCCTTAACACAGCTATACGAGAGGCAAGCTTTTTACAAACTTTTTCAACATGACCATCAAATGATAGTGCACTGTCAATTTCAAGACCCAAAAGGGTTGCACTATCTACATTATCGAGAGTTTTGTTACTGTTTACTGTAACAGTGAACTCTTCGTGGATCTTGGACACAAGCCTTTTTTCCGTAATCAGAACTTTCGTCTTTGACTCATTAATGGGAAGCTTGTTTGCGTCTGCCCAACGCTGTATTTCACTAACAGAGCTGTTTAGTGAAAGTTCTAGATTTGATATACTCCTGATGTCAGCAGAAGATGTGATTGTGGTATCATCAGCGTAGAGATCGACTTGAGAGGTTAGGCCGTCGGCTGAGGGTCGAAAAGTGCTCTAGAAAAGATTTTTTCAGCACATGTTTCTAATCTAAAGGAACTTCACATATTCTGGTAGAGTAAAGCCTGCTGAATCCAAATCTAAAAAGTTCCTGCCATTTCCTCCTGTAGTTTTTGAGAATTTCGCGATCAAAATCGTCAAAATTACAGGTTTCGAAATCGCTTAAAAATAAAATAACATACCTCAAAAGGCTCATTCCTAATACCCAGTCTTCACGCGCCGCAGAATTGTTAGTAAAAATGTCATTTCCGGTCTCTTTTGAGCTATGTGATTTTATTTTGTCAACAAAAATATATATTTATGCAAAATATGGAGGAGCTTCACTCATGTATTATTCATGTTGGCGAAACTTCGAATGGAAATTTAAAATACTTTACTCCAGCAACATTTTCAAAATTCCGGAATAGCAGAAAAATATGGCTTTCTATCAAAGGATTACAAACGGACGTAGCTGTGAAGTCCCTACAGTATTGTTCCAAGCTCGATGAAGAGGTGTTCGAAAATGAAGGAACAGTTCCAACAGGTTTAAAATACCACATCGAATGTTATAGAAGGTTCACTGATAAAGAAAAAATCGAAAGAGCACAGCGCCTAGCAAGTGCAACAGTGCCGAGACATCTGAACCTAGTGGGAATAGAACTGGTGAGCCTGCTGCAAAAAAACCTAGACAACTATGAAAAAGATCTGAACCACATCATGGCTGTGAGACTGCAGGGTCATCGTCAACCCCTGTCCTACCAAGAATATGCCTCATCTGCAAAAAGAAAGAACTCGTATACACGTGCCCGGTAAGTGAACAATAATTTTAAATTACTTTGCAGTTCTGTTAAGGCCTTAAAGGGCAAAATATGTTGAGTATATTTGCAGTCTTCTATAAATACCATGACCACCTTGACTCTTTCTAAGAGCTTGTTTCCATTGAACTTTTGGAGTATATGCTTGTACATTGCGACAAGATTTTTGAGCTTCTTATTTTTTTTCAAAAAAAGAAAGCCTCAAAATCTCACACAAAGTCAGACCTTTGATGGTGGGAAGTTGAGACAGGCTGCTGAAATAAAAAAGGATGAGACAATTCTACTACATATCAGGGACAAAGATTGTGTTGCTATAGAGGCATGCTACCACAGGAACTGCTATATACAGTATACAAACTTCCTGAACTATGAACGAGTGAAAACATTGCTCTATGAGGAATCATATACATACTTTTGTCAAGAAATTGTAGAGAAAATAATTATCAATGACAAGCAAATCATGTTCATGAGCAGCCTTTCTAAAGAATTTCTTAAGGTGGTTTTGGACAAGGAAGAGTTGGATGCCTCAAATTATAGGTGAGTGCGACTTATTGTTAAAAGCAGTTATAAATGAAATAATAATGTAAGTGGATTGATATATTCCTCAGTACAAAAAAAGAAGAAGAAAAGTAGTATGCTGATTGCTATCATGTTTAAATAAATGCTTTATTATTTATTATAATTATAGACAACACCGTTTGAAGACAAGATTGAAGAATACCTACCCACAATTGGTCTTCCATAAGTCTGGTAAATCGAACATAATAGTTTTCAGTGAGGATCTCAGCATGGGTGATATTGCTGCAGAAAGCATGACAATACAATCTGATACAGAGAGTGAAAGCGAGGAAGAAGATGACAGAAATTCCCACCCCTGGAAGCCAAAACAAGCAGGAAGCAAATGATGAGGAAGTACAACTGAGGACCTTGTTCCATGCTGCTATGATGCTCCAATGTAAAATTAAAGAATGTACCAATTTTTACCAAAATTGGCCTCCAACACAATCTGAATTAACTACCAATAATGCTGAAAAATGGTTCCCCCGCTCCTAGCAGTATTCCTTACTTGGCTTCTTGGGTTTCCAAATGATGTAAGCATACAAGATCACAGAGAAAGAATATTTCTTGGGTTTTCAAATGATGTAAGCATTAATGCATGTCACAAGATCACAGAGAAAGAACATTTAAAGGTTCTTTCTATTGCCCAAGACATAATATATGTCAATTCAAATGGTAGAAGACAAACTCCCAAATCGTTATGTCTGGGCATAGCAGTAAGACAAATAACAGGATCATATCAATTAACAAGGATCTTAAACGGATTCGGAAACCCAGTTTCCCATTCAGCAGTACTGTCTTTCGACACGGCACTTGCCTCTCAAACTCTATGCAGTAATGTTATACCAGAAGGGATTATCCCAAACAAATTCACTATGATGGTATGGGATAACATAGATTTCCTGGAGGAAACACCAACAGGAGGAGGGACTACCCACATGGCAAATGGTATTATTATCCAACATACAAGTGATATTGAGCATCTGCCAACTCAACAGACTAGATCCACTTCCATTAAGAAATTAGTCCGATCATTAAAGCCCCATCACAAGAGTTGCACAACTACATTCTAGGGAATAGAGAATCTCCGAAATTGTATGCAATTACCAATTCAATTGATAGCGGTGTGGATACAAGTCTGGCCACATATGGTACACTACTCTACTCAAGTATGATGCTGGATTTTGCATATATCATCTGCAAATACTACTGTGATCAATTATCAACATGTCTTACCGGTTGGACAGGGTTTAACACGCTGCTTACTGAAACCCCTTCTAGGATATCCAAGATTGGTTATCTTCGTGTCGTGGATGCACCAGTGACTGATATCTCAACAATCTACACTATCTTGAGGAGGAGTGCCGACATTACCAATCAGTTGCAATTCCAGTATGCTGTGCTAATCTTTGATGAAGCTGTTTATGCCAAGGCTCAGCAAGTACGATGGAAATGTGATGAATTTCTTTCTAAGTTCATTTTTCGTCTGGGGGAATTTCATGCCTGTATGTCATATTTTACAGCAATGTCATGTCGTTTTCGTGATGCAGGTTTACAGGTTAGCATTTCTCTGTTCTTGCTTTCCAATGTCGTACGTATGAGGGAGTTAGCCTACCTACCATATTGCTTTATTTTGGTCACTATTTTTCTCCAGTCCTAGGACGGGTTGAAAAATATTTGCATACTAGGACCGGATCAAAATTAATCCACTGGCTATAAATGGATCTCATTCATACTGTATATGAAAGACATTGAGATTATTAATATATAATATTAAAACATCTTAATTGTAGGATATCCTAGTTGAATCTGAAACTGTGGCACTAAGGATCTCTCAATGGAGTATTTAGTGGTAAGCACTATAACCGCTGTATACGTGCTCACAAGTTGGTTTTGGCTCAGGTTTGAAGCATTTCTTGACACCCAGTCTAATGCAGAAAAGGGAGAAGTGATTGGTTTTGCAAAAGATTACCAAAGTAACTTGGATAAAGATAATGTTGACAGTTATGAAGGGGATGTAATATTAAGCAGCATAGCAACTAGGTAAAGTTCGTTTTACTAATTTAAATTCACTTTATACTTACAAGCTAATCACAAGTGCGCTTGTGATCATGAAACATTGTGGAATGGTTATTCCAAAGACGATAATTGGATAATTACGACCACAAATAAACTTGATGGTAAACAGGGGCGGTGCTAGACCTTTTTTGGGGGGTGTATCTCACAAATTTGCTCACCCCCACTACCAATTTGCGGATCCTCATCCCCCACCCGTCTTACCAAAAAATATTTGTAATCACCCAAGTTCCACTCCTGATGGCAAAATCCTATTTCTTGCAGATACGAGACATTTGTTGAACATGAAAATGAAAGAAGTGCAACATTTGCATTTTGGTCATCATACATTGATATGGTGCAGCTGTCACTAACATTTATCAGAGCAACAAGGACAACAGATTGGAATCTTCACCTATCAGCAGTGAGAGCAATGCTTCCATGGTACTTTGCCTATGATCGCATAAATTATTCTCGATATATGTCAGCATACTGGCTGGAAATGATTTGCTTGGATAAGACCCATCCAGGTAATTAACTAACTCGATCCTTTTGCTACTGTACCATCTACAAAAAAAATCAATTGGATTATAATTGGAATATTTATTCCTGTGGGAAGTTGGGCTAATTTTCAATTCCTGTACATACTTTTAGGTGCTTCACATGAAATGAGTTCACAGTGGACTGTTCAAAGGCAACAAAACTATGGCTTTTCATCAATTGCTTCTGACCAAACTATTGAACAAACTTGCACCCGTGATTCGAAAACCAAGGGTGGTATTGTGGGAATGACTCAAAATAGAGGAGCAATTCATAGATGGGTCCTTGCTCAAGCTGACAGAAGTGCAATAACCAGAAAGTACAAATTAATGGCTGGTGTAGCAGAGGAGCATAGGTATATTAATAAATACAGTATTTAAAAAATGTAATTCATCCTTGGGTTAATTGTGCCATGCCAGCCTGTAATACAGATCAGGAAAAGGCTATGAGGTGCTGTACCCAAAATGGATTTGATGAAAACTGTGGCCAATATATATATGCGTGTACATGCAGGTATTGTATGGATCACATTCACATATACTGAACTGCATGACTGCATATTGCTTTTTAGGAAGCGTAAAGATCAAGATAAAACAATCTGCAATACCCATGAAAAGTCAGTGAAACAAATCATGGACACAATTTCCTCAATGTCAAACCCATTCAGTCCAGAAAGTCCAACTGAATTGATAAACATATGCAGTGGAGTTGTAACAGATGATCAGACAGCAGCTGACTTGCAGAATGTATATCTGAAAGGAGATAAAAAAGTTGAGGATTATTTACACACAAAAATCTTATGTGAAGAACCAGACATTTTTGCTAAGATCGAGACAATGAGACTACGGACATTCAAGTCTATGGTGAAACCAAAAACTACCAAAACCGCTTCTGGTCAGTTTGTTGTGATCAAAAATGATTGTCGATTCTGGGCAAGACTTCTGCTGATAGCCAAAAATCGAGATGTTGACCTTCAACTTCTATTCAGCTATTCTCTCAGACCATTTCCAAGGGCACTGGCAACTGACTCTGGTGGTCTCAACAAAACATGCAAGTCCAAACTACTTCATGTGCTGGAAGATGAGGCTGGAAAACCACTAATTGAACAAATCCCATTAAACAGTACCACAATAATTGATGGAATGGCCCTACTGCAAATGCTGAGAGCAAAAGATATTCCCATGACATTTGGTAAGTTAGCTGACAGTATTTTGAAGAAAGTTATTGGCATTGCAGTGTACAATAAATCAGCTCGTATAGACTTTGTCACAGACAGATATCCCACAGTTAGCACCAAAAATGCTGAAAGATTAAACAGAGCAGCCGCTGGTACATATGCTGTTTCAATCCTCAGCGAGCAACAAAAGGTACCAAAACAGTGGAAAAAGTTCCTGAGCATGGGCAGCAATAAAGAAGGGTTGGTAGCTTTTCTGGTGAAGCAATGGAGAAAGGTCCCTGGTTCAGCACTACAATCAAAGGAATTGTTTGTAACCAAAGAAGAAAAATGCTACCACTATCAGTCAAATGGTGATGCTGTTGCTTTCAACGAAATTCCAGAGTTAGAATGTGACCACGAAGAGGCAGATACCAAAATGTTTGTTCATGCACAACATGCTGCAACATCAACTGATAATATCGTCATCAAGAGCCCAGACACTGATGTGTTTGTTATTGCATTAGCATGTCAAGCCACCATACCTGCCAGACTCATACTCGATACAGGAACTGGAAACAACCGAAGAAGAATTGACATTGCCCAAGTTGCTGGCTTATCTTGGCCCTAGATGGTGCAAAGCAATTATTCCATTCCATATTTTTACTGGTAAAATAGCAGTTGTCATACAAAATGTGCTAATGGTTGTAAAATTAAATTAATACACTGAATAGAGTTTCCTTACCAATAAAAAGTGAAATTTTACTTCCAGGACCGAATGGGTAACTGCACCCAGACTCACTTTTTATAGGTGAGAAAGCTATAGCCATTTCAACATTTCAAGCCTTTTCCTTAAAGGCCAGGGGCCTATGCTCAAAACATTGAAATACTTTTCTATAGTTACAGGCTGTAAGATCAATACAATTATTTGCTAAATATTATTAGATATGTGCTACTTAAACACACTAGTTAAGTGTTTTATATATTAATAAATATAATTTTTATCTAGGATCTGACTCAACAAGTGCTTTCTTTGGTAAGGGCAAAGCACGGTCACTTAGAGTGGCCAGAAGCAAAAATGAATTTTGCCAAGCTTTTGAGACACTTGGAGTCTTCTCCAGACAATATCACCACTATCCTGGAGCAATATGTTTGCTGCCTTTATGGTCAACAAGATGCTACTGATGTCAACATTGCCCGTTACAGGATGTTCAAACTTGGAAAGGTTAGGCCAAAAAAAAAAGTATTCTGTTTCTGGTCAGCGCGCGCGTCATCTTTGACTATGCGTGTCGAAGTATTTTTTTGTGAAAACCGCTGATCATTTGCGTGTTTGCGGGCACGGATACTCTCAAAGCAACAATGGCGACCACTGATGCGTGTTATTATTTATATTATTGTTCTGTTTATTATCATGTTGGTCAAATATACCACTGATTTCAGTGTCAATTGTCTGTGGGGCGAAAATTGAACGTCCTTTTGGCATTATCTCTTGTGATGGATCGTCTAGTCTTCTCACAGTTTTCGAATCGGTCTGTGATGGAACTTTGACATCGGGCGGTGAACCATTCGTTCTTGGACCGGAATATGCCAAGAATACCGTAATAGCAATGGTTAGTGCTTCGCCTAACGGGGTTTTTCAAGCCATTCCATTAACGGAGAAAGTAAGTGACTGTATTGAATTTGGAAAATACTTCAAATACTCTCTGAAATCGAACTGTGGTGACGAATGCATTTGAAGTGCTGATGCAGTCTGTAAACAAGAAATGCTTGCCCAAACCCCGAGACACCAGTCGAAATAATTCAAAATTCGACTTGTACAATGCAGTCATTACTTTTCTGAAAGACCGTAACCTCGGATGGAAGATGGAGTCCCTTCACCTTGGAGAACATTTTGTTGGTGTTCTGTGCAATGCCCTGTGGCTGTTGGATCCCCACCGGTCTAAAATGAACCTGCAGCAATGCAGAATTCCAGCAATGTTTGACATCTTCGCTGGCTTTAATGACCCCAGGAAGCACAAACATTTGCCACAGCAAATTCACCGTGATGAATTACTAACTATACATCAGCAACTCTTCAATATTCTAGAACAGGTAAGACCTTTAAAATCATGTATAAATTTACATTCCAGCATTGCAAATTTATAGTCTTTTTGCCTAACAAATCCCCATTGGCATTTATAAATAGACCCCTTGCCTTGTTTACGGTTTTCTGGCAGGCAAAAGTTTTTTAAGGTTCCCAAGAGATTTCAGTTATTGTGATATGCATTGTCGAATCACAATGGAGAAGGTAATCTTTTGTATAATCGGAATTTTCCTGCCAGCAAAATGTAAACAAGGCAAGGAGTCTATATAGCACGACCTTGTTGAGGATATCTGTATTAAAAAGCAAAACAATTACTTTAAAATAAAAGAACATTGTACTATATTAAAAATTTTAGACACCCTTTCTTGACAGACCCTAAGGATATGATGAATGTTGTGTTGACACTAGCATATTTTTATTAAATCTAATTTTTGGTTGTCTTTTCAGCCTTGGCTGAAGAAGGATGAATGGCAGGAGATATCTTTATGTTTGGAATCTATGTCAGCAGTTATCAACAAGTATGCTGGATATCTGAAGAAGAAAAATGAAGAGAGTACTGCAAACCACAGCTTTTCAAAACCAGTAGGTATATTTGATACTATTTGAAAAATTCATTAGTTTAATAGATATTTCAAAACAAATTCCAATTTAATATTTGGGATAGAAAAGTTCGAGAATAGAATCAAGCTGTTGTTTAAATTGCATGTATGCTGCCAATGTTTTAAAGCTTGTGATTTTGACCTCTCTTTTCAGGTTCGTTCAAATGAAGATTGCACAAGCATGGTGGTCCTACCATCGGAGAAAGCTCAGCAGTAGTAATACCCCCCATATGGAGTACAAAGGGATGCCGCCTCATTAGATATTCAATTTTTAATTATTCATTCTCAGGCTCCTTTGGGACCCTCTAACCCTAATCTCATTAGTCATGCGTACGTCATCGTTCTCAGGCTCCTTTGGGACCCTCTAACCCTAATTTATTAGTATTCAGATTACGTCATTTCAGGATGCCTAACCCTAGCTCATGTACCAGTACGACCCCTAACCCTAGCTTTTATCCAACCCCCGGTATTAATACGTCATTTCCGAGTGCTACCGAACTTGATTTCCGAAGGCATTGCGTCATTATCAAAAGGTCACTCTTATAGTACTAAGTATGAGTATTTTATTTATACCCTTCGCCTACCTATGGCAATCTCATTGTGGTACAGCTAAGCACATAGTGTTTAGCAAACAGTGCGTTATGGATATTATTTGGGATGAATTACGGCAAAATAACATAGAGATCGATAAAGACACTCTGTCTTTTTACCTAGAATCCTTAACCCTAGCTCGTGTACCTGTAATGAACAATCACTTCTACAAGCTATTCGAAAAACGAAAATTTAAAGCGTATTGATTTTCCTAAGCGAGATAAAACATTGCTTGGTATATATTATATTACCTATTAAATTATTCAAGAGATAGCCTTGCCAAACGAAGCGACGGTTGCGTGATCACACAGACAATAGCGCGTGGGTCATTAAGAGTCATTAGTGCTCAACTCGAAAATATTTACATGACTTGGGAATAATTAATTTGTTTTGAGGGTGAAGACTAGGATTTTGTGTCATATAAGGGATAAAGTGAGCGGGCAAGTTCAAACGCAACATCGCTGTTGCCATAGTAAAACTACGTCGCGTCGGAAAAAGTGAATAGCGAAGGCGTTACCATAGCGAATGTACAGCGTCGCTTCGTCTCATTCGGATTCTGTTCTCTTACGAGTAACATCGAAAGTCTTTTAGAGCGTGTTTGGAAAGTGTTTTATTGGAAATATTCTTGGCTATAATCAAGATGTCTCAAACGGTAAGTTGATCAACATTATATTTACGAATTATATCTGTTTTATTACGAATAATATCTGTTTTATCAAATAAGACTAGAGTGTATACTTTTGAATTTGCCTTCTTAGATTGATATAATGGACATCATCAAGAGTTGTGAAAATGAGGGCGCTCTGGAGCTCATAGAGCAAGCGTTTGTGCTCACCGAGGAGCAGAAACGGGCTGTTTTACAGCAAAAGGTCATCTTTTGGACCAACGCTATGGCTGATGTAGTTCGACGAGAGACCGAGACGCCGACTAATGTTGTCGAAGATTTGATGGCGAATTGGAGTGATGAAGAAAAGCGGCAATTTAACGAGGACTGGGCCAGCGATGATTTCTTGGTTCCTGACGAGGAACAACCCGAGATCATTGATCCGATCGAAAGCCAAATCGGCGAAGGCGGCAAACGAAAGCACAGCAACGTCAACGAGTCTTCCTCTAAACGTACGAAACCCGAGGAGTTGTTCACCATCAAGTCGGTAAAAACAAGTCAACGTGAGGAAGTTCCGAACCACAGGTACCGACTACACTGTACAGTTTATGCCTTTAAATATACATGGGGTATCTGATGTTATGTCAGTATTGAACAGTGCTTTTAAGCACTTATTTGATCGGTTAACCACCGATATGTCCCCTCATGACCAAGTCCGTTTGATCATGAATTCCCATCAACTCGACCGTCCCATTTCCCTGCCTTTCCTTCCTCGCGACCGTCTGACCCCCGAGAAATTCCTGGCCGCTGTGGAGAGAGTCGTTCAGTCGAACACGCAGTTCACTTTGGACGAATCGGTGAACGTGAATGTGGTTCATGTTGAAATGCCTCATGGTGGTGCGGGAAAACGACGCGATGTAGTTAATCTCCAGAGTTACCTCAACAAGAAACGGTGTCTGATTCAAATAAAAAACAAAGACGAACTGTGTTGTGCTAGAGCTATCGTCGTAGCGAAGGCGAAATTGGATGAAGATCCACAATTCAAAAGTATCGTTGCTCCTCGAGGAACACTTCAAGGTCGCTTGGCCCATGAACTCCACGAGACCGCTGGTGTCCCTCTGGGTCTCTGTGGGATCCCCGAAATCAAGAAGTTCCAGGCTGTCCTCCCTGGATACCAACTCAACGTCGTATCCAAGGAACACTTGAATGCCCTAATTTATTCCGGTCCCGAAGCCGAGAAATGTCTTTACCTTTACCATCACGACAATCACTACGATGTCATCACGAGTATGCCTGCCTTCGTTGCGCGAAAGCAGTATTGCCATACGTGCAAGAAAGGCTACGACAAGATTACCGACCATCCGTGTGGAGATCTCTGTAAACTCTGCAACACCCAGAGCTGCCCTGTGATCAAGTGGAAGTACTGCAAAGACTGCAATCGGTTTTTTAAAAGCGACGATTGCTTCGCCCGCCACAAAGCCGCTGTTGGACAACGAAAACCACTCTGTTCTTCGCTGACCAAGTGCCAAAAGTGTCAACGTGTGGTGACCCGAGCCAGCCTCAACGATCATCACTGTGGCTTAGTGCGATGCTCCGTTTGCCAAAAGTACGTCAAACCAGAAAACCACCAGTGCTACATTCAGCCTATTGCCCATAGGAGACAGCGACAAGGCAACGAAAGCCAACCCAACGAACTCCTTGTCGACGATGTCGCTGTGGACAACGATGTCAATGACAGCAACGAGCGAGACCAGAACTTGATGTTCTTCGATTTTGAGTGCACCCAGGACGACGGTCAACACATCCCAAATCTCTGTGTGGTCCAGAACGAAAGTGGCGACGAGATGGTGTTTTCTGGGCCAAACACCAAAGAGGAATTCTGCGAGTGGCTTTTCCAGAGGGAAAACGCCAACACGACGTTCATCGCTCACAATTTTCAGGCCTACGATGGGTACTTTATTCTGCAGTACCTGTACAAGCAAGGTATTACTCCTGAGGTCATCACCCGTGGCGCTAAGATTCTTTCACTCACCGTTCCACAGCTGAACATTAAATTTATAGACTCGTTATGCTTCATCCCGATGCGTTTGGCCGATTTCCCGAAGACTTTTGGTCTCACTGAACTCCAGAAAGGCCACTTCCCTCACTTCTTTAACCGTGCAGAAAACCAGGACTACGTTGGACCGATGCCCGACGCGAAGTTCTACGACCCTGATGGCATGAGCCCTGGTGACCGCGAAAAGTTCAACGCATGGTACAACGACCCCGAGCGTGAAAACTACGTCTTCGACTTCAAAGCTGAAATCCTTCGGTACTGCCAGTCCGATGTAGACATTCTTCGCCGTTGTTGCCTCGAGTTCCGTGAGCTGTTCCGCCAGATCACCGACGTTGACCCATTCGCCTCTTGCCTAACGATCGCCTCAGCGTGTAACCTTGTGTTCCGCAAGACCTTCCTGAAAGAGGACACGATTGCTGTCATTCCTCCGTGCGGTTATACACCTGAGAACAAGCAGTCGGTCGTCGCGCTGAAGATGTTGGCATGGATCGCTCAACGTGACAACGTCGTCATTCAACATGCCCGCAATCACGGCGAGAAACGCATCGGGAAGTACTTGGTGGACGGTTTCAACGAGGAGTTGAACATGGTCTGGGAAGTCCAGGGCTGTCTGTGGCACGGTTGTGAAAAGTGTTATGCCAGAGACACGGTTAACCCTGTTAACCATCTGACCATGCACGATCTAAAACAGCGCACCTTGGAGAAGACACAGTTCCTGAAGGATAATGGTTTCAATGTGGTAGAGATTTGGACCTGTGACATCGATCGTCAGCTTGCTGTCGACCCAGAGATGAGAGCGTTCTTCGATACCTTCGAGATTTCGGAACCCCTGGAGCCGCGCAACGCCTTCTTTGGTGGTCGCACCAACGCCACACGACTGTTCTACAGTGTTCAGGAGTCGGAGAAAGTGCGCTACGTGGACTTTTGTAGCCTGTACCCGTGGTGCAATAAATACGGTGAGTATCCATTGGGTCACCCACAGATTATCACCGAGAACTTTGCACCCATCAATGAGTACTTTGGGCTGGTGAAGTGCACCGTGCTTCCTCCCCGTGGTCTCTACCATCCCGTCCTTCCCCACCGCACCCAAGGCAAACTCATGTTCCCGCTGTGTCGTACCTGCGCCGACACCCTCCAACAAGAACCCTGTCAGCATTCCGACGCCGAGCGAGCTCTCCATGGCACCTGGGTGACGTTGGAACTCCAGAAGGCGCTGGAACAGGGCTATCGTCTCCTTCGAGTGGACGAAGTGTGGCACTTCCCGGAGCATACCGATGGTCTCTTCAAAGACTACGTGGACACGTTCCTCAAAATCAAGCAAGAGGTAAGATTTGTACATTGTGTAATGTTATTAAAAGTGTTGTGTCTTATGATTCTCACTCTCATTTCAGGCTAGTGGTTTTCCTGCGGAGTGCGACACGGAGGAAAAGAAGGCTCAGTACACACTGTATTTAAAGATTTAAACCATTGCATGACGAAAGAAGGACAAGCTAAGATCAAGTTTACATATAACAAAAATATGCTCAAAGTGATGGTCGATGTGAAAAAGGGCGCAATGGTATGGTTCTCGGGTGATATCGCAACGGCTTTAGGATTCGAGCAGGATACAGTGATTACGAAGAAAACAACGAGTCCTTACGTAGCAGATATAAACGCGGGCTTTGCATCTATGTACCTCTACACAAATGTGGTGGATGCACAATTTGTCGGCGACGTCAAAGTGCCTCTTCTACGAATTGTGAATATGAAAGGAAAATACGGGGAAAACGTTAACGTTAGTTTTCGCAACTTACAATACGTCCCCCTGAAGGTGAAATCATTCGAGATGATCGAAATAGATATAAAAGACGACAAAAACGAAAACGTGTCATTTGGTTTCGGGAAGTCCATCGTGACACTTCACTTTAGACAGAGCAGATCACCGTATTTTATTTAAAGATGAGAGCTAGAATCGTTCCAGATGCAAAGCAGTTTCAACAATATTATTTACGAGGACAACGAGGTGGAAGTCTATCTGGTTTTAGAGGTGCACGGATTCAAAGAGGCTACGGTATTGGAAGTTTCTTTAAAAGTATTGCCCGATATGCAATACCTCTGGTGAAACGAGGAGCACAAGCGATTGGACGGAGAGCTCTGCAAGCGGCAACAGATGTCAGTCAGGATGTTCTGGCCGGGAAAAGTGTGAAGCAAGCTGTCAAAGGTCGTGGTGTCGCAGCCGTCAAAGATATAGCTCGGCAGGGTGCTAAACAACTCATGGGTAACCAATCAGGATGCGGTCGCAAACGTAAAACATCTATAAAAACCAATGCATCATCGAAATCTACCAATCGCTCACAGACCAAGAGGCGGAAAACATCTCAAGAAAAACCTACTTTTCTTAAATAATGGCACAAGGCTACGAGACTTTACATAAAGATTCCTGTTCCTGTGGAAAATCTGAACTGGACTTATTTTCTGTTCCTGACACTCAAGTTGAAATGAATAAAGGATTTTGGGAAGACATCGATCCTCTTTCAAGCATTGGAACTTCGGACACTATCGAGTTTCTGTGTGCCGCAAATTCTGATGTCTACACCGATCTGGCAAACAGTTACCTTCACGTAAAAGCAAAGATAACGAATGGAGATGGAACTAACTTACCTGACACCGCCCAAGTGGGGCCTGTTAATTTATGGATGCATGCCTTATTTTCTCAAGTGGAAATTTATCTGAACAACAAACTGGTCACAACCATCAAGCACTTCGTATCCTTACCGAGCATATATAGAAACTGTATTGAACTTTAGCAAAGACGCTAAATCGTCTCACTTAACTTCAGCGTTGTTCTACAAAGACCAGGCTGGACGGATGGATGCCGTCAATCCACTAGCAGAAGTTGCCGATGCGAACAAAGGATTAAAGGAACGTCACGCGCATACAAGCCTAAGCAAGTCTGTGGAGATGGAAGGAAGGATTCATTCGGATCTGTTCGCGCAAGAACGCTATATCCTTGGCGCTGTTCCGATCAAGCTCAAGCTAGTGAGATCAAGAGCTCCCTTTTGCCTGGTTTCATCCGCAGAAGCTCCTGGTTTTAAAGTGGTTCTGGAAGAATGCGTGTTTCGCGCTCGCCGTGTTAACGTTTCGTCCACAACAATGCTAGGTCATACTCAGGCCCTTCAACATATCACAGCCAAGTACCCTATCAATCGTGTAAACTGTAAAGTGTTCTCCGTACCAACGGGAAACATGTCTGGAGATCAACAGAATATATTCCAAGGACTTCTTCCCGATAGAGTTGTGATTGGGATGGTGGATGCAGATGCTTACAACGGAGTTTATAACAAGAATCCTTTCAATTTTAAGAACTACGACACAACATTTCTTGCATTATCAGTGAATGGAGAACACCGGCCTGGCAAACCACTTCACCTAAAGTTTGCCGGAGCAGCAGGGACCAACTATGTTTCAGCATACCAAACGCTGTATGCTGGTACCAACAAGATGTTTCAGAATCAAGGCAACGGTATTACTCGAGACGAGTATGGAAATGGATATACCCTGTACGTGTTTGATTTAACAGCTGATCTATGTGTTGGAGATCATTTTCAACCTATCAGGGATGGGAACGTCTCCCTAGAATGCAAGTTCGGTACGGCTCTAACTGGGGCTATAAATATCGTGGTGTTTGGAGAATTTCAAAATCTTATCGAGATTGATGCCAGCCGTAACGTGCTAAGTGACTTCAGAAGCTAAAATGAACACACGTCAACTGATTCGTGTCTTACAAAGTGACCCATATGCCAAATCAGTGTTTACCGATGTTTTACCCTCGGATCGTTTACCAAGTCAGATACAGAAAAGACCTAGAGGTTTTATTATAAACGTGGATCCCAGCGATGGACCTGGTACACACTGGGTAGCTGTTTACGTCACATCGGATGGAAAAGGAGAATTCTTCGACTCTTATGGACAAAGCCCAGAATTTTACAGTAGAAACTTTCAAACCTTTCTACAAGATCATAGCAGTACATTTACTTGGAATGAAAAGACTTTACAGTCACCGTGGTCTCGTGTGTGTGGACAATACTGTTTATTTTATGCTTTACATCGTAGTAGAAATATTCCCATGTCAACTATTGTTAGTATGTTTACTGATCAAAAGGAGTGGAACGATACATTAGTTCGTAATTTTATACGTAAATGGTATTTTGTGTAAGAATAAAAAGACACGTTATAATTGTAAAAAAATATTTATTCAATAAAATGTTTACAAAAAAAGATTATGAATGCCATTTATATGGATTTTTGTTTCCACGTTTCTTTCTTGGTTTCGCTGGTGTCCCTGGAGACTGTAATGTGGGCGTCAGAGGGGGGTCGCTAGAAGTAGATGAAGGCTTGTTCCTATATTCCTTCACCAAATGTAGACGCTCTTCGTTTCTGACGATTCCTTCGGGTACATTCAAACGTCCTAAAGCTTTTGCGAACAGTTGCCAGCCTGCAGAGTTGAAATTCTTTCTTTGACGTAGAGTGTCGTTGACTAGATCAATGACGTTAGTACCTGGAATAGTTCTTCCTTCAAAAACCATCTGCCCTTGGTCGTTCCAACCAACCACATCTTTATTTGCTTTTATCTTCTTTATCAGTTGTACAGCTCTTGATTTCATCGTGGAAGGTACACTTTCTATGATATCACTCTCGATTTCTCCAGGTTGTTCAGGCATTGTTTCTGTTGAAGGTTCGGGGTCTGTTTCTTCTGCCGCGATAGGCTGGGTGTGGGCAATACTTACAGAAACAGGTTTACGCATTCGCTTGTCATAATAATTGAGATAACGTTGAAAGGTCTGATTATACAACTTCACTTTATCGTCTTGTGTTATATCTTGACGTTGCATTAAACTTTCCATTTCCGAGTCCAACTGGTTCACTTGAGCAGTCAGTGGAAGAACCAAGGGTTTCTTTGCAGTCATGTGTTCAGGGACCAGAACCAGTCTTTTGACATGCTCCATTATTTGGTTAGAAAGCTCGCCAATTGTTCTAAGACAGGAGCGAGTAGAAAAGGTAAGAATCCGTCGCCTTTTTGTAGAATTACTCTCCTTCTTTTCGTGATCGGGTTTCTCTTATCAGCGACAGCCTCAATGTGATCTGAGTATGGTGTAAGCTTTTTATACGTTTTTGGACTAATTTTAATCGTTTCACGGCAAATGTTCAAAAGGCACTCGGTTATGGCTTCCAATAAATCTGTATCTGCAGCTTTTATGATCGCTTTTCGCATAGAAGGTTTACACTTTGCCAATACTTTTAAAATATCGTGGTTCCTCTTCACACGGCGGGACATCCTCAAATGAATACACGTTTGACAGCACTGTGTTTTTATACGCGAGGTTGGTAGACGTAATGAGTATCTGTCGGGAAGATTCCGGATCGAAGTCGTATTTCATCGGGACATGTTTGTGTTAGGTCAACAAATATATAAGAATACGGTTCTTTTGTGGCCATCTGGTAAGCCTGCTGGAAAAATTTGGTATTGCTCGGGTAGAGCTGTTTGGCAAGGTGGACCACTTGACTTGCATCGCGGACATTTTTGGTTAAAACGAGATAACTGGCGTTAAGGGAGATGGTGCGGTGATCTTTGCTTTGATGAAATAAATTCTGCACAATATAGATAACACTGAGGTTTCCATGGTGTGACTTTTTCGTGAATAATTTAGCAATCACTGTATCTTTTTCTCCCATCATATCGTCAATGATAAATAAATTCCGCGTCTCTGGATTGATACTATCTAACATGGAATCAGGTAAACCTTGGACAAACTGAATACCTGGAACTAGGGTCTCTATTTCAGCAAATGTGTCTTGATACTCGGAATAAAAATAAATGATATTTTCAGGAGGCGGGTCGATCATGACATTTGCGTTGGCTAACAATTGTTTAACAAACGTTGTCTTTCCAGTTTTGGTTCCTCCAGAGATCATGAGTCCAAAAGGATGTGTTAACTGTATCGAGTACATGACGCAAATGAATGGACACAACTTACGAGTTCCTATTTATACCACTTTATCGGACATTTCTTAATCGGAGCGTTTTGACGTAACATAATTAGTTCTTTCAACAAAGCATTTAGGTCCAAAGAAAATGTTTTTACTTGCATGAGGTAGGGCTGTCTTTCTTTTGAGGATAATTGGTGAAAGTCAGCTAAATGATTTGATAGTTTTAGTAAACCTTGCTTGCCGCAAATAGGACAGTCCTTCCGCTTTCGAGGCATGATGACAAATGAATGGTTTTTAGATTTTACTCAAAACTAAATATGTTATAACAAAGTCCCTGGGAGGGACAAATTAGGTCCCGTGTGTCCCGTCGTGTCCCGTTTCAAAAATACGCACTCGTACACCCTCTGATCCTCAAAGAGCCGATGTTATCTCAACATGTTCCAATTTTTTTATAAATAGAAAATAAAGAATCCATAAATGTAAATGCCCAGATGGCATTAGTGTGGTTAAGATGGCCGAGTGGCCAGTTAGATGGCCGAGTGGTTAGTGGCCAGTTAGATGGCCAGTTAGATGGCCGAGTTAGATGGCCGAGTGGTTAAGGCGTTGGATTGAGGCTCCAATGTGCATTTGCATGCGTAGGTTCGAATCCCACTCTTGGCATTATATTTTACCACAAGACAACAGTTAGTGTTAATAAAAGATATATTATTGAATTTCCTATTTACAAGCACACACACACACACACACACACACACAAAATTTTAAAAATTATTTACAATCACACAGAGTTAAAATCCATAAGGCAAAGTATCAAAACTATTTACAATAACACGCTTATTATATACAATTCTATAATCCTTGGTTTCGCGCTTAGTTAATACACTCTTTTCTTTTCTATTACGCACAATTTTAAATGGAATATCTACAGAAACTGGATCTACTACGTCACAAATAACACCCATGTACACCATATCACAAATAACGTCATGATTAATTTTTTGCTGAGTTCTAAAATTTAAGGTTATACCCCTAACTTTGCACACTGTTTTACCCGTGTTTGTCTCGTATGCGTAGTTTTTCGGACCTCCAGAAACAAACGTGGTGATGTGGGACCCGTCCAATTCATCCGTGAGGTCCCCAAAGTACGAGCCGGTAGGTGGCTCCCATTCCTCTTCTCTTGACACGTAGATCACCGAGTCCGTGTCGAAGTAGAGGACTCGGTGATCTAGCTGCTCCAGTACACCGTAAAGTTTTAGCCGGGCATGCGCTGTGGTGAACGCGGCGATCACGACATTCGTCTTCCCGTCAGCTTCCACGAACTCGTCGACGTTCTCGTAGTGGACTTCAATGAGTTCATCGTTGATGAAGTTCGCGTCGGTGACGTTGATCTTATCGCTCGAAAGGAGATCGAAGTACATGGCCGGATCCGATATGATCTTTACCTTGGTCATATTAGGGCGCTGCGCAAACTTTCCTAAAACGACAAATTGGCTTCATTACAATATGCATTTACTAAAACTCCCTAGAAAATAAAAGGTTAGTTCAGTACGATAAAACCCTTACCCCAAAAGCTGTTTAACATCAGCTTGGACAGCGCCCTCAGACCAGGATTCTTGATGATTTGTCGTCGATCCAGCTGAATCCCCTCCCTCGTCGCGTAATCTGCGATGTACTGAGCCTTCTTTTCCTCCGTGTCGCACTCCGCAGGAAAACCACTAGCCTGAAATGAGAGTGAGAATCATAAGACACAACACTTTTAATAACATTACACAATGTACAAATCTTACCTCTTGCTTGATTTTGAGGAACGTGTCCACGTAGTCTTTGAAGAGACCATCGGTATGCTCCGGGAAGTGCCACACTTCGTCCACTCGAAGGAGACGATAGCCCTGTTCCAGCGCCTTCTGGAGTTCCAACGTCACCCAGGTGCCATGGAGAGCTCGCTCGGCGTCGGAATGCTGACAGGGTTCTTGTTGGAGGGTGTCGGCGCAGGTACGACACAGCGGGAACATGAGTTTGCCTTGGGTGCGGTGGGGAAGGACGGGATGGTAGAGACCACGGGGAGGAAGCACGGTGCACTTCACCAGCCCAAAGTACTCATTGATGGGTGCAAAGTTCTCGGTGATAATCTGTGGGTGACCCAATGGATACTCACCGTATTTATTGCACCACGGGTACAGGCTACAAAAGTCCACGTAGCGCACTTTCTCCGACTCCTGAACACTGTAGAACAGTCGTGTGGCGTTGGTGCGACCACCAAAGAAGGCGTTGCGCGGCTCCAGGGGTTCCGAAATCTCGAAGGTATCGAAGAACGCTCTCATCTCTGGGTCGACAGCAAGCTGACGATCGATGTCACAGGTCCAAATCTCTACCACATTGAAACCATTATCCTTCAGGAACTGTGTCTTCTCCAAGGTGCGCTGTTTTAGATCGTGCATGGTCAGATGGTTAACAGGGTTAACCGTGTCTCTGGCATAACACTTTTCACAACCGTGCCACAGACAGCCCTGGACTTCCCAGACCATGTTCAACTCCTCGTTGAAACCGTCCACCAAGTACTTCCCGATGCGTTTCTCGCCGTGATTGCGGGCATGTTGAATGACGACGTTGTCACGTTGAGCGATCCATGCCAACATCTTCAGCGCGACGACCGACTGCTTGTTCTCAGGTGTATAACCGCACGGAGGAATGACAGCAATCGTGTCCTCTTTCAGGAAGGTCTTGCGGAACACAAGGTTACACGCTGAGGCGATCGTTAGGCAAGAGGCGAATGGGTCAACGTCGGTGATCTGGCGGAACAGCTCACGGAACTCGAGGCAACAACGGCGAAGAATGTCTACATCGGACTGGCAGTACCGAAGGATTTCAGCTTTGAATTCGAAGACGTAGTTTTCACGCTCGGGGTCGTTGTACCATGCGTTGAACTTTTCGCGGTCACCAGGGCTCATGCCATCAGGGTCGTAGAACTTCGCGTCGGGCATCGGTCCAACGTAGTCCTGGTTTTCTGCACGGTTAAAGAAGTGAGGGAAGTGGCCTTTCTGGAGTTCAGTGAGACCAAAAGTCTTCGGGAAATCGGCCAAACGCATCGGGATGAAGCATAACGAGTCTATAAATTTAATGTTCAGCTGTGGAACGGTGAGTGAAAGAATCTTAGCGCCACGGGTGATGACCTCAGGAGTAATACCTTGCTTGTACAGGTACTGCAGAATAAAGTACCCGTCGTAGGCCAAAACGTCGTGTTGGCGTTTTCCCTCTGGAGAAGCCACTCGCAGAATTCCTCTTTGGTGTTTGGCCCAGAAAACACCATCTCGTCGCCACTTTCGTTCTGGACCACACAGAGATTTGGGATGTGTTGACCGTCGTCCTGGGTGCACTCAAAATCGAAGAACATCAAGTTCTGGTCTCGCTCGTTGCTGTCATTGACATCGTTGTCCACAGCGACATCGTCGACAAGGAGTTCGTTGGGTTGGCTTTCGTTGCCTTGTCGCTGTCTCCTATGGGCGATAGGCTGAATGTAGCACTGGTGGTTTTCTGGTTTGACGTACTTTTGGCAAACGGAGCATCGCACTAAGCCACAGTGATGATCGTTGAGGCTGGCTCGGGTCACCACACGTTGACACTTTTGGCACTTGGTCAGCGAAGAACAGAGTGGTTTTCGTTGTCCAACAGCGGCTTTGTGGCGGGCGAAGCAATCGTCGCTTTTAAAAAACCGATTGCAGTCTTTGCAGTACTTCCACTTGATCACAGGGCAGTTCTGGGTGTTGCAGAGTTTACAGAGATCTCCACACGGATGGTCGGTAATCTTGTCGTAGCCTTTTTTGCACGTATGGCAATACTGCTTTCGCGCAACGAAGGCAGGCATACTCGTGATGACATCGTAGTGATTGTCGTGATGGTAAAGGTAAAGACATTTCTCGGCTTCGGGACCGGAATAAATTAGGGCATTCAAGTGTTCCTTGGATACGACGTTGAGTTGGTATCCAGGGAGGACAGCCTGGAACTTCTTGATTTCGGGGATCCCACAGAGACCCAGAGGGACACCAGCGGTCTCGTGGAGTTCATGGGCCAAGCGACCTTGAAGTGTTCCTCGAGGAGCAACGATACTTTTGAATTGTGGATCTTCATCCAATTTCGCCTTCGCTACGACGATAGCTCTAGCACAACACAGTTCGTCTTTGTTTTTTATTTGAATCAGACACCGTTTCTTGTTGAGGTAACTCTGGAGATTAACTACATCGCGTCGTTTTCCCGCACCACCATGAGGCATTTCAACATGAACCACATTCACGTTCACCGATTCGTCCAAAGTGAACTGCGTGTTCGACTGAACGACTCTCTCCACAGCGGCCAGGAATTTCTCGGGGGTCAGACGGTAGCGAGGAAGGAAAGGCAGGGAAATGGGACGGTCGAGTTGATGGGAATTCATGATCAAACGGACTTGGTCATGAGGGGACATATCGGTGGTTAACCGATCAAATAAGTGCTTAAAAGCACTGTTCAATACTGACATAACATCAGATACCCCATGTATATTTAAAGGCATAAACTGTACAGTGTAGTCGGTACCTGTGGTTCGGAACTTCCTCACGTTGACTTGTTTTACCGACTTGATGGTGAACAACTCCTCGGGTTTCGTACGTTTAGAGGAAGACTCGTTGACGTTGCTGTGCTTTCGTTTGCCGCCTTCGCCGATTTGGCTTTCGATCGGATCAATGATCTCGGGTTGTTCCTCGTCAGGAACCAAGAAATCATCGCTGGCCCAGTCCTCGTTAAATTGCCGCTTTTCTTCATCACTCCAATTCGCCATCAGATCTTCGACAACATTAGTCGGCGTCTCGGTCTCTCGTCGAACTACATCAGCCATAGCGTTGGTCCAAAAGATGACCTTTTGCTGTAAAACAGCCCGTTTCTGCTCCTCGGTGAGCACAAACGCTTGCTCTATGAGCTCCAGAGCGCCCTCACTTTCACAACTCTTGATGATGTCCATTATATCAATCTAAGAAGGCAAATTCAAAAGTATACACTCTAGTCTTATTTGATAAAACAGATATTATTCGTAATAAAACAGATATAATTCGTAAATATAATGTTGATCAACTTACCGTTTGAGACATCTTGATTATAGCCAAGAATATTTCCAATAAAACACTTTCCAAACACGCTCTAAAAGACTTTCGATGTTACTCGTAAGAGAACAGAATCCGAATGAGACGAAGCGACGCTGTACATTCGCTATGGTAACGCCTTCGCTATTCACTTTTTCCGACGCGACGTAGTTTTACTATGGCAACAGCGATGTTGCGTTTGAACTTGCCCGCTCACTTTATCCCTTATATGACACAAAATCCTAGTCTTCACCCTCAAAACAAATTAATTATTCCCAAGTCATGTAAATATTTTCGAGTTGAGCACTAATGACTCTTAATGACCCACGCGCTATTGTCTGTGTGATCACGCAACCGTCGCTTCGTTTGGCAAGGCTATCTCTTGAATAATTTAATAGGTAATATAATATATACCAAGCAATGTTTTATCTCGCTTAGGAAAATCAATACGCTTTAAATTTTCGTTTTTCGAATAGCTTGTAGAAGTGATTGTTCATTACAGGTACACGAGCTAGGGTTAAGGATTCTAGGTAAAAAGACAGAGTGTCTTTATCGATCTCTATGTTATTTTGCCGTAATTCATCCCAAATAATATCCATAACGCACTGTTTGCTAAACACTATGTGCTTAGCTGTACCACAATGAGATTGCCATAGGTAGGCGAAGGGTATAAATAAAATACTCATACTTAGTACTATAAGAGTGACCTTTTGATAATGACGCAATGCCTTCGGAAATCAAGTTCGGTAGCACTCGGAAATGACGTATTAATACCGGGGGTTGGATAAAAGCTAGGGTTAGGGGTCGTACTGGTACATGAGCTAGGGTTAGGCATCCTGAAATGACGTAATCTGAATACTAATAAATTAGGGTTAGAGGGTCCCAAAGGAGCCTGAGAACGATGACGTACGCATGACTAATGAGATTAGGGTTAGAGGGTCCCAAAGGAGCCTGAGAATGAATAATTAAAAATTGAATATCTAATGAGGCGGCATCCCTTTGTACTCCATATGGGGGGGTATTACTACTCTCAGCTTTCGGAAATTTCAATCGGTGATAACAAAGCTTGAAGAATCTGAGAACTTTGATCCAGTTTTTGTGAATGACTTTTTACCACTGGACAAACAAGTGCGCTATGAGCATATGACTCTTCTCAGAGATCATGGACTTACCTTCCCTGCTGTGCTGTGCTCTACACGCATCTGTCAGGAGGTAATATTGGAAGTTTTCACTTTATCTGGAAAGTTCCTGAAAGTTCAGTTCCTGAAAGTTCAGTTCCTTCTAGTGATGAAATCATGTCTAAATCCGTTGCTGTCACTATCACTTCAGGCCCAGTTGCCCCATTTTCATACCAGGCAAATGCGTACGGAATTTGTTTCCTTATTTGGTAAAATTGCCTAAGTTAAGCCATGCTATTTGAGGAAAATGTATAGAAGGCTGACAGGTGACTGCTCTGCTGCGAATGATGCCACTACTGCTTCTATAGACAAACTTGTGCAGCAGTTTCTTGAACTTGGAGACCCTGATATTGTTGTTGACTTACGAGATCACAACCCAGGACATCCATCAAAATATGAGCCTTTTTGGATAGAAGTGGAGAAGTATATGGAGAATGTAGTTCAAACTGCAGTTCAAGAGAGACGCCACGGAACTGTTACCTACCTGGCAACAGCTATGTCTGTTCGACATTTACTAGAGAGTGTAGCAAAGCAGTGTCCACCGGATATCCTCATCCCATCACGACAGTGGCTCCGCTTACAATTCTGGCCAAAGAATCCAACTTCTCGCGCATCCTTGCAGCACACAGGGCGCCTAAAGATCAAGTATATGATCAAGCAGAGGCAACTGCGAAAGGAACACCAAGACACCCACTATGCATCTGCTCTGTTCCGGTACCAGAAGGAGATGGCGATCATGTTCCGTGAGCATTCTGTTCTGCTGAGCGTCGATGACAAACACAAGATAAAAGTTGGTGAACCTGGCCACCCAGTAGCAGCAGTTGAAGAGGGGCAAGCAAGTTGTCGTAGGCCTAAACCAATCATTTGAGGTGGCAGATCATGATTTTACCAAGATGACCCTGACACCTAGTGTAATCCTTCAGGTTGACATACCAGAATCCATCGAAGGTAGTTTTTACCGGGGAAGTGTCCACACTGCCTTGAAGGATTCTGGGTTCCAGCCATCGTCGCCTCTACGCCATGCCACTGAGATGTTTAATGTTCTTGAAAGCAGTGAAGAACCAATGAAAGAAGTCTTGTTCCTGTACTCTGACGGTGGCCCAGACCATAGATTGAATTACTTGTCGGTACAGCTATCACTCATCGCCTTATTCCTGAGGTGTGACTTTGATGGTATCATTTCTGTGCGCACTCCACCTGGCCATTCCTGGAAGAACCCATGTGAACGCATCATGTCGATTCTGAATCTAGCTCTCCAGGCTGTTGGAATTATGCAACAGAAAATGACCCCAGAAGCAGAGGCTGTTATTGCAAAATGCAATAGTGTCACAGATATCCGCAATGCTGCCACAAAGAAACCAGGCATCAAGGACTTGGTGACTGATAGCCTGCAGGATGCCATCTGCCTGATTTCATCCCTGTTCCGTGAATTAAAGTTGAAGGACATCCCCTTTTCATCATTTTCTCCTGCCACTACTGATGAAATGAATGCCCATCATGACCTCCTGAATCTGATAGATGAGGTTTTGCCCCAGAATGCTACCAAGAAAGACCTGCAAAAGTCTGATACACTGAAGAGCTTCTTTGACAAACACTGCCAAATGAGACACTACACTTTCAGTGTGCTGAAGTGTTCAGAGCCAGATTGTCAATTCCACAAGACACCAAGACTGCCAGAAGCTGTATTCCAGAATATGTATCATCTTCCTGATCCAATCATAGCTGCTGATGGGCTGCACTTCAAACCGTTTCTTGAGGTTTATGGTACACATACAACTGAACAAGATCGTCCATCGCTCAAAGAAGGAAAGAAAGTTCCACATGGTTTACCCATCAATCCTTCCGCCCAGACATCATGCATGCAGAGTCAAACGAACAGTTGTTTGCCAGAAATGCGAAAAACCTCGTACTGCATGCTGCCCGAAAGCTGAAAGAGAAACAACTGGTTGAACTACACGCTGTCCTGAGCGAAGTGGACTACACTTGTGGGACAGATCTTGCAGACTTTGTGCCAGATGACTCTGAAAATCAGGTAGAACACATTTTGAAAATGGTGTTTGTCCGAAAAGACTTGGAATGTCATTTGCCAGTTGAGGTGACATACTATTCGTCTGGAGTTTTTGCAGCAGTGTGTTGCCATTGTGCATCAGTTGATCATTGCCATGGTAACGTATTAGTCCCCAGGCTCCGTTAATCCTTTAAAAACGTCTTTATTTTCTGCCATTTATAAAACAATTTTTTACTGTGGACTAGTGAAGTATATTTTCAATAGCATTACCAAGAAAACAGAACAACTTCAAATCATAATCTTTGCAGCACATGTTAGAAAATATAATTTTTTGGTTCAGGAAGAAAGGAATCTGGGAACTAATCTGTCACTATGGCAACAATAGAGTTGACATGGGGATATTCAATTTAGTGAACTGTATACTTATGCAAAGTTTCAAGCAATTTTATTGAATAGTTTTGAAGATATGCTTCATTTTTGTGGGTACCGCGGTCAGCGATACCCATATAGTCACGGCGTTGAGGTAGGTAGGTAGGTAGGAGTTCAACATCGAAATTACAACTGCGCAACTCAGATACTCATTCGGAATTAATCGGAAAATGTCGTCTCCACGATCATCGAAGCATCCTCAATTCCTTCCATGTGTCTTGTGAAAACTATCGGAGAAAATATCGAGAAACCTTATCTTTTGATAAAGTTTCTGTGGTTTATTTGCAAGGTAAGCAGTTTCTTTCGATCGTTTACGAAGCAGTCTATCGTCGACACTAAGAATACTTTGTAAATTGAGCTATTTTTACTTTTCTTTTCAGGTCTATCATCTGCTGTGCTAACCACCAGCAGACATTAGTCTCGGCGTCGACACTTCGCGCTGATACTAACTCAAATCAATCTCAAATCAATCTCAAATCAATCTCAAATCAAACTCAAATCAAACTCAAATCAAACTCAATATCAAACTCAATATCAAATCAATACTAAATCAGTATCAAAAGCCAGCGCGCTTGTAAACAAATAGAAACTCTACGGAATATACTTTTTCAAGCAGTTGTGTATTAACCAAGTAATAAATATTTGAAATGGGTGACACGCTAGAACAATATCGAGCAAGAATCGGGTGTGCCAACATGAATAAGACGAGTAAAAATATTAATGCAAGTCCTTTTCTGAGAGGGCGATATTTGAATAAAATGTTGGTGTTATTTTATTTATACGTGTTTTTGGTCATTATGTTGTCATTTGAAATGTTGTGCTACAATGTACATGTACCATTGCTTTTGAGACTCTCGAACGATGTTGAAGAAAATCCAGGCCCCACTCCCAGCATTTTCGAAATTGTAAATCCAAACAACACTGTCTGTGCTGATTTTAGTCAAGGAAATCAAGCTAAATTTGGTAACAATGCGGGTAAACAGTGTGTAGCAATGTCATTGACTGCTATTGTTTTTAAAAACATTAAAGATATTTTTAATTGGGATTCTTCTGTTTTAAATAATATTTTGTTACATGGTAATTCTTTGTACAGCTGTATTAAGGGTTCAGTTAAAAAAGATTTGTTATTGTTAACCGATGTACCTGACATGGTATCAATAAGTGACAAAACATATATTTTAACTTATAGTGAGTCATTGACTGGTGAAATGTACATGAGAAATAATAATGGACCTTATGTTACCCTTAAAAATGCCTTCAATGAGTTATTTTATGGAGTTGAAATAAATTATGAATGTTGTTTATTAACTATTGATTGCAGCACAGTTGCAGTGTTTAAAAATACCGGACAATGTTATAAGGTATTTGACTCTCATTCAAGAGACTTGTATGGAAGGCCATATTCTTCTGGCACAGCTGTGTTGCTTACTGTTGAGAGTCTTGAAAATCTAGTGACTTTTTGTCAAAAGAGCACATATTGTGGACGGTCAATGCCTTTTGAGATAAAGGGTGTCTCAGTTAATGTTGCCTCTATACCGGTAAGTCAAAATGTTGAGGAATGTATTCCTAGACAAAATAACAAATACCTCTCTGCAGCTACTGGTAATCAAACTAAAGAAACTAAAAACAGCCCAAAAGGAAAGGGAGCAGATGAAGAACAAGCATTAGAAATGAAAAGGAAAAGAGCTCAAAATGAAAAAAAAATAGCTAATGAAGATGAAAAAAACAGAAAAAAAAGATTAAAAGCTCAACGAATAAACTATTTAAAAAGGAAAACAAATGAAACTGAATCGAGTCGAGAGAATAGACTTGCTAAGCGTCGACAAATGAATAAAAATGAATCTCCAGAGTGCAAAAAAAATAGACTTACAGCAAAGCAAGTGTATAATAAGAAAATGAAAGAGAATGAAACTGCTGAGCACAAGGAAAAGCGCCTTTTACAAAAGCAAGTGTGTAATAAGAAAGTGCAGGAGAATGAAACTGATAAGCACAAGGAAAAGCGTCTTTTACAAAAGCAAGTGAAAAATAAGAAAGCACAGGAGAATGAAACTGCTAAGCACAAGGAAAAGCGCCTTTTACAAAAGCAAGTGAATAATAAGAAAGCGCAGGAGAATGAAACTGCTAAGCACAAGGAAAAGCGCCTTTTAACAAAACAATTGTGTAATAAGAAAAAGAGAGCAAACGATGCTACTATGATTTCAGATCTTGTCCACAAGTTTCACATAGCTGTCTCGAAAGGCCCATTACATGTTTGCACATGTTGTGATCAGTTATGGTACAGGCACAGTGTCAATACTGCTGAAAATTTGAGAATATCAAACCCTAATATGGTGCAGTACTTATTCAATAAATTGAGTGTTGACAACATTGAATGGATTTGTCGAACATGTGAAAAGTATTTAAAAAAGGATAAAATAGCACCTTCTGCTGTGAAAAATGGAATGTTATTTCCAGAAAAGCCATCTGAGTTATTTGATTTAAATGAATTAGAGTGGAGACTTGTTGCACCAAGAATAGCCTTTCAAAAGCTTATGCAAGCTCCAAGAGGCAAACAATTTAAAATAAATGGCAATGTTGTTAATGTACCTGCTGATGTTGTCAATACTGTAAATACCTTGCCGAGACTACCACATGAGACTGGGACAATCAAAGTTCAGTTTAAAAGACGAATGCGATATAAACATTCTGCATGGTCATTAAATGTAAGACCACATAAAGTTTTCCAGGCAGCAACTTGGCTAACTGCAAATAGTGCTCTTTATCAAGAGCAAGGCATTATTTTTAACGAGGACTGGCAGAATAACTTTCAAAATATTTTAGACTTAAATGACGATGATATACCACAGGAAAAAGATTATTCAGAAAGCAGACATGATCATAATTCAAATGTTAACCCAAATCATAAAAAAGGTCAAAATGAAGATTGGAGTGAAGATGAAGCAGAAATACCAGCTGGCGTAACTGATACCATGTTGACTGCAACAGATTTCCTCGAAAATCATGAACGAGAAACAATTCACAATATTGCACCAGGGGAAGGTAGCAGACCACTTAGTATATTTAGAGATAAATATTCTGAAGAACTAGCTTACCCGGGAATATTTCTTGGTCAAAAAAGGCCTGAAGATAAAGAAAGATCAGTCAAAGTTTTCTATAGTGATATTTGCAAATCAGAATTAAGAAGATCCGACAGAAGAGCAGCAATGTGTGTTGAAAATATATTTTTTAAGACTAAAAAGCTACAAATGAAAATACTTTTAGGTAAATGTCAAATTGCATTGAGAAAGACTCATAGAAATAATGTAGGCTTAACAGCTGGACAATTAAAGCAACCTGGTAGTTTAGAAAGAATTGTTAACTTTGATGAAGGCTTCAAATTCTTAAGAGCACTAAGAGGTTCACCACCATATTTTGAAAAAGCTAAAAAAGATCTTTTTGCAATGATAAGACAGTTGGGTCCTGCAACTTTATTCTGTAGCTTTTCATCAGCTGAAACAAAGTGGTTACACCTCCTTAAAATATTAGGGCAACTTGTTGATCACAAAGATTATACTGATGATGAACTAGAAGAATTAACTTGGCAAGAAAAATGCAGACTCATTCAAAGTGACCCAGTAACTTGTGCAAGACATTTTGACTATCAGTTTAATAAATTTTTGAGGGAATTTTTAATGAGCAGTATTTTCCCTTTGGGACTGAAAATTGAAGACTGGTTCTACAGAGTTGAGTATCAGCAAAGAGGTTCACCTCATATTCACATGCTAATATGGCTAGAAAATGCCCCAGTATTTGCAGTTGATAAAGATGATGATGTCACATCTTTTATTGATAAAATCATTAGTTGCCATTTACCAAATGATGAGCCTGAGCTACTTAATCTTGTTAACCGACAAACACACAGACACTCCCATACTTGTCGCAAAAAGTCAAAAAAAGAATGTCGATTTAATTACCCTCAACCACCAATTAGGTCAACTAAAATACTTTATCCCCTTGATGACAATGTATCTGAAAACGATATTAGGAAACTAAAAGTTTTGTGGAAAAACATAAAGCAGCAGCTAAATGACATGAAAGAAGGTGAAAATATCACATTTGATCAGCTATTAACTTATCTGAATATCTCTGAAAATGACTATTTGCTGGCAATTCGTTCATCCCTCAATTGCCCCACAATATTTTTGAAAAGAAATCCCAATGAGCTAAGAATAAACAATTATAATCCTGCATGTCTCAGTGCCTGGAGAGCAAATATGGATATTCAGTTTGTTCTTGATGTGTATTCATGTGCAATGTATATTGTTTCATATATATCTAAAGCCCAAAAGGGAATGAGTGAACTACTACGTACTGCGTGTGCTGAAGCAAGGGAAGGAAATGCTAGTATTAAGCAGCAAGTGAGAGACATAGGAAATAAATTTTTAAACAGTGTTGAAATTAGTGCTCAAGAAGCTGTGTACATAGTTCTCCAATTGCCAATGAGGAAATCCTCAAGACAAGTTGTTTTCATACCCACTTCACTACCCAGTGAAAGAGTTCAACTGTTAAAACCATTAAGTGAAATTGAAAAGATGCCAGATGAATGTGAAGAAATACACTTTGGGGGTCTTCTAAAGAGGTATAGTGAACGTCCTGTTGCTGTTGAGAATGTAACTTTGGCAGACTGGGCTGCATGGTATGATTCATGCAACAATAAACCTTACCACAAGAAATCAAGTAAATTGGACATTGATGGCCTACCAGTAGAGACATCAGATAATGATGACAACAATGATGATGAGCTTTGTGATGATATCAATACAGACACATCACTTACATGTAATTCTAAATCAAAAAAAATAAACAAAACAAGTCAACCAAAAAAGCGAACAAAAGCCAGAATTATAAGAAGTGTTTGGTTTAACAAAGAAGCCTACCCAGAGAAACATTATCGGGAATTAATAATGCTTTTTACACCATGGCGAAATGAAGACACTGATTTAATTGGTAAATATTCATCTTATAAAGAACATTACTTAACATTGGAGGAACCAATTCAAGACCAAATGGCTCTTTATGCAGTTTGTTATGAAGAATTAAATAATGCCCAAGAACAATTAAATGCAGCTCCTGATGACAATGAAGATCAATTTGATTTAATTGCACCAATTACCCAAGACATTGAACGCCAAGATGAAGATGAGGGAACTCAAAATTTACATCCTGACTTGAATGAAAACTATGATTTGTCAGATGATCTTGGTATCCCTTCGGCATCATCAAATAATGAACCACTTATTCTAAATGAATTGCCTGATCAAGAATACAGAGAAATGGTACAAACATTAAATAAGAAACAAAAGGAATTTTTCTATCATTCACTTCATCAAATTAAAACCTGTGATAAACCATTTTACTCTTTTCTAAGTGGAGGAGCAGGTGTGGGTAAATCACATCTTACAAAATCAATATACCAAGCAGCATTGAAATACTATAACACCAGAGCTGGTGATGATTTTCATCAAGTAAATGTCTTACTTTTAGCACCTACAGGAAAAGCTGCATTTATCATCAAAGGCAATACCATACACAGTGCTCTTGCTGTACCTGCATGTCAGTCACTAAAAATTTACAAACCTCTTGATTCTAACAGATTAAATACTATTAGGTGTCTACTTGGAGGTTTAAAACTCATATTACTTGATGAAGTATCTATGGTTGGAAACAGTATGTTTAATGTCCAAATAAATAATCGGTTAAAAGACATAAAAGGTAGCAAGGAAGATTTTGGTGGTGTAAGCATCATTGCAATTGGTGATTTATTTCAACTAAAACCAGTCATGGATAGTCTCGTATTCAAAGATTTTGATAACTCAGAATATGGTGTTCTTACTCCAAATATTAGGAGAATAGTATTAATAAGAATAGTTCCTGAACAAAACTGTCCACAACAAGCAACTCATTTATTTATTCAAAACGCTATGGTTGATGAATTCAATAATCAAGTCCATGAAGCAGCAACGGGGAGAAAGTACACAATAAAAGCCCAAGACAGTGTTATTGGTGCCAACTCTGCAGAGCTCAGAGAAAAAATAATGAAGCAAATCCCAAATGACCCACGCAAAACTAAACAGCTAGCTTCAAAACTCCACATTGCTGAAGGTGAAAGATCAGAAATTGCAATAAACGTAAGAACTGATGATGGTCTAACAAATGGTGCAAGTAATATTATTAAGTTAGTACAGTTACATCAACCTGACAAACCATCTGGTATAATATGGGTACAGTTTGATCAACAAGATGTTGGGAGCAAAACAAGACACGAAAATAGGCAGCTTTATCAACAAATTAATATTGAGCAAACATGGACTCCAATTAAACCACTTACCACACAGTTCGCTGTCGGCAGAAACAGGTCAGCTCAAATTGTCAGAAAGCAATTTCCACTACGTCCAGCTGCTGCAAAAACTGTACATAGATCTCAAGGTGATACACAAACTGAAATTGTCGTCAACCTCAATACTCGAAGAGCAATCCCTCACATACATTATGTAGCACTGAGTCGAGTAACTACCATTGAAGGACTCTATATTACTGACCTCTGTGAAAATAAAATTGCCGTTGATTTCAACATTGTAAATGAAATGAAAGAGCTAAGAACAGCGACAAGTCTCCAACTTTGTATTTCCCCATTGTACAATATAAATGATAATTCAGCTTTGAAATTATGTTATTTAAATGCACGATCACTCCATAAACACATTGAAGACGTTCGTAAGGATTTTAATTATTCATCTACGCATGTAACAATATTTACAGAAACAAGATTTACTCCAACAGATCCAAATGAAATGTACAAACTTGATGATTTTGAGTTATTTCGTAATGACAGTCTGTCAATTGCAAATGGTGGACGACCCTTCGGTGGTACAGCAGTGTATAGCAGAGTTCCTTTTGTTCCTGGTTACCCCTACATTCATAATATCAATGGCATCGAATTTACGATCATTAAAATTACCACTCATCCAAACTTAACAATGATAGGTGTATATCGCTCTCCAAAAATACCCATACGTCAGTTGTGTTCAGGATTAAGAGAAGTTCTCTGTAATAATGCTTCTGATGAAAGTGTAGTAATTGGAGACTTCAATGTAAATTGGTTAAGTGAAACAGACAGAAGACCTCTCTATAATCTTATGGTAAGAGACAATAGCTATGTACAATTAATATCAGACTACACAACAGACAATAGAACTCTAATCGATCACATTTACTGTAAAACAACTTCTCAAAATTTAAATTCAGGAATTTTGGAAACCTATTTTAGTGATCATAAAACAATCTGGATATCATATACTGTATAAATGTGGAGAACTATCACCATGCTATGAGTTATCAGTCTATGCATGACAGAGAATAAATATCACCAAATATTCATAATTATATTTTTACAGTTATCAACAGGCAAACTACCATAACAATACCATAAAAAAATGTAACATGAGTTTTGTACAACTTTGAGTTTCAGTCAATATATTTTTCAAAACATTTTCAATGACACCATTAAATCAAAATTATAATGTTTCTGTGGGAACAAGAGTTCCGTTCCTACGCTATTGGACAACTGAATAACAATTGAATTGAAGTAATTTTATTACTTCAACTGAATAACTCATTGGATCTACAGTACCTCAACTATTATTGCAGGTAGGCTTTTTTAAATTTAGTTATACTAATTAGCAGGGCCACCAACAGGATCTGTGGCCCAGGGCAAGTTATCGTTTTGGGTCCCCTGATGACGTCATAATGTCCAGTAGCGCATCCAGTGACCACATTTCTAGGTTCATGTATGGTCTCTGATATGACATTTTCTGCACTTTGAGAGCCTTTTTTGAGTAAATTCTAACAATCAAACATTTTAGGGGACCCTCTCAAGTTGGGCGCCTAGGGCAACTTCCCCCCTGTCGACAGGCTTGGTAATTAGAACTCCATGATACTTTATTATAATTAACTTAGATATTATGTTATACCTTCAGCCCCTAAGTTGCATGTTTGTTTTTCTTCATTCTTAGGAAGCAGCCAATACATAATAGTCCAAGAAAGTACAGTAGGATCATCCCAAACTTCATTTCATCACACAGGCATCTGAGGATGTACCAAACCATTACTGGGACAAATAATGCCATGCATGGTTAAGCTGCTGTGGAAAAATGGATTTTTTCTGATGAATCATGCACTATACAGTACTTAAATTCACAATTTGAATGGTGTTAAACAATGTACTTGCAGACAACAATGATTGATTATGGATTGATGTGCCAGAAAATTGACTGCTTCTTGGAGCTGAAAACATATTTTTCCCATTGAAAATAGTTTGCCTATTCAGCAACAATGACATTAAACAATGTGGAACAATCCTACTGTATATGTCAACTTACACAGAAACTGCTTCAGACCAATTGTATTTGAATTGCATACCTTTGGAACTGCATCACTTACTCAGATTTGTTGTTGCATTACTGACTGGCTGTATATATTATACAGTAGTCCCTAATAATATTAATACCATATAGAACAACTTAATTTTACACTTCTTTATTAAATATCAACAACTTTTAGAGTATGTTTTACAGTACAACTTTTATATTATTTATTATAATGAAACATTAAATAATATCAAATAACCAAGTTATCAAAACACAAAAGTCATTAATATGAAAGTCATTAATGTAATGTTTTCATAGTAAAGTTTAAAACTTAACAAAGTGGTAATGCACAGTAGTGTCCACCTTAACTTAACTTGCTTTACAGTTTACGCAGTTGGATATCGGTGACAATATTGTCCTCATTGTAAACAATTGTAATATCATCTAAAAGCAGGAGCTTTTCTGAAATATCATATTTGTCGATAGAATTTACATCTATTGACATAACCTTTTCTAATACGTTTTGAAAAACAGATAGATGGACGACTTTCTTCTGTACGTCATCTATTACTATTTTGGCACAAATAGTTGTTTTACAATTAGAAGAACGACAGGTATGACCACATCGATCGCAGTGAAGTATAAGGCGAGAATCTTCTTGCACTATTTTTCTGGAGCAGTTAAGGCACTGCTTAAATTTCTGAATTTCTTGTACTGACTTAATATTGGTGATTTCGATACTGGCGAGGAATTAATACAGGACTGCGATGCAACAACATTAGGATCATATGGTACTTTCATAAGATTTTCATCATTATTACTTTCGACGATCGAATCTCTGGTTGTGCTAAGTTTCTTTTTCTTATTCCAGATACGAACCCTTGCATTACTTACAGTATATGTTTGTCCTTCTGTAATTTTTCCAATTATATCTTCCCATAACTCTAGGCCAATCGTAGTAACTCCATCAGAGAGAGTAACTTTTGCGAGCTTTAGAGAATCTCTTCCTACAATCTCGGTTTCTGATTTCGATAAGATCTTTCCAGACACTGTAACGACATCCATATGAGCGGATTGTTCAACGACTTCCTTTAAGGAAAGTTTTTGAGACTGTTCATCTTTCAGAGGTTCAAACTGGAACGAATATTCACCTGGATCCGGAACACTCAGCTTTGTCATATCATTGATCGCTACCTTAGATTTATCCCCTCCCATTTTGGTGTAGTTTGATATTTTGATTGCTGTTTTGTTTTCTTCCCTTTCGATCAGCATTGGACGTTTTGCTTTGGAGAAACATATGGCGTCATAAGAAGTGTCCTCTGTCTGTAATTTCACATTGCAGTAGTCCAACGTATTTTTCTTATTTCTTTTGATTGGAGATACTGACTGGACATACGCAATTATCTCATCGCCCTTCGTCTTCTTATTTGGAGACGTATAAACGGAGCTGTCGATCTTTTCTCTCGAAGAATCATCCATCTTTTCCGGAGCTATCCTCGACGGGGATTGCGAATATACGGATTCTTTCGCAACTTCATTTGCAGCGTCTTTGTGTTTTTGAGATTTCACCTTTCTTTCTCTGCCAGACATTGTCGTCAGAAATCGATCATTTCAAATTATTTATAAGAAAGACCCAACTCCAACCTCGTACCCGGGGACTTATCTCCGCGGGAGCGGGGAGCGTGTTATAGATCATAAATAAAACTTATGATACGGGTGAAGGGAGGGTGGGTGAGGCTATTCTGAACTCATTTGATGTAGTGACGTCATACTGACAATTCAATATAGGATTACGGTTAATATTAAAGTGCATAAAACGTCTGTGGGGATTTAACATATTTGTAATCTATGGATTCTCCTGAGATAAATTGTGATATATCTTGTCAACTGAAAATTTCATCTTCATAGACTTTTTTGCTGTTAAAGTTGACGGAAATGATGTCATAGCGGGCATCTGTCTATATCAAAACCTCTTTACAGATTCCCGCTATGACGTCATTTCCGTCAACTTTAACAGCAAAAAGTCTATGAAGATGACATTTTCAGCTGACAAGATATATTACAATTTTTCTCATTTATATATATAAGTGTAAAGTGGTAGGTGCAACTCCTTATAAGAAAGTAAAAAGTCATTTTGGGTGATCCGTTTGAATCCGACACAAACAGGTTTTTATGAAGGGATGTTACAGTATGTACTTGGACTAGACAATTCTAAATCTATTTTCAGAATGGAAAACGGTTGATACCTGATCGCCGATTACATTTCTAAGTATATAAACCGTTTTAACAAATGGTATGCACGTTATGTAATAGATACGTATCTTATCTATTTAGACTCCAGGCTCGTATTTGAGGTGGGGCAGCGGGGAATGGCCCCCCTGAAATTTGCTCAGAAATAGTATGCTAGTCACTCCCCTCATGGTCTCGTTGCTTACCTAAACTATCACGATGGTTTACGATGTTTTACCTAAAACATCACGATGCTTACTGGACTGTAAGCTGACAGTGTGTCTTACTTTATAAAAAAAATACCATGAAATAAAAACATTGGATGTTCAAATATTTGAAAAAATTATGTTGTCTTTTGACTATTTAAAATGACGTTTCGTAACCTTCAGAATTCTGTAATATATCGTCTCAAAACTCAAGAAATAGCATTTCAGAGACTGTGTATTTCAAAATTTTACCGGAGAGGCCATGCCCCAGGACCCCCTACCAGGTTCTCATATCTACGGCGTTCGTGGACTCGGTAATTATAAATCTGTTTTCAGAATTGAAAACGGTTAAATATTGACCGAGATAACGTTCAAAATGTACCTCAATAGAAACACCTTTTCCGATTTCTAATAAACAAATACATGGCGTGTGAGGTCTGCGAACCAGTAATGCGAAAATTTCGCAGGGGTAGGGGGGTAGAATAGGCGAGCGAGGGGTTATTGCGAAACGTATTTCTAGCATTATTATTTACGACGAATTGTCCGATGACGTCACTACATCAACTGAGTCCCATACCCAGGGTCTTATGACCAAACCTTATGCAGCTGTGAGCTATATTTCCGAGTTAGCAACACTACTGGTTGTTGACAAATCGTTTTTAAAAACAACACTTCTAATACTATAGCGTTCAAATTATTCTCCGAATTTCTTCCGCTCGCACTTAATTAAAAGAATCATACCAATCAACACCGAAAATCCAAAGAGGATTTTCCATTTCCGAAAATCCGAAGAGGATTATCTAGTACAGCCATCTAATCTATTATTTATATCAGTACTTTCTTCAGCTGGCTCTGATCCGATTAATTCTAATATCAACAACAAACACAATGAGGTACCCACATGTTCGCATCGCGGACCTATTTTCAGATTGGTCATAACAGTGGGTGCATCTTGTGATGTCATAGGTCATATTACACAACCATGAATAACTCGAGAACGAGATAAGATATGAAACTGTAAAAAGCCATTCTTTATCGTTTTGAGTTCTTTCAAATGAATCAATAAAATAGTCATATCAATTTTTGGTTCATATGGTTGATTCTCTGGTCAGATTTTAGTCTGATCTAATATATGAAAGAGTGTTTCATCAGGATATCCAAAATAGCGAAGCCAAGGTTTTTTAACAAACTTTGAGGTGTTTGGATATCCTGATGAAACACTCTTCCGAGTGTTTCATATTACATCTCAAACAAATCGGTATTTTAAGAAAAAATCGAGGTAAAAGTTGGCTTAATCTATATATGCGATTTTTCCTCCAAACCACCGTCTCGTGCTGCATGATTTCCTTTGTTTTCTGTTCATCATGAATTATTAATGAGTTTTAGCTATATATGTCTGACCACTATTGCAAGCACCTATTGAAGCTAATTTTGTTCTCTGATTTATCTCTATTTTCAGAAACTAATAAGGAGAACTGTGGCATTAGAAAAGATCAACTGGTCAACAAGAAAGCAAGGCTGAGTTGCCAACGTACTGGTAGAAGATGCAATGTCCAGTGAACTGCACAGAAGATAATCCTGGGCCGAAAGTAGTATCAATGCCGAAAGTGCCTTTCTTGGGAAAGTTACCACTTAACAAAAGCTAAGAAAGCACTCGACTGTGCCTACAATAGCAATCTTACACAAAGAGCGAAGCAGAGAATGCTCCCTCGCCATGATGCTGACCATCCCTCAACAAGAACTGTACCTGTCAATTTTCCAACATGGGCATTGTTAAAAGGAGACATTGTTTTACTTTTAAATAGTTACTATTAAGATATACAGTATGGACAACTGAAAATGACAGATCAACTTTAGGTAATTAAAAAGGATTGCGAATAGACCTCTTTCATTTCATAATGGCAATTTACTGAAATATGTTTTATGTACCGGTACATCTAAATTAGGCTTTCTGGCCTCGTTTGTGTGTCTGTAATTTAAAAGAATTGCGTTGCTTCCTAACAATGCTAGTAATCCTAATTTAGATGCATATAAAATATTTAAATTATTGGTCATTATGAAAGTGGTCTATGGGGTTTCAAATAAATATAACCGACTTCATTGTATATTGATTTCATACTTATGTTATACTTTAAATATTATATTTAATATATATACCCAGCTGACACAATAACGTTGTTGCAATGTTGGACTTACGTTGTAACAACGTCGTACGCGAACGTCGTACGCGAACGTCCTACGCGAACGTCCTGAGAACGCTAATTTGTAGACACCTGAGAACGTTGTCACAACGTCCCTCGAAAGTTATTTTAATGTTGTCACAACGTAGCCCTACAACGTTGTTACAACATTGTGACAACGTTTTATTAAGGTTGTGTGTCAACGTTGTATAATGAGGTTGTGTCACAACGTTCTCACAACGTTTTAATAATATTTGCTGTAGCGATTAGCGCTTAATTATATTTGTAAGCGTAAAACCTATGCGAAAGTCAAAGTCCAGCTTAAAACATGAACAACCAAAAACAAAAATAATAAGACGTCGCGTTGCCATGCATGCAACATGTAAATTTCCTAAGTCAATTTGTATTACACTATTTTACATAATATTGTGGTAAAGTTTAATATATCTTAATGGCAAAGCTAATAAATAAATATACAGAGCCAAGGAGATGATAGTTTAAAGTGCATATAAACCTACCACAGTTTTTAGTTGTTTGTATAGATAATGCAAAAAGAGCTGGTAAGTTACTTTACATTTTGATTTAGTCCGTTAGTTCCGGAGATATTTTCTTAAAAAGCCTGCAATTTTGGACTCCCTGCAGCCAGAAATTGGCGAGAATGTTTTCAATGCTTTATGGCCTGGGAACCAGGAACCGACGCCGCTTTTTTTCAGTTCTCTGATTACTAAAAATTGCATCCTATCAGTTCAAGCTTGTGTGTTTTTGGTAGTAATGCCAGATATAGTTTTTGGTAACTCTATGGTCACAACGCTCATGTATTCCTAGCCTGCGACGCAGACACGAGATCTAATCGTTCTTGACTCCCAGGCCCCTCTTATGAATAACGATGCACAGCTTAATAATGCACCGAATCGAATACTGTAAAATAAGTTCTTTTTTTCAGCTCTTTTCGCATCCTCTATACAATGAACTAAAACGTAAGTCGTCAGATTTTTTTACACAAATTAAAATTGCCCTACCATGGCACTTTTTGCTCTTGGCGTTGGTCTTTTTCAGGTCAACGTTAATTGATTTAATAATAATCTTTATTCAGGAACAAATAAAATGAACCATTATTTTATAAAATCATAAAATGGAAATGAGGCCAAATTAAGTATCTTTATTATATTGCACAAGCTACTTCCGGTAAAATTGCGTGCTCTGATTGGCTGAGATACGCCACGTGCTCGGTCCGGATTTTGTCGGCCATTTTGTTTTCAAAGGAACAAACCAAACCGAACGGTTGGAAACTTTGAAAAGCAGCAAAAATTGAACGAATTTAGTAAATTAACCACTGAATCATGTGTGAGTCGGATGATGAACAGTCTAAAAGGGAGTTATCATGAAAGCAACAGAAGAACAAGAACAAGATTGAAAATCACGATTCTATCACTCAAATTCTCAAAACGTATGTAAAGTATGTTGTTTACTTGCCATACAACAACCGCTTGGTCATTACGGGAAAAATATCGGACCTCGGTCTTTTATATACGAACCTCGGTCTTTTATATACGAACCTCGCCCTAGATATTTTCTCGTAATGACCGCGCTCTCGGTTAATAAAAAGTTAATATTTGCATACTTAAAAACTTTTATTCATTTGAAATTTCCTCATGACAGCCGACAATATCGTTGTCGACAAAAGCTCAAATCAATAACAGTTTTTAAACACACATTAACTTCTGGCCCCATTTGGTTTTCATCTACTGTAGTTTATATAGCTACAATAATGATTAATTGTCCCCTTGTTTTTCCTCCTTTGGATTCTGCAAGATTAAAAATTAGATTCAGGGTCAATTTATGAAAATAATAATGAAAATTCACACTCCATGCAATTATGAACAAGAACTATACCTGATATCTGGAGCCACCTGGCTTGTATGGGGCATGTCTCAGGGTCTCTGAGATTTGCTCTTCTATTTTAATTTCACTAATATTTTTATGGCTCTTTAAACAAGCTTCTGAAATGGCACAAAGCAAAATGTATACATGTACTTCATATAATGTCTGGTAAAACATAACTTGATCAACCATATACTGTATGTCATTTCAAGAGAGTGGCAAGAGCTCTCTCTTGAGTAGGGTCTACAGTTGGTAATTCGGTGAACACTGGTAGATGACCCAGTACGCGAGGGTGTCGTGATAACTAACAATCTGGGATATAACAGACTTTGCTCTAACAAAACATAAATTAAATAGACTGACAACACAAGCCCCCAAAAGGGCTAGAAAATATGACAAAAATTAGTATCAAAATTAAATTCATTAAGTTAGAGGATAATAGTGTCTTTTGTTTAGAAAATGTTATCTCTTAAGATGCCTCCATACAGTTTATTGAAAAGTATAAAGTCAAACTTGAACAGCAAAACGAAATGGCTAAATATTTAAAGTGTAATATATACCTGGGAATTAAAAACCAGTAATGTGTACCAAAATATTTAATTCCTAGTATGTTCCCCTATGTACTTACTTTTAATACAGCTACAGATGCTGATGCCTTTAAAGTCCAGTTTTTGTTTCCATCCAAGGAAACTGTAACACGACCACAGCTTGTATGTTCCAAGCTTGGCCATGATCCTTCGCACTGTGTCGCCAATATTGTGCCCACATTGCGAAGCAAGATAGGTGATCTAAATAAGTAGGTTAATATATAAAAAAATTATATTGTGGAATAGAATTGGAAAACATATTTGCATTCTAAATTATTTCCCTAACACAACACAGTCATCAGATACTAATAGTATGTATATACCTTAATCAAGCCATCACAGTTTATTGCACCAATTTAAAGTTGTTGTGAATATTATTTTATAAAACAACCTCAATTCATAGGTTTATTTCTTGTCAATAAAATAATAATAGTAGTTTATTAAAATTTCAATATTGCAGCCTCAAGGCTGAATTACAGTGTCATTGGATAGATAATATTACAGTTACAATTGTTCTAAATGTACAAAATTACAAAGTTATAGACAAAATTCTACCCCAATATGTATACACAATAATTATTTACGACTAGCACTAGCAAAAATGTACGAGTTCCTACACCTATTTGTCTTGAGTTTCAGGAGATTAAAGGCTCTTAGTGTCCTGAGTGGATATCTGGTGTTATTAAAACTAGGTAACAACTTATAAAGTTTGTGTTCAGAATTATTAAGGATATTGTTAAACAATTTATCGCATGTTTCTTGGCGCCTCTTCTTCAGTGAACTTAGCCCGGATGTGGATAATGCCTCGCTATATGACATACCATAGTGGATAATTTTCAGCGCCTGCTTTTGAACACGTTCAATATCGTCACTTAGGTAAGCTGGAATAGCATAATGGTAAACTGGGGAGGCGTATTCAACAACAGGTCTGATACATGTACAAAAAAAAAACTTCACTAGGGACATTTGCGCGTTTCAGCTGTCGGAGAAAATACATCCTCTTACTGGCTTTTTTAATGACTGACTCAACATGACTGTTCCATTTCAAGTTGTTGCTAATAGTGAGACCCAACACTTTGGCGTTGTTAGTAAGTTCCAACTGTTTTCCATTGATCACCAGAGGGGAACAAGGTCCGGGTCCTGTCTTTGCAAAGTTGATATGCATTTCCTTACACTTATCTTCGTTAAGAGTGAATTTGAGATCATTGACTTGAAATTGGATCTCATCTACCACTGATTGCATTTTGCTTGGGTTGCCTTTTGGTATCTCTTCTACAACAGTTAGATCATCAACGTATTTCCACATTTCCACGCCATCAACATCAAGATCGTTGATCATCAGAATAAACAGCCAGCAGGCACAGCATCCCATTCAGAGTAACAATCGGCTGACAGCTTTACCCTCTGTTGGCGGTTGGTCAAAAAGTCTGTTACCCATTTAATTATACTTAACGGTAAATCGAGAGAGTACAGCTTTTGTACGAGGAGCTGGTGGTCGATGAGGTCGAAAGCCTTTCTAAAATCAAATAGAACCAACCGCGCAAGGGCACCGTTTCCATCAGTAGCTTTCGTAAGGTAGGGCTTGGGTGGTCGAAGACTTGGGTACTGTTCCGAATTGACGAGAGTCGACAATTTTTAGGATCGCTGGTTTGATGAATATATCTACGACGAACTCTTCTGCTAATTTTGAAAGAATTGGAGTAAGTGAAATGGGTCTAAGATGTTTGCTGATGTCCAATACTGGTTTTTGTTTGGGGAGAGGTGACACATCCGCCTTTTCCAGGATGAAGGGAGGCTGTTTTCACGGTAAGATGCAGTGAGGATGTCACTTATAGGTTGAGCCAACATATCAGCATTCTCTTTGAAAATCCAGCTTGGGGTTCCATCCGGACCGGGGGCTTTCGATGGGTTGAGATGAACTAGTTTATTGAAAACTGACAACTCTGTAGTGACAATGTCAGAACCTAAGGAAGCAGTACTTGTCGAGTCAGTAGGAGATGTAAGATCCAAACTCAATGGCTGAAAGTTGAGCAATGGCAACAGGAACGTGTGGTTAATGTGATTGGCCAACTGAACCAGAGAATTGGGGCAAAGGTTGCCTTCTGTGGCGGCAGGGTCCAATAGATGGCGAAGATCGTTCGAACGAGAGATCGGGTCCATACCACACAATGATTTTACGGCTTTCCACCATTGTTTAGGCTTGGAGACCCTGAGCTTACTTTGGTGTTAAAAAAACGCGCCACGACAACGTTTCCGTTCGCGGTTGATTTGATTGCGAAGTCGTCTGAACAGTTGATCGTTACCACGAGAAAGGGCTTTTTGGCGCATACGAATAAGTGATTTCAGGTCGGGAGTCATCCACGCTGGTTCATTATTACACATCTTCACAGTTTTTACGGGCATGAGTATATCCATTCCAGTATGGATTATTGACTCAAAGGTGGCCAGTTTGTCTTCACACAAATTGAAATGGTCCAGGATTGACCATGGCGGTTCTTCGGCTTGCTCGTAAATCTCTACCTGAAACTCTTTTTCTTTCCCGATGTACAGACCCTCTAACTTTAGGATTCACGAGTACAGTAAAATGGTCAGATAACCCAAAGGGTGTAAGTTTTTCAGGTGGTTCATAGAAGTCGCCAAGGTTGGTCAATACGAGATCCAAAATCTGATTGCCACGAGTTGGGAATTTCACCAGCTGCTTCAAGGGAAATTGTCTAATGACACTACTCATATCCAATCTATTAAAATCCCCGAATAATACAATTCCACAATTGGGTAGAAGAGAACTGTTCTATAATAAATGACAATCCTCTTGGACGCACTTTGACCGACAAAACTTCGATTTTAAGTTCATGATACCGGATCAAAACTCATATGGGATCGACTCTCTAATATAGAGACATACACCGCCGTATCGGCCGATCACGCGATCCTTTCGAACGACATTATAGCCAGGAATTTGTATAACATTGTCAGAATCACTCAGCCATTTCTCCGTAAAGCCTGCAAAATCTACATTTTCATTCAAAACAGCATGGCGAACCATAGTCAATTTTGGGAGCCAGTGACATGGTGTTCGATAACATGAGAACAGGCACGAACACAGTTGAGTTCCTGGAAGATTCGGCAAGCGAAAATTTCGTAGAAGCTGCAGCGGCAGGAAGAACACAGAGGACTTCAGTTTGATGGATGTTAATGTTAATTAAGTTTCTTTGCCTTGGTGCATAATTGATTTTATCATTCACTTTAATATTTCTGTTTTGATTGGTTGATTTACCTGCAAATAACTGGTGCAAATACTTTATTGAGCATGCGCACATGGAAAATGATTCGTCAGCTTGAATTGAAAAAGCGATTTGTCGTCTTTACTTGAGGAAAAGGACGCCGAAAACACAAAAAAGGCAACCAAAGTTGCTTTAAACCTATTTCGAGGGTATTTACAAGAAAAAGGATTGAGTGAAGCTGAGCTATTGACGTCTAAAGTTAAACTTGCGACGGTGAATGATAAAACAATTATTGAACTTGGATATCGCGAAATATCGAGATTTATCAGTGGCTCGCAGATCAATTATTTGCCTCTGCCTTCGGCATCGGCAAATAATTGATCTGCTCGTCACTGATAAATCACGATATTTTGCTCAACCTCGTCCAATAATTGTATAATATTAAATTGCGAAACGTCGTTAAAATTGAACATGTACTGTTGTGAATTTGGTCTTTTCTGATATTTACCCAAGTCAGTTACTGTTTGAATAGCCCTCTGTTTCGATATCCCAGCTCTGCAACCACGATGGGTAATGTTTCTGGCTATTCCATTTGCTTTTACCGATTGCCATGTTGTATTGTCGATTCGTGAGATGGAACGAATCGAAGAAATTATCGATAATAATATAGACCTTGAATAAATTCTTGTTGGCATGCCTGCTAAAAATGTCGAAGAAAAATTGCCAAGTAACACCAGATATTCAACACATTACAAAAGGTGAGAAAAGGAAGGAAAACTCGTAGCCGAGTAAATTAATTGTGCAGCCGGTCAGGTGCAATATCGACGTGAGATGGAAGGAATTATTACATGATTGAGTCGGTTTCTTTGATGTACTGCAGGATGTATAGCATACAACCTTTTATGAATACTATTTAGATAAGAAATGAAGAAAAAACTAGGGAAATCTTTGTCCAAAGTGGAAAAAATAGACAAAACTTTGTTGGAAATTGTTCCTCAATCATGAAATAAGTCTGTTAATTACCTCGAACGTCGAGATGCATGCGATATACAGCCCTCGGGGTTGTATATGGCATACATACCTCGTTCTGTTTAGGCTTCGTGGAAGACAATATCAAAAGTTATTATATGTAACAACATGCCCCGAGGAAGGGTTTGTGAAAGTCTGAGGGTTATCACTTTGTAATACTGTGATCGCAGAGGAAAACTTTTTCATCCGAATTTTCCGATGCATTAACATCAGGAAAATTAATAGGGGAAGAAATCCTTTCCCTTGTACTATTTTTTTTTCACACTTGCATATCATATGCTGCCATGCTGCAGAATTAAAAGACAAAGAAAAATGCGATCATGGTATTACATGTATTTCAAATAAGACAAACTTAATTTTGTGTTGGAGTATCCCTTTATCATTATGAGTATTACTACTGCAATAGTTACCATAGTTATACTGAAGCTTTCATCATTTGCTTGGAACAAAATTCATTTACAATGTAGTTCCGGTTTTGGCAGCAAATTCATTTCGATATCAACCATGGGTGTTCCACCATTATAGTATCTAGTTTTACTAGAACATTTGTTTGAAAACCTTTAAAATATTTAATGTAATATATTCCTAAACTTTTAAAGCATTTGATGTGCTGGTAAATTGTTTGCTACTCAAGCATTTAACGCAAACTCAGAAAATGTTTGTGAGCCCAGACGGGAATCGACAGAAAGTCTTTATGACGGTTTACGGGTTCGATTCACGTCTGGGGCTCAGAAACATTTTCTGAGTTTGCGTTAAAAGCCTGTATAGTATAATGAAAGGTTATAATCCATGAATTTATCCGCAATTTTTTTATATAATGAAAGATTATAATCCATAAATTTATCACAATTTTATTTAAGATGAAAGCCGAATTGGGAAGAATACTTCAAAATGAAAATGTTGCCAAAGAAATGAAAGAAGCCTTTGAAATAAAAAAACCCAACTTCTAGCAACAATAAGGAACGTAAAGAAGAAAGAGACACAAAACATCCATATGGCAATGGACGAATGTGATTCAACACAAACAAGCGGTCAGTTAATCAATATTATTACACACATTATTTATACATGCAAATTCTTAGGCCATGCAGTTTCAAACCTCGAACTTCTCATGTGCCGAACTTTACATTAGGTGCGGCACATGAAAAGTTCTACGTTTGAAACGGACCATAGTTTGGCTATTACTTCTGTTTCCACTTCCAGATTTCCTTATATTATGGGTATATTATTGTTCTGAAATAGAAATGTTGAATAATAAGACACTAAAACATGTTTAAGTAGCATTTAACTCCAACATAATCTAACTTTATATTTAGAAATGGTAAATTGATTTATATTTGCATCTTTATCAATGGCACTGGGCGAGAAAAAAATGTCGACGACATCTCCAGGAGATTTGTTCTGGAAAATACTGGCTGTAAGTAACATTCTTTAGTTCCCTCGTGTATATAATTAATGCTCGATTAGCCGACCAGACTAGACGAAATAATTTGGAATGTGGTACATAAGCCTAGTTCTCATATCGGCGATGATCGGCGACATATAAGAACTAATCGCAGGAAATTGAAGAGCTAAATGCATTAATATTGTCCTCTTTATTATAAACAACTGATCGCATGAGTCCTCGTAAAATTAATATTTAATTTTTTTCGAATTAAAAAAAATTTAATAAATAATAATTAAAGAAAATTTAATAATTTTCGAATTAAAAAAAAAACGCATGAAATTAACAGTTTACTATGTGATTTCTATTAATTACTCACCTTTATCAATGCCACATTGAAAATTGAAACAACCAGAACTGTTCATAAACTATGGTACTGTAGCTGTAAATTGAGTAATAAAACTTGAGACAGTGATAACTACTCTATTTTAATTGTTAATATTTTTAGTTCCATGAGAGGAATTTCACGTTACTGACACGGGCATGCCACAACCGATATTATGAATTGATATCACAAGATTTGGAACTGGGCAAAACGTATGGAGTAAATCGAAGATCTATTTTGTGCAAGTCAAAATTTTTCCATGTTGTGGATGGTTTACCAGGTGATGCTATGCACGCTATTCTGGAAGGAGTGCTGCGTACAGGTGCAAAGAAATGTTGAAAGTTTTCATCTGTGAACAGAACTATTTCACTTTGGAGCAGTTAAACCAGTCCTAGTATTTATTTGAGAACAGATCAACAGAATTATTGTTCCTCAGGCCAAGTCTCCGTAGCATATTTGTGTTTGCTGGAACATGTTGTATCCATTTTCTTCATTGAATATATAGCTAGAGCATTGAATGCTTAGCTCTGTCAATTTGAGCAAGGTTCGAGATACAATTAAGTCAACTGAATTATATGTTCGTTATAGGAAAGATGTTCATCCAAAATAATTCCTAAGTCGTTAGCAAAGAACACAGGTTTAATCTGTTCATCTAATGTCACTCTCCAACTGCTCGAGTTCGTCTAGTCTTTTGGTAAGCTTTTCAATTTCCGCTAACAGTTCGTTTTGATTCATAATTTGTTTGTTTGAACCACTGCTGCCACCAGTGTAATAAATATACAATATAGTCTTTATTAACAATATAAACGAGTTCAAGGCTACGTTATCTTATTTCTGAGCTAAGTTAACCAACAAAACCGTTAACCAACACGCCAGCAGTTACGTCATTGCATATACAACCGTCTTGCATGTACTTGTCATGCCTAACTATTTAACAACTAACATTATTCACTACACAGGTAATCTTTCTTCTCAGCCTTGGTCCACTTTTCTATCTGGTTTGGTACAATCTGTGACATCTTCAAGTTCTTCAATACCAAGATCGTTCATTTCAGCTGCAACAATACGATAGTCAATAACTTTATATATTGTTATAATTTTAGGATCGTTTGCAATTATGAGTACAACAAAGGTGACTTTGTCACCAAATTCAATACTGGACCATGCTAATATCAGTAACCAACAAGTTACTAAAATTACGCTAGGACAAGTCATCAGCAATATTTGGGGGTGGCACCTAAACCTTAGAAAGCGCACTGTACATGAGGGAGACTTAAGAAAAGTCAAATCGCTTTTACAAGAAACTATGGACAGAATAAAATTATGTTATGGTTATAGTTCACAATGATGAAGGTTCCATCACCAGAAAGAGGCTCTGCAGGAGTTACTGTAGAAGGTCGTCATCTGGTATGCAAGATCTTCGTCACATTGGTTCCGCCCAACATAACAATACGCATACATGGGGATGCAGTTTCGCTGAAAGATATTGTGAAAGAATTTGTTCCGTGACAGTATCATTGTATGACATTGATACAAATTCGTTTGGTAGGGCGTCATCGTTTTGTTTAGGAAATGTAGAAATTCCTGACAGTGATGATCAGGTGCCTGTACATAGCAGAAAGAGTTTGGAAGCGATGTTACAAGAGAGGAACGGTTGAAAGAAGAGATGATAGAATTTTTAGAAAGTGATACTTTGGACCTGAGAAGAATATTTGACCAAATCGAGAATGAGAAGATACCCCATACACGAAGTTACTTTGGGACATGCAAATGAAGCAATTATCCATGAAATCGCCCAAAGGATATCGCTGACATCCGAGGTTTTTCTTATAATTTGAAATGTTTATGCGATACTAGTTATTTTCATGCAAATGTGAATGACTTTCAGGATTGTAAGATTTGCACTTGATTTACATTGCAAGAACCCCAAAGCACTAGATTCTATGCAATAATTTATCGTACTTCCAAGCAATTGTCTTATAAGGTAAATCATGATACAGCAACATTTGATCTTTTTATGGATCTTTTCATTTGCAGAACTACCAAAAGATAATCTGTTTTGCAGGAAAGCATCTACTATTTGAGACAATATTGTTAAACCGTTATTGTTAGATAACTATTAGTTCTAAAATCATTCTTTCACAAACATAGCTGTATTTGGATAATATACAAGATGCATGTATACTGGGGGTGTAGTAAATAAGCTTATTACACGATTGAGTCGGTTTTCTTTGATGTACCGCGGGCTTTATCTAGCATAAAGACCACAAATACTAATTAGATAAGAAATGAAGGAAAAAACTAGGGAAATCTTTGTCCAAGGTGGATAAAATGGACAAAATTTTGTTGGAAAACCTCCTCACTCGTGAAATAAGTCAGATAAAGCACTCGGACGCTGTGCGTCCTCGGGTCTTTATATAGCATAAAGCCCTCCTTGGGCTTTATCTCTTACATAACATACTGTAAACAGAGCAATAGAAACTTGAAATATACTGTTTATATTGAACGAATGTGTGAAGTTGATCGTCCAGGTTGTTGTAGTCTTGAGCAAGACTGTTGTTGGTGACTGACGTTTCGACTGCCTGAGCGGCGGTCAAAATAACCTAGAGATCAGATAATGATTTACAAAGTAGAAGATTATGTATCTTCAAAATATAATCATTTCGAGCAAAAATTCCAAGACTACATAAACAACAAACTAAATATACGAACTAAATATAGACAAGTATAATCACGTCATTAAATATCCAGTAGTTGTAGTCAGGCATCTTCAAAAAGTCAGAAAAGGAATTAAGTTGTCTCTGAACAAAAGTGTTCAAAAAAGGTCGTATCTTGTCATCAAACTCCCCGCTTTTTCACATCAGACTATATATATATTTAAATTGTTGTTGAATTTATGTTGAACAGACATTAATTTGTTTGGTGTTTATGTTGTATCACAGCCAAGTATTAAAAGTCCTTGAGCAATGAACAAGAACATGTGATTCCTTCATTAGATGAATGTATGTGACCAGGTGTCACGTTTTATTTCTATTATTTACTATCTTTTGTTGTTGATATATGGTGTACTATAAATGATTGTATAATTTAATTTATTTAGTTCCCCTTGATCCAAGGGGATGTGTGTACATCTACAAAGAGTGCGTGGCCAGGTTTTATTTCTATTTATCATAATTTACTATCTTTTCATGTTGATATACTGTAAATGATGATTGTACAATTTAATTTATTTAAACGATACATGGATGATCGTCAAGCTCATATCCTCTGAAAGTCCCGGACAGGAATCGAACCTGTAACCTGATTACCAGTGAGATGCTCTAACCATTGAGCTAGAGACTCAAATGGAGAGCGAAGGGTACAATGATGTACTGATTAAATTTATATATGTACTGCCTATATGTACTCCAATCGCCAGACATTTTAATAGTGTCAACCATTCGATTTCGGACATGAAAGTTTGTGCTATCTCACCTTTAACTATCACCAATAACGAACGATTTTCTTTTCTTCAATTCCTCTAAATTCATCGTCTTTGTCTAGCAAGGGTGGACAAAAACACTGGCTTCTCACTTAATTCCCTTATTTATTTTGTTTTGCACAGAGTGACTCATGGGGCTGTCACGATATAACAAAGAACATTGATGAGCAATACACAACTGTGTCATATATATATATCAATATTATTTATTACTGTAGTAAGACTGAGATTTCTTATATCGTGACTACACACAGTCACATGGCTGTAATCAGGGGCGGATCCAGGGGTTGCAACGGTCAGATTTTACAAATTAAATATGCTAATTATGCCATTCCGAGATAAGAATGCTGGTCAGCAATCTGCATCCGACAATCTTACTTTTCAAATTTGTTATTCAAAATGATTCGATAACTTGTAGTACCGATTGAGACCATTGTATAATGCTCCTAATACGTCTTATTATTATTATTTTACATCACACATCACGTGGGTTACGCCGGCTACGTTTTGTCTGAAGATGCCGTCTTGCTTTGATTCAAAATAACTCGATTACTTGAAGTATTCGTAGACCATATTCCAGTTTTGCATAACATCAGTCAGGGTATGGCAGCCCCGTTGCTAAGCTCTCTGAAGGTTGGAGACCTTAGCAACATGCTCCATTTCCGCTTCGCAAGGTGACGGTCAGCTACGGTCAGATTCCCCCCATTCAAAAAATCAAGCAAACCACTCCTGATTCAGGCTGGGACGATGTGAAATATCAGATTCAGCAAAATCGCGCCAAATGATGATGAATTCCAACAACGTTTTACAGTAGCTGTTGGTGGATCCTCGCTTAGGGAACAATACATTGCCAGGAAACACTCGGCGAAGAGAGAAGACAAGCAATAGCATAGTCCGTATTAATTTTAAACTTCCGTCTCCCGAAAATCATGCAGGAATGATGCTCCGTGGACTGAGGTATTAGTTATGAGTAATAAACGTTCATTATATATTCATGTAAATATGTAAATTTTGCCTGTCGTGAATATTATATAGAGCTTGTTTTGTCTTCTTCAGTCTGAATATATTTTTTATTTTCAAAATTCTCGAAAGTACCGACTCTTATATATAGTGGACTCGCTGAGGGAGATGGAAATTATCTAATATTATCTGTTATTATATAGAATACACATCAATGAAATCCCTGGATTTCCCTATTCATGTGAAGTTAAAAATGATATCTTAATGAGCAGTAATATCATTTTTATCTTCACATGTGAAGTTATGGATATTTTATCAATTTCAATATAATACATATAGAGGATATTACACGGTGGTGCGAAGATATGAATATTATCTTTGAGTGGTGAAAACAATATTTCACGAATGAGCATAGTGAATGAGTAAATTTACCACGAGAAGATAATATTCATATGTTCAAGCAACCTTGTAATTTTTTTTATTATGTTTAATCACATAATCGATATCTTCACTAGTGAGGATATGGAAAATATGTCACTGCATAAAACACTCCCATCTATATCATAAAAACAGAATATTAGTAACCAATACTCAAAGATAAATTTCTATCATCACGGTCATGCATGTAATATCCTCAATTTATTTTGTTCTCACTAGGTAATTTAATCCCTAAATGCCCTTGAAACAGGGAAAATGTGTATTAAATGTTTCCCTCAGCATGCATGACTCGGACATGCCTTGCTTGACAGTTTGCATGGAATTTCAAACAATACAAATTATATTTCATCAGTAAGCATGGTATTACAAACTAAGTAATACCATGTCATGTAGGGAAATCAGTGATTAAGGCCCCAGTTACACCATACTGGATTGTTACCTTGCAATGCAGTATACAAATCATAGCAAAAAAGTGTATGAGCTACTAATAAGGTCTCTTGTAAACTATGCACTTTCATTCCTTTTCAAGCTTTTGTTTCCTACAACGTCCTACCACTTTACTCCCACTGATACTCCCTTGAGTATTAAACCTGCCATACACCCTTGACTAGTACTCCCTTTCCCTCAGTCTGTTTGCTGCTCAACTGCGAACATAGCAAATGATTTAATATTTTCACATCTCATTAATTATTAGTTTGTTTTTCCCCATGCATTTCAACTTATGTCACCCTTTTGGCTTATATAAGCCCTATTTATTTTATTTCACCACATTTTACTCTGAAGGGATCTTTTTGCTGCAGAACCAAGATGATTTTACTTTCCTAACTGCTGTTTGAACCTAGACGATATTGACTTACTCTTACATGTAAATAAACTATCATTAACCATTTTTCTGCTGGACCTACATGTAGATGATTTTGAACCGATTATCCTTCCTAATTGCCATTTTGCTGCAGAACCAAGATGATTTTTACCTGATGATTGTTCCTAACTATTATTTTACTGCTGGACCAAGATTATTTTGAACTTAATTATACATTGTCTACATGTAAATACCATTATACTGCAGAACCACTCCTACTATACATGTAACTATCATTTTGCTGCAAAACCAAGATGATCATCCTTCCTAACCGAGTGATTTTAACTGATTATCCCTTCCTAACTACAGTCAAACCTGTATTAAGAAAACCTGTATTATTGTATATAAATATACAAATATGTTAGAAATAGATTGATATACAGTGTGAAGATATTACTATTACATGTTAATATTAATTTGATTATAGAAGATAAAAATTATCTGAAAAATTATAAATTAAAATGATGATAGTGTTTTTGTTCTTCTAAAAAGTTTATAAACAAATTCGACCTCAGAGATTTTACACTTGGTAAAGTTTTTCAGATATCGGTAAGCTATTCCATATATTTACACTAGTAGCCGAAAATGTTCTCCCACCTTCAGTAATACGATTGTATTCAGGTGGGATAAAAGTACATTTGGCATTTTTAGTATTACGAGAATGAATCTCCATTTAACACAAGTAATTTATCCAGATAACTGGGCGTACTTCCCTTTGTCCAATTGATGTATTCAATATTTCATGCATTTGCACAATTGCAATGGGGAATTCAAAAGGTGAAGAAGTTGTCGTCTAACTACGTCAGCTGACCTTCGATCCTTGTAATGGCACTATGAAGACCTGATTCTGCAATTCGGTGGAACTCTTCACATTAACTGATGACATAACGGACAGACATCTTCAAAACGTTTCACGATAACTTCAAACTTGCGATCAGGATATGTAAGCTTCTGAAACATAAACCTAAGTTTATCACATTCATTGAATTGAATTGAATGAATTTATTTAAAGAGGAAGCTTCATCACCAGACCTTTGAAATTTGGGACGACACCCACCTAGGGGGGTCCGTAGTCATGCCCCCTGAAAATTTTTGAAATGCCGTTTTCCTGCATTTTGAGAGCATTTAACACATTTCTTACCCAAATATCGAATTACAAAATGCCCAGTAGTTGATTGTACAATAGTTTTTCTAACATTTGAATTTTATTAAAATTTTCAAATGGCAGATTGTTGAAATAGTCAGCAATCTGAAAAACTTGAAATTACAAAAAGTGTCAGTTATTAAAATATACAATCTACAATATAAAATACAATTAATTAAAAATGTATACATGTCAATAATCTATACTATACTCTTAGAGCTACTAATTTCATTCACTAGTGTCAAGTGAATCCCATTTTCTAACACAATATGGTATAAAACTGTTCTTAAATCGTTCAGTCCAGCATTTAAAAAGTGGATACTTCCGAGGGTTCACAAACTGCCCAGTGCATGAGATTTACAGATAGCTGCGTGAGAATGAAACCGAATACGTGAGAGTTGAGAGGTCTGCATCACCCTAAGGTGCTTTTCATGAAGGGACCTCCAAATAACATTACAATGAAATTTAAATAACAAACTATACATAAAAGATCAAAAACCTATGCAAGTATACATAATTTAAAAGCAAAAACAAGCTATCAATATTCTAAAAAGATTTCCAGTTATAGTTTTAAAAGCGTTAATTGAACTGGAATGTTTTACGTAGTAAGGAAGGTTATTCCATTCCTTAATAAATAAAAAATTATATCTACATTGGCCCCAGTTAGTTTTACATAGTGGTAATACCCTATTATTCCTAAAACGAGTTTCATATGATTGAACTTGAAAATTACATATATTGTCCAGTTGAAAATCAATCATCTTATTTAAAACTTTAAAAACAAATGCAGAGCTGTGAAAAGTCTCCTTTGTTTTAAGGGTTTCCATTTTAGACATTCAAGCGCCAAAGAACTAGATGATTGATTAGGCATGTCCAAAATAATATTGGCAGCCTTATTTTGTGAAAGTTGAATTCTATCCATCAGCGTGTTGTTACATCTGTCGGCCCAGACTATATCTCCATAGTCAAAAAGAGGCAATATAATGGTATTGTAAACCAATTTTCTTGAATATAATGTAAGCAGGTACTTAAGTAATGTTTAATAAACGAGCGAAAGTGTTTTATCAGGTTTAAAACCACGAGCGCGCAGCACGAGTGGTTTTAGACCTGATAAAACACGTCTCACGATTTTATTAAACGGCTTCAAAAACGATGCTCCATGTGGGAGCAATCATGGTAAATACTTGAAGCAGGTATATACATGTATTGTGATATGTAAGGAGAATTTGCATGTTGTTTGGCTACAATCGGTATCGTAAGCGCATTTGTTTGTTGCAAGTGGAACATATGTTAAATGTTTATTCAAGGCAGTAGGTGGGAATACGATTTTCGGGCGTTGTGAGCGTATGGTATGGCGTCGACGCAAACGTTTAGGAAGCCTAAAAGTGGCGAAGAGGAGAAGCAAATGCTCGAAAATGCTGTCCCTAAGTCAACCCGTAGCGTTAATAAATGGTCTATCAAGATGTTCTCGGAGTGGCAGGCAACAAGGTTAAATAAGAAAGCTTCAAACGAACAAAACAATTCAGCTGTTGATACTTCAGTAATTCAAGACTTGGATGTCAACTTGAGTAGCATGTCGGCCGAGACACTCAATTTCTGGTTAACGAAGTTTGTTATGGAGGTGTGTAAAGAGGACGGAGAATGTTATCCTCCTAGAACGCTCTATAGTATTTGTTGTGGGATTCAATTTTTCCGAATAAAATGTTTTGTTCATATTACACTGTTTTCCTTAGCCTCATTAGTATTCTTTATATAAAAAATGCTCACCTTTATTAGTATTCTTTATATAAAGAATACTAATGAGGTTGATGGTGTATTACCGGTTTTAAAGATGTATGCATGTGACCTATTTTCTCGATATGATTGGTTCATTTCCTTATGAATTATTAATGAGTTTTTGAATTCGCTTTAAAATACCCAGCCTCTGCATTATTTTAGCTTGAATATGATCAGTCCATGTCAGATTTTCATTGATGACAACACCAAGGTTCTTAAAATTATCAACTGAAGCAGTTCCTCATCAATCACAAGATTTAAGTTTTCAAGACAGACAGTGGTCAGCAGGTAATCTCGTAGAGATTTTCTAATATCATTAGAGTACCAGGGTGCACAAGGACGAACAGTAACCACACGTTCTTTAAGAGGAGCAAAGAGACCTTTTCTCGATATATGAGCAACCGAAATTTAAAATTATTATAACATCAACCCAAGTCAGTTTTAGGGTATTTGGGTTAGGATTAGGGTTAGCGATTATTTATTTTGAATTTCGGTTTGTTCATATATCGAGAAAGCGCCAGCAAAGACATCAATAGTTGAGTGTAAAACTTCATCATATTGATTAGTTAATGTAATTAAATCAGATGATTCATCAGCAAACGAATTTAAAATCAATGGATTGTAGCTTGCGATAGGATATACGGTTTTTTTTAAACATCGATTTCTGTAGCAATACGTTGAAGCAAATAGCGGAGTGGTCAGAAATAGCAGGATCAACAATGTTCATCCAAAGTATGCCCGCTGGTGTGCGTTGAACCACGAACATGTTGTTTCAGATTAAAAGAATCCAAAATATCATCTAATCGTTTTGACTGGATATTGTTCTGGTCATCAATATGAAAATTGAAATAACCAACTATTATAAGATCGCCAGACAACCTAGAAACTTGTTCAAGAAATCGGGTAAACTCATCAAAAAATAAAATAGGAGTACATTGATTCAAACGAGACGGTAGTGGCCGATAAATAATAAAAATTCTGACAATCTTCAAGTTTGTTAGAAAAGCATCTAGAAACTCAAATGATTTAAATGACCCATCGTGATGATTATTAAGAACTTTCACTGAGAGGCTCTCCTTGAACATCATCCCAAAACACGCCACCCCTGGAATCTCTAGGCATATGTACGAACGAATAACCAGTGGGACACAATATACCAATCTCAAAATCATCAACATTATCAGGTTGCAGCCAGGTTTCTGTTAAGGCAACTATGTCGAGATCTTTGTCAACAACGAAATCTTTAATAGATATGGCTTTGTTTCTTACCGATCGTGTGTTTAAAAGGCAGCAGTTCATACAACGAGATGATTTCGTGGGCGATAAAGGGTTGTTACAATAGGGATTAAATTATTCCGGTTGACAAACCTTCGTGTTCCAAAGCCCAATGGAGGTCGTTCAGTAATATGAATAGCAATTTTATGTCGTTTGAATAACCACCTTTCATTAACCTTTTTACCCGCACGACAACCACGATATTTGTACGATCCAATTCCAGTTATCGACAGAACGACACTTGGTACTAAACCACTAACCTGCATCGATCGACCAATCAACTTATGAAGCATCAAGCGATTTTGAGTGCCAAAGGCAGAAACGGCATGGCAGTGACTCGAATCGCTGTCAACAATCAAACCACAACGAGTAGCACGATAATTCGTTGTCTGACAATTTTGATGTTATAACATTGACATCTGGACCAGGGTTTCTTTCAACGTCCCCATAGATGGCGATATCCATGTTACACAGTATATAAAGACAAGTGTGCCCATGTTTATTCCAGGTACTCTCACATTGAGGACATTTGCTCAGCAAATTCGGTGAGCTGCTGATCTTAACAACCGTAGAGTTTAGTTCACAAACAATTGTAACTTCTCGATCAAGGCAAATTATATGAATAAAAAATAAAAGCAACACAGACTTTAAAAACTTAAAATATTGACAAGAGTAATTTTCCGTGGCCGCCATGTTTAAGGCGCCTTTAACAACCGCTCCGAAAACGTTTTTCGAATGCCTGTAAGCTATGAATGCATTATTTGGAAAACCAAAATTCCTTTTTGGATAAGTTTTATAATTGAAAATATACTCGGAAAAAACGTCGAAAAACACAAACCACCAGCCATATCGGTTTATTCCCACGTGAGATTTTTCCAAGTTTTTCAATTTTTACGTGCGTGTTATTTTCGCGGGTTTGTACCCAGTTCCTTTATCTCAGATTTCTCAGAAGGGTATCTCATCTTGTTCCAAAGATATTCACGTTTTTGTAACATGCAAACGATGCATTATGACGTCTGATCTACTCATACGAACTCCACGAAATTCTCAAGATAAGGAATATATATATATATACAGCTCAACACAATGCACAGTGAAGTGTATCGTCTAGAAAGTTTCAGTACTCATATTCAATCGCAAGGTCAGCCTGTTAATTTTTTTACATTTTGCAGAATAAACTAGTTATTTCCGGATATATGTGTGTGTGTGTATGCGTGTATGTATGTATGTATAACAACTACATCTGGATCACTAGATCTCTAAGTCGCTAGATCTCTAAGTCGCTAGATCTCTGGTTCACAAGATCTCTGCGTCTCGGATCGCGCCGTGCGCGTTCTGAATCACAGTCCTGAGCCGCGAAGGGTCTGGGAACGAGAATGAGTCCTGAGATCTACCCATTGAACTATATATAGACTGGAACGATAACTAGGTAAGCGCGGCCGTATGATTGGATGAAGCCAAAATTCTGATCACTGGGGGGTCGTCGTCAGGCAACGCGCCCGGGCGAGTGCATGGATCATGAACCATATGAATTATGAACAGGTCGACTATTTACAAGAATAAAGTTTTGGAAGTGAATGAGCAACACTATAATAAAGCTCAACGGTCTATGAACAAAGCGATGTCAGACGAGTCGAAGAATATCATGGAAGTCGCTTGACAAAAATTAAGGTAAATACTATAAATATTTCTGGTTTTTAAATAGATTTAACTTGGTTAATTTATGTCTGTCACTTGACTGTCTGTTCAGCAATCAGCACAACAGTTTCGTAATAACGTTTCCCGTAGGTAAACAAACATACAGGTAGTGCGAAATATTGTACTGCTATGCACTTGATCAATTTCATGCGATGATCTTCAAGCACACTTTCATTCATGCCTTGCTCGTGATCTTCAAACAAAGCTTTATGCCTTGCTCGTGATCTTCAAACAAAGCTTGGCGAGATTCAACAAGGAAAGATCTCGAGTACCATCCTGCTTTGTATATTTTTCTCATGATTTACTATCTTGTTACCTACTTTACAGATGATGGCAGATGGTGCCAAATTATTTTACATCATCTGTATACCGTCTTCCAAATGGATAAACATTTGAATTGTGCTATTGTTTGTCAAATGAAGTATGTAATTTATAGATAATATTTGGCATTTCACTCGATCAAACTACATGTTGAAAGGATTTATGGTGAAGGAACATTGTCTGCTATATAGTTCCGTTTCTAAAGTAATTTTCTTTCCAAGTCATTAATCAATTCTGCCATATTATCCAACTTCTTAGGTTTTGCTGCAAATTTCTAACTTTTTGTTTTAATTTTTGTTCTAGTATTTCTCGGTCCTGTTCATTGGAGGGTGTGGCCATTGGTTTCTCTTTTTTTTATAATTGTGGTCACAAAGAACCTTTGCAGCTGGTGACAATGAGTCATCATGAGCAAGAGAATGCTTCAGTGGTATCCCAAGTCATCTTCTACAATCCTCTGTTGTGTTGTGAACATGTACTGTAGAGGAGGATGAAATGTGAGGGACACTGATGGAACTGTATTGGTTTTTATTAATCTGCAGGTGCCATTTGATGATGGGAGAATTGTGTAATCACATGTCTCAAAATGATTGCTGCAGATTTGGCAACTTTTAGTTGCCTTCCATGTTTATATCATCTTGTGTTCCCCTGACTGCATTGTCCCACTTCACAAGGAAATGATAATGGCATTCCATGATTTTTAGATAAATTTTGATAGTTAAAATGTGTGTATTTGACAATGTATATAATTATTTGATCATTAAATATGTGTAATTCTCACATTACTTTGCCCTCTTTGAAAAACTCATTTTCTGTGTCTTGACTACATTTCCTTTGTGAACTTTGGCACCCAAATACTGCACATATATATGCCATGTTCACTTAATTGCACTTGATGAATAAATGACCTTTATTTTAACTTTTAAATAGGTTTTTTCTGAATTTGTCAGTATTTTCGCAAAAAAATATATCACTCTGCTGACCGGGGAGGACATCCAAATTTCATAAACATAACAAGTTGTAATGTTTCGTCGTAAATTGTACGTTTAAACACTATTTGTGTGTGGTGCCAAGCTAAAAACGTAATGAATAGCTAGTTTTTTGGATCAACTTGATTAATCTCTGGTCCAAAAATATCAAATATTCAGAAAAGTGCCAAAAATGTATAGAAAACCCAAATGACCGCGCATTTATTGAACTCAAATTTCGCAATGTTTTGTCAAATATTTGCTGTTAAGTTTTAATAATTACTTGGGCTACTATGGTAAGCCCAAGTCTTAACAAGGGCTTCATTAGTTTTGGGGTTCCAGAATTGTGCAAAATTGCGCAATAACTCGTACCCAGGGTCTTCACTCTTGCCTCAATGTTCCTTGCCTTCACCCTTGTTGTCAATGAATCGCAGTCTGAAAAGCATTTACGAGACCTGTAAACCCGCAAACCATTGCAAAGATTCTCTCCAAGATGAGAGAAACACAGATGAGAGTTCAATCGTGAAGACGGAATGCACAGCCGAAGGACAGGGAAATATTATTATACTGTGTTGACATTTTATATCCCGTGAAACTCCGTAATATCAAGCATGAAATGTTGTGTTTTTGTCCGATTTAAATCAATTCTACATCGAAATCATCACTTGAATCTGGCGAATCGAACGCTGTAGATTTCGTCTACTTAAAATGTGAAGATCAGATGTTATATGAGAAAATGCGTAAGGGATTAAAGCGAGACTCGTCTTTAAAATCAAAGGACATATATGGCTTCAAGATCTATTCCTCGTTTTAATACCCGATGATTTAATGCTTTTATGTCCATTAAACCGATGTAATTTCGTAACAGATATGTTTTGTATACCTTGCCGTTGATTTTTATATGAATTTTGACACACGAAGATCTTCAATCGAACAGATAATAGAAAAAATATAGCATTGCCGTGTTTAGTGTTTTCGTCTGCGTGTCAGGCTAGCCTGTGAGTGCTGCACAATGCCTTCAGTGGCCTGATGAATATAAGACAAGTGAGCGCCAATGCATACCCATCTCCGCAGGCAATATGCACGCTATGTCCCTAAAATTAGTAGCCCAAGTTAACGCCTAGCGGGCATCTTGTTATTTTCTAAATTAATGGCCGGATCGGCCATTTTGCCTAACAAAAGGACTGGATGGAGTTCATGGCTGCCCCATGGTTGGCTTCTAGTTCCAGGCCCTAGTTATCGTTCCAGTCCATATATAGTTCAATGGATCTACCCTCTTCAATCTCGTACCCAGGCCTCCTCTTGAGGCGCAAATATGTCACGTTGTCATTTTATTCGGGCTGCTGAAGGATGAGATCAAATATGGCAATCGAAGTGAAAAGTACTGGTGATTTAGAGAGCGAGTTGTCCAAAATAGAGATTAATTGGGATGAAATCGGAAAACACGGTGTATAGATGGCTTTCAACGTTAGCAAAGAGTCATGGAACCACTGAATAACTATTGCTTTGCAGTGCGATTCAACAAGTGTGATTCTCGGCAAGACAACCGTAAAGCGGTTTCAGAATTTGCATGAATATGCAAATTTGTTCCTGATAGCTCTTGCCCCTTCTTGATCCGGGAAAACACCTGCTTGTTGCGTTCGCCCAATAGTGAACTATGTTGAAGATAAGGCAAAAACAAGTTTTCTTGTCGATGACACCACGTGCAATGGGTTATTCAAATTCTACAACGCAAAGAAGACGGTAACGCCAATGCTTTGCGTCGACGAAGCGTACCCGCTACTCAAAACCGTGGCCTTCCCGACCAAGGCATGCGGTCAGACTTCTCTTAGCGTGGAGAGGCTTTGCAAATGATATTGGTACTGTGACTATTGGTACTGCTTCAAAGGAAATAAAGGCGCAAGAAGGACAAAAAGTTAAAAAAGTTCGCAATGGACTTGTTAAGGGTTTTATGCAATACTTCATTACGATGGGATATTTGAAAGACATCCTTTATTTATATGTTTCCGTAAATTTTCTATCCTTTTAACAGCAGCAATAGGAAGGACAAGCATATTGTCAACTTTTACAGAGCTCCATTGTTTCATAAACATCAATATTCTTTATCATAATTTCAGTTGAAGGTGTATGCATTGTTCGTACTTTTCCTCTGTCGTCAGAACACCTTATGATAAGCTGTAAATCATTCCTCATATTTTGCCGCATTTGTTTTAGAATGGATTCCTTCTGACCTCTCTTTGGAATTTTTTTAACAATTATTTGTATTGCATGAAAAGTATCCAGTTTAACATGTACAAAGGGAAATATATGCTGTAATTTCTTACTCCAATGGCAACAATTGTCCAAAAATATGTAATCAACTGTTTCCTGTTGATCATCCAATCTCTCTTTCAAATTCTGTAAAAGGTCTTCTATATCATGAAATGCAGTTCCTTTGCATAATCTCCATGTTAAGAGGGTGTCATATACTTTGATCCAGGATTTATTCCACCAAAATCCAATGTTTGCTGCAACTTTAAAAGTATGATCACAACTTAGCCATTTCCTGGCTGTCATTTGACACATGCTTCGACTACACAACATTTCATTTTCGAAATATTCCTGTATAATGCACGCTGTGATTATCTTCTCACCTGGTCTAAAGTGTTTGTTATTGAATGGCGGAAAAGTAAATGATTCTTTAAAATTAGTGTTATCTCCAGAAATGGTGCAATACATTCTTATTTGGTTCTTGTGTGCATCTTTCTTCCTCACATACGCAGTAAACATCGTCTGTTGCCAAAGGACCTGTATTTCTGATGTTGATAATCCGGTTTGCATATGTGTGATGATAAAGTCATAAAGCTCTATTGTTATGCCTCCTTTATGAAATAGCATAAAACCTGGAGTAAGCAATCCTTTTAGTTGTGACAAAACCTCTGGGTCATGAGCTATTATTTGATGTCTATGACGACAAGAATATACCCTACTAACAAGAAGTACGTCATTGTTTAGACCATAAATGTTAAGACGTTATGGAACAAGATGGACATGTTATTGGCAAACCAGGAAACAGCATCATTGGATCTCAAATAATTAAATCTTCAACTAATAATCCTTTACGTTCTACGTAAAATGCTCCACCATTTGACATTGCCTGGGCATTGCCAGACGGACCAAAAGTAAAACTATTGTACGTTAGAACAACAGGTGACATGAAATACATCTCAGGAGATTCGTTCAAATGCGCGAGTACATGTCGAATAAACCTTTTTGAGATTTCAGAGAAACAAGTATAACATTCAATAACATAAATAGCATGCAAGCTGACTTTATCGCAACGTATTTCACCCCTTCGTTTCTAGCGATCTAGTGATCCAGATGTAGTTGTTATACACACACACACACCTGCTTTTTTATATGTCTGATATTATAAAGACACAACTGACGACATACATACTGACATACATACATACATATACTGCACTCTAGCTATTTTGATGACGTCAGTTGTGTCCATTTCCTGCATTCTGAGAGCACTTTGGAGCAAAATTTAAAGGTCTTAAATAGCGATTTTTTTAATAGTGTTAATTTAATTTAGAAAAACATTTGGTCCAAATGTGGACTAGTTTCATTTTGCATGTAATTTTTCTGTACGTTAGCAAAAATAAGATTATTTTGATACTGAGTAATGAAAAGAAGAAAACATTATGTCATGTGAACACAGTGGCAGGGAAAAACAAAAGCTACTGTATAGAACAATTGACCTGGCTGTTTTGCTCTATATAAGAGCTCATTAGTATGCTTAGGAAACACTAAAACCATAACACTTGTGTGTTTTAGTCAGTGAACCAACATGGATGGCCTGGTCCATTGGTAGAACTTGACCTATGTGGTGGACCCAAAGCTATCTGGTTTTAAGGTGCCAGAAACCCACCTTTCACACCTGGTTAGAAGAGGGAGACCATATGGGATTGGGATATTTAATGCATGTGAAGTTGCTCAGTTTTCCACACCATCCTCATATTAAACCATATACCAAACTGGAATTCATTAATCAATATTTATTGCATGAAAAGTTTGCATTAGGAAAAGTTCAATAGATGTCAGCAGACTCTACCAATACCAATGAAACCGAACTGTATAAACAGTTTCCAGCAGCTTCAGACCTATACTAGACATACGTTTCGCAATAACCCCCGCCCGCCTGTTCTCAATCTCGTACACAGAGCCAACCTAGAGTTTCATCCACCCCCTGCGGGATTTTCCCCATCACTGGTCCCCAGACCTCGCACGTCGTGTATTTGTGTATTTCACTGTTGAAGCACGGTGCATAGATGTTGAACGTTATCTCGGCCAATATTTAACCGATTTCAATTCTGAAAACAGATTTGGAATTACCAAGTCTAAATACATAACATACGTGTGTATTATATTACGATAACGTGTATACATTTCGTAAAAACCTGTTTATGTAACTTCGTCGTATATTATTTTGAACGTTATCTCGGTCAATATTTCACCGTTTTCAATTCTGAAAACAGATTTGGAATTACCGAGTCTAAATACATACTATTCGTGCCTATTATGTTACACAAACGTGTACGCCCTTCGTAAAAACCTGCTTATGTTATCATAGGACATATGTTATCATAGGAATATGATATCATAGGACATTGAAGAACTCATATGTCATATCGACTATACGGTCTCACTCTGAGACTACTGACTCAAATTTAAAGGCACAATCCAGTTCAAATATCAATAAAATCTAACGGGACTTGACCAAAGGCATTAGGCCGTGAGCATTTGAAATTCATAACATTTGCCACGCAAAATGGCCGGCCCGTGGCAAGCGCGACATATGCTAATGTTGAGTCTTTGACATTCATGAATACTATAGCAGACAGCAAGACGCTACTGATAACATAGGCTAAGTTTTGACAGCTATTAAAGAAGAGTTTGTAGACTTGGAAGCCTCTGCAGAGGAGAGAGGACTTACCTTACAGCAACACAAGACTTCCCTAGTTTCTTTACACTTGCATGCTGTGGAATATGAACATCTCGACGCCTAAATGTCTGCTCAAGAAGCTCGAAGTACTTCGAATTCAGTCATTCAAATGCTCCTCCAAAGAAACCAGTTGACGACTGCTTAATCTAAATGACATCGCTGTTCTGAAAATCAGATGCTACGCGTTCGAAAACGCTTAGAAAACTCATGACCGATACAACAGCTAGTGTCCAAAGTGAGCTTCGTAGAATAAATTAAATCCTCAGCAGATCAGTCAGAATAATTAATATCAACGCAGGAGCTAATCAGATGGCTTATATTCCAGAGACATTTCAGTCAGATCAGTCAAAATGACGTCAGATCAGTCAAAATGACGTAACACTGAGTTGCGTCCAATCAAATTGCTCTGCAGATCAGTCAAAATGGAGGGCAAATCAGTCAACCGCGTTAACGCGGGCTCTGGGAACGAGATGGAGCAGTCCGGCCGCTCATTTCCGGTTGACCCACTTCCGACTAACAAAATACGCTGTTTGGATACAGATTGCGAAATCTTTACTGCGCCTGAAGGTAGGGTCGGATTTTTTCACGCTCGCAAATTTTTACGTCAGTCGCGTGACTGATTTGACTTACGCTAAATCCGCCCCTGATAATATAAAGTTTCAGACACTCTACTGAAACTGGATACAAACAGTTTGTTGTTGCACTCTCCCATAGATTCCTAACTACACATCTGCTAATATTTCATCTGCTGGTATGGCATTCTGTTCTGCATCCAAACTTTGCTTTTGAAAGGCCATCTCTGCAAGTTTGAAAATGCTGACTATCGTAGAGTTGGGGGTGACCACAAGTCCTCTTTATAATGAAGAAACAAATTCTTCATTTATCTCATCTTAGAATTCCAATCTATAGAATTTTTACTTTTTCTATATAACGATTGAATACAAAATCCACCAATATATGCCAGTGGGCCTAACACAAACAGTAAACTTTACTTAAACAATGTATTCTAAACTTGGGTTTAGATTAAATGAGAACTTAAGGATAAGCGTGAAAATATGATGGGAAATTTGAAATATCACGAAACAAGATAAAGACCTGGTTAAAACAACAAGATGCTTATACTCCGGATAAACCAGTGTGACACCGATTAAAAAGAAAGAATAATTGTTGCAGCAATAAAAGTGGGAGGCGGATCTGGTTGTCATGGATTCGTTGAGTAAAGCAAACAATGGTTATAAGTACATTTTAACAGTTATTGATGTCTTATCCAAGTATGCGTGGGTTAAGTCTGGAGAGAACCTGATTAAAGCGTTTAAGAAATATAGGTTAAAGTACGAGGGAGAGGTTTTTATTCAATTGTGTGGCCCTCGGTCTTTACAATTAAATAAAAACCGATACCCGAGTACTTTAACTTGTTTATATGCTCAGCAGACCATATTCTTTTGTTCTTCGGAGGTTTTCTAATTATCATGCTTCAAATAACTTGTTTTAAAAAGAGAGCAATTAGGGAATTGGAAATGCATTCTATTATTACGTTGTGTGTATGCATGGATGGATGGTTTTGTTCCAAATACAATAAATATTTGTTATGCTAATTTTCAAGATAAATTGGTCGGAGGTTATTATTTTTGCGTAATAACCGGTTTTTATTTTGCCGTAATAACTTTCAAAATTTCGGAGAAATCAAATACCACTGCCTGCTTTTAGAATGAAGGTCATTACGGAAAAGTTAAAAACCGACGAAGAACAAAAGAATATGGTCTGATAAGTTTATAAGATATGTATGAAAGGCAGATGCCCCAAGAAACCTCATACGAATAGAGGAACTGGATTTACTAACAGACCATTTCAGATGCTTTTGAAAGATTGTACAACATTTCGTTTTTCCCTATGCACTATGACACCAAAAGCGTCTATTGTTGAACGATTTAATCGAACGCTCAAAGGAAAGTGGAAGTATTTTACAGCTAACAACGACAACAGACGTTTTACGGCCCTTTTCCCCGCTTACGCAGGGGTTGGCCGGTGGTTCCCCACGACAGTTTCCTCCACTTTCCTCGATCATTAGCATCTTCCCTCTTCAGCCCACTCTCTCTCATATCCCTCTCCACTACCTGGCTCCATGTCATCCTTGGCCTTCCTCTTCCTCTTGCACCATCAACCTCAAGTGACATACACCTCTTCACCCAGTCACCATCATCTTTCCGCAGCACATGTCCCAGCCACCTTAATCGGCTCCTCTTTACCACATTTTACAGCTAAGAATACACTAATTGTATGGTCAATGTCACAAGACTTTATTGGTGGTTCAAAAACTGTAAAAGCAGAAAAACAGTTCTCAACGAGACTCTCCATCAGTGTGCATGTCTGTGCAAGGTTAACTCTCAGGCCTAGTTCAAACGTTTAACTTCTCATGTTCTGAATCTAATGTGAACATTAAGTGCATGAAAAGTTCGACATATGAATCAATTAAGTTCGACTGGAAATTAAATTCGACCTGGCCAATCGAATAATACGACTAAAGTTTGACACTCATTCAAACGTCGAATTTCTCATGCATAAATTATTTATTACCTAAAATTTCGCATTTTTTGTTAAATGTCATGCACACAAAAGAACGCGCGAAATGCTGAGGCAAAATGGTGGCAAACGATGTGCTCTACTTGTTTCGACAATACGAAGTATGTTTGTTTGGTATATTTTACCATTTTGCAATAAATGTTCGGTATTCGAAGAAAATTAAGACATCCCAGGATGGAAAATTGGTAAATCCGTTGGATATTGCAATATGTGCTACAAGGAAAAGAACACGAAAGAAAAAGCTACAAACAAGACTATCAAAAGGTAATACTATATATAATAAAAAGCAGGGCCGTACATAGTGGGGGGCAGCAGGGGCAACTGCCCCCCCAGAAAAAACCAAGATATGTTTTTTAATAAGTTGATTATCAATTTATTATAGGTATTCAGACAATTATTTAATTTGAGTGCTGAAATGCGACGTAAACATAAATAATTCGTCTTGAAAATTTCAAATTTAAATGCCTATTTTGATTTTGATTCTGTCAAGAGCGAACCGGCGACCATGCGGTATAAACAACCGCGTCTGCATACGTCTTGTAAGTTTAATATCAAAACAACCACTCTTTACTAGATAAGTAATAGGAGTAGAGAACATACCAGACACATGGTGTTCTGTCTATTTCGTTAACAATGGGCTTGCTTATCTTTAAAAAAGTCTAAATATTACCAGACCTTACAGATAAATTTTTCAGAATGTTCCTCGCAAAAATACCCAGAAATGCTCTTCTGGAGCTTTCAAAATTAAAATTTTTCTGGGGGCATACCCCCAGGCCCCCCTATAGAGAGGTCCCCGGCAAACACAAACTTCACAGAATTTGTCTTACTGCCCCCCTGCCAAAATAATCCTGCGTACGGCTCTGATAAAAAGGTACGTTTTCTTTCTTGAACAAAAAATTACGGAATAATATCGTTTATCGCAGCTGCCATTCTATTCCTGTCCAGTGTCCATTCCGTAATTTTCAGCCGCCAGATAAATCATATGTACTGTACTTCTAGTACGTATTCCATATAAGGAAGTGACCGATGAGCAAATACATGGCGCTCATACCATGGGATTGTTAACACGTTACGATATGTTCGATTATCCGCTGTTTTTAAGAAAACTACATTCGCTAGCCTGATAAGTTGTACGCATATTGTAAACAGATAATTTATCTTTGTTTTAATATATATTGTAGCTTTGGGAGTTGATTATTTCTTAAGAAAACGTTCGTCGAAGACAGCCGAAAGTTCGTGTTTTTGTTTACAAGATGGTATCCGTATTGCGAAAATTATATTTTTGGGCATGTTCGATTATCCGCGCTTTAAAAGAGAACTAAGTTACCTATCGGGATAAAGCTGTACGTATGTTGTAAATAGATAATTTAACTTTCGTTTGATATATTCTATAGCTTTCATTCATCATTGGAGCGATTACGTGTAACTATTATGAGATTCAATAGACAATATTGAGATAATATTTCAATATTGTCTATTAAACAATATAACAATACATATTCGATAAAAGTGACTGCCCAACCGGGAATCGAACCCTGGTCTCCGAATCAACGTTTCGGCGCTCTGACCTTTGAGCTAATGAGATGCACAAAGCTAGTTGGAATCCTTTCAAATCGTCTAAATGAAGTTTCTTAATCTGTTGAACGCTATCAAAGTTTCACCGTTTGTTTCGAAACTGTTTTTCCTTGTACTAGAAATGTCCTTTACGATGTTTTACGAACATCGTAAAACGATTTCGCAAGGGGGCATCTGGTCCTAACAGGGATCCGCGGAAATTCGGAAAAGTCCGCGAATTTGGAAGGAAATTCGACCAAAGCGAATTGCATAACATCAAGTGTTATGTAAACATACATTACCACCGAATCAACGTTTCGGCGATTTCGCAATCTACTTTTTTACATTGTGCATCAATATGCTCTCTCCATTTTAATTCTTCATCCAGAATAATCCCTAATACTTTCTTGTTTATGACCTGTTTAATGTTATAGCTACCAATTGTTATGTTGGGGTTTCCTGGAAATTGTTTCAATTTTCTATTTGATGCTATTAACACAAATTCTGTTTTTTCTGTGTTAAGAGTTAGCTTGTTTGTCTCTAGCCAGATATTAACATTATGCAGGTCATTGTTATCTTATTTTCAATCTCTAAAAGCGAAGTACCAGAGCTTGATATACTTGTATCGTCTGCAAACATTGAGGCCTGGGTTTGTTCCAGGCAATTTGGAAGATCATTAATATATACTGAAAATAATAATGGACCTAAATTAGAACCCTGCGGTACTCCTAGTTGGTACTAGTGTCTCATACCCTTGTCTCACCGGTGAGACACATGTATCCCGTTGGTGTGGTTGTTTTCAGAACACAGAACAAGTACCATGCCGGTGAGACAATGTCTCCACAACCACACAACGATGTCTCACCGACGTACCATGACGATGTACCATACAACCACATAATGCGTGCCACGTCTCACCGGTGAGACACATGCATACCATGTCTCACCGGTGAGACACATGCATCATCATGGTACATGGTGTGGTTGAAGAAAAAGTCTCCCCGCTGCATTGTATGTGAGTTGGTACTCCTGTCTCACACCCTTGTCTCACCGGTGAGACACATGTATCCCACTGGTGTGGTTGTTTTCAGAACACAGAACAAGTACCATACAGGTGAGACAATATCTCCACAACCACACAACGATGTCTCACCGATGTCTCACACCCTTGTCTCACCGGTGAGACACATGCATCGTATGGTACATCGTCATGGTACACTGGTGAGACATGGTGTGGTTGAGGTTGTCTCCCTGCTGCGTTGTATGTGAGTTGGTACTACTGTCTCACACCCTTGTCTCACTGGTGAGACACATGTATCCCACTGGTGTGGTTGTTTTCACAACACAGAACAAGTACCATGCCGGTGAGACAATGTCTCCACAACCACACAACGATGTCTCACCGACGTACCATGACGATGTACCATACAACCACATAATGCGTGCCATGTCTCACCTGCAAGTTTTGTAAGGGAGTTAAGACGCGCCATTTTACCATAGCCAGGACGTTTTTGCTTTCTATACCTCCCAAATCGGTATTGCCTGACCCAAATTAATTACGAACCCAAATGTGGAGCGGAAAGTCCCCAAATACCTCATTAAGGTCGATGCTATTTCCCTTGTCGAGCACCCAGTTCTTGACCAGCACGCTAGTTGCAGCTCACCAGTGCAGTAGACACCAAACCACCAGTGATCTACCAGCAGCTCTCTACTGCACTAGCCATGAGCAGGCTAGTGCAACGGCGCCATCTGCCATCACTAAACAAGATTCCCAATGCGGGCGCAAGTTTTGTAAGGGAGTTACAGTTTATTCAAAGAGTTAACGATTATGATGTTTGGATTGTTATAGCACTTTTTGCAAACAATTTCTTGTCCTAAATATTGTCGAAGCTGCATGTCCATTTATCAAAGTCCTAGGCTATTACAGCTGACGGAAAGAAACACGGAAATGGACTAAAGTCATCAAAGTTGACGTCCCAACCAGGGTCTTAGCTAGGATTTGTCAATGTGGCCGTGTTTTTAATAATTAGGGAGTACGTTTCGAGTGCCGAATACACGATATTTTTAGGGGGTCCGGGGGCATGCACCCCCTGAACATTTTGAAAATTTGGGTCTCTGAAATGGCATTTCCAGCGTTCTGAGAACACATTTTGGGGGAGAAATTTGTCTTGTAAAAGACCTTTAAAATGGTGCACTTTAAAGTGAAAAAACCTCTTATGTCCATATTCTGTGTCGCCGTATTTCTATTTTAAAATTCTTCCCGAGTTCCCGTTCTTTTCCGCCATTGAATGAATACACAGGGTTACATGAAGTTGCAACTAAAGTGGCGGACGGTATGTGCGCGGACTCACATTTACGATCGCTGGTGCATTCAAGGATAAGTTTACGAAATTTAAATGTAAAAACGTCAACATTCAACAAGTCAATCAATCAATCAATCAATCAATCAATCTGTTTAATTAAAACCAATTTGCAGTTTTTTAAAGGAAAAACTGAATTACATGGAGTACTAATATAACATAAAATTTACAATTCATAATCTTAATATATATATATATATATTATGTACAATAATGTTTATTTAGTTAGGACTGTTAATTAACTATAAAACTAATAATATTTCCTAGTCACGAAGTTCTTTAACCGTTCAGTGGTTTCTGGCCATAAAATTTGTTCAACCATTCTGTCGTTCCTTAAGTCATAATCATGAGTTTTAACCCCGGACGAATTTCCATAATTTTAGTCAAAGGGTTGTAGGGTGAAGCATCACGTCGCAAAGATTCGACGAATTTCTTGCAAGAGATGTCTCTACGAGTACTCAAATACTGTAAGTTTGAAATTTCAAGGGCTTCATCATATAACAGATCTGGATAAGCTATTCTCAATGCTCTCTTTTGAACAGATTCGAGAATGTCAGATAATGATTTAGGTATTGACGACCACACAGGGGATGCATATTCAATTCTGGATCTAATGAATGAGATATATATTTGTACAATGTGAGATGCTTGAAGACCAGCCTTTTTTAACAGACGCAATGCGTATAAGGGAGAATTTGCCTTTTTCAATACCATGTCAACATGAGTATTCCATGACAAGTCGTTTGATATCCATACACCTAGGAGCTTGAAAGAGGACACAGTTTCCACCGGTTTACCTGTAATATAGATCGGGTTTTCATTATCAGATCCTTTATATTTAAGAAAGCTGATCAACATCTGTTTGCATTTCTTATAATTTAGTTCCATTCCGCGTTCTGAAGCGTAGTCCGAGATTTCATTTACGACTAATGGCATTAAACTGGGTGAAAAACGTGGTATAATCTCTAAGGCCGAGGTGTCATCCACATACTTGGTCCTACCAGGCCAGTTTTTGAGTAAGGAATTAATAAGAATAGCAAACAATAATGGACCCAACTTTGTACCTTGTGGTAAGCCACCATTTGTTTTCTTCCAAGAGGACATAGAAGTTCCCACACGAACACATTGTTCACGATCGCAGAGGAAGGCTTTAATCCACCGAATTATAGAGGGATGGATATCAAGCAGGATTAACTGTTTAATAATAACATTGTGATCTACTAGATCAAAACCTTTCTTAAAATCTGCAAAGAACAATCTAGCAGTACATGAACCTCTCTCAAGAGCAACCAAGATTGAATGTAAAAGGTACACCAAAGCGTGGGTTGTTGATTTCTTTGGGAGTGCAAATTGTTTAGTGTCAAGTTTATTTATAACTTCAGGAAAAAATGTGTCCAAAGTACAATCCTCCATAACTTTGGCGATCTGAGATGTTAAGGATATTGGTCGTAGGTCGTCTTCAATACTCTTTGGGGGTGATACCTTAGGGACAGACACTACAATAGATCTCTTCAATGCCTTCGGGAAGGTGCCTTGTGTCATGGATGAGTTGAAAATGTCCGAGATAACTGGGGCAAGCTCAAAGGCAAATGTTTTCAGGATTTTATTTGGAAACATGTCAGGACCCGGTGATTTTGAGGTTTTAATTTTACAAAGTTTCTTATAGATCTGTTGGGCGTCGACAAGGGGAAATCATTTGGTACTTCTAGGTCCTCCTGGTTTTCGTCGAGAGTTAGAGGATCAAAATGTGATGTAAGGGCAGTAAGAAAGTTATTAAAATTTCAGGCCAATTCTTCACAGTTCCAGACATCATCAGAAAATAACTGAGAATACCAAGAATTTTTTGACGAGACCACCAATGGCTTTCACTTCTTTCCACCATCTTGCCGGGTTAGAATTTTTCAATTTCTCGATTGACCTCATATAGTAGATCTTTCGTGCAACTTTATTGGACTCTGTTACGCCAATATTTATAAATATCTGAATTTTTCCCGCTTTCATGTAAAGCTTTTTGACGTCTCCCAATAGCAGACTTTATTGATGACGTCATCCAAGGCTTATCACACTTTCGTACTTTAATCCGTTCCAAAGGAAAAAATTTTCAATCATCGTAATCATTGTATCGTTAAACTTTTCATATTTTATATCACAGTCATGGATATCCAAGATGGGAGACCAATCAAATGTAGAGATATATCATCCAAAAGGCCGTATCCTGCTATCTCTGAGATCGCGTTTCCATATATGTGAATTATCTGGCTTTGAGGGAGAAGGTTGGGCTTTCATAAGAATCGTATAATGATCACTGGTTCCGATGGGAGGGAGTTGAATTGATTCATAAATGTTAACCACCTTTGAGTTGGTTATACACCAGTCTAAAATTACATCGGCTCTGGTAGCTACCTTGACTATCTGCGTCAGGCCAGTGATTCTTTTAAGATGGTTTGCATCGAAACCCGTGCTTCTAAAATTGAAGTCGCCAGTAATTAGGACTAGAGCTTCAGGGTGGGAATATAAAAATGAGTCAACATTGGTTTGAATGTGTGAATACAATTCTACATTTTCAGTTTGGCGGGATGCTGTGGAGTGGTAAACAACAGCCAGCAAGATAACCGAGACAGAGCGGGGTAACTTCTTTGGTCTTACTGATAACCACAGTGACTCAATCGAAAAGTTTTCAAATTCCTCAATTCATCTACAATAAATATTGCTATTTATGTAGGCACAAACACCTCTGCCGTTTGAAACCAGTCTATCGTTCCTAAACAGATTGAAATTAGATAAGGATACCAGATTGTCAGGAATTGTAGGGGATAACCAAGTCTCTGTAATGCAGACCATGTTCGTTTGATTAAAAGACACCACAGCGTCAAGTTCGTCGATCTTGGGCGTGAGGGAGCGGAGATTACAAATTAAACGGTTTGGTAGTTTGGTGGAGGGTAACGTAGATACAAATTTTATGCGTTCAAATGTATTAACTTTTTGGACTGAGTGAAGGTATCGTGATGGGGTCGATTCTGATAGATCGCTGATCAGGGAAAACATAGGAATACGTGTGGAGGAGGACTCAAGGGAAATACATGAAGTGGAGCTCTGTTTAGAAGGATTTAGTAAAATCTGTTCCGGTGGATCTGGGAGGATAATCAGGGAAAACTGGACGAGGGTAGTGGGATTTCCATTAACGGCCTTGGATATAGGGGTCGCCATGGGTGTAGGCTGTACGGTTGTAGCTGCGGAGGTTGGGCTGTGTGGACGTTTGGTGGCAATGATACTTGCGCTCGGGATAAAAAAGAGACAGGTGGCGAATGGCTACTAGTAGTGGTTCTTAATACCGACCTTCTGGTTGGGACCCAAGCGTGGGAGAAATCGCATCGATCGTCTTTCAGACAGAAACCTCTGTTCTGCAGGAAAGGAGAGGGTTGTCCAATACTGTCGAATAGATTCCAATCGTACGATTCGTGAAATTCGTGGGTATGCGTTAGGAGGTGAACATTTTGGGATATGTAGTGGTTAAAGTGTATCTGAGAGGATAAACAAATTGTTGAGGCGGTAGTTGGAAAGTCCGTCCAATCGTCCGATTCGTCCGATCGTGACGGATCGTGAGATTGGTGAGGTTAACTAGTGTTATACTGCATGTGTCTTAGGCAGATACAGCGAAAAATCCGTCCAATCGTCCGATTCGTCCGATTTGTCCGATCGTGACGGATCGTGAGATTGGTGAGCTTGACTAGTGTTATATACTGCATGTGGCTTAGGTAGAAGAGGTACAGCGAAAAATCCGTCCAATCGTCCGATTCGTCCGATTTGTCCGATCGTGACGGATCGTGAGATTGGTGAGCTTGACTAGTGTTATATACTGCATGTGGCTTAGGTAGAAGAGGTACAGCGAAAAATCCGTCCAATCGTCCGATTCGTCCGATTTGTCCGATCGTGACGGATCGTTAGATTGGTGAGGTTAACTAGTGTTATACTGCATGTGGCTTAGGTAGAAGAGGTACAGCGAAAAATCCGTCCAATCGTCCGATTCGTCCGATTTGTCCGATCGTGACGGATCGTGAGATTGGTGAGGTTGACTGAGGGCACACTGCGAAGAGGTACAGCGAAAAATCCGTCCAATCGTCCGATTCGTCCGATTTGTCCGATCGTGAGATTGGTGAGGTTGACTAGTTGAGGGCACACTGCGAAGAGGTACAGCGAAAAATCCGTCCAATCGTCCGATTTGTCCGATCGTGACGGATCGTGAGATTGGTGAGGTTAACTAGTGTTATACTGCATATGGCTTAGGTAGAAGAGGTACAGCGCAAATCCGTCCAATCGTCCGATTCGTCCGATTTGTCCGATCGTGACGGATCGTTAGATTGGTGAGGTTAACTAGTGTTATACTGCATGTGGCTTAGGTAGAAGAGGTACAGCAAAAAATCCGTCCAATCGTCCGATTCGTCCGATTTGTCCGATCGTGACGGATCGTGAGATTGGTGAAGTTGACTGAGGGCACACTACGAAGAGGTACAGCAAAAAATCCGTCCAATCGTCCGATTCGTCCGATTTGTCCGATCGTGACGGATCGTTAGATTGGTGAGGTTAACTAGTGTTATACTGCATGTGGCTTAGGTAGAAGAGGTACAGCGAAAAATCCGTCCAATCGTCCGATTCGTCCGATTTGTCCGATCGTGACGGATCGTGAGATTGGTGAGGTTGACTGAGGGCACACTGCGAAGAGGTACAGCGAAAAATCCGTCCGATTTGTCCGATCGTGAGATTGGTGAGGTTAACTGAGGGCACACTGCGAAGAGGTCCAGCGAAAAATCCGTCCAATCGTCCGATTCGTCCGATTTGTCCGATCGTGACGGATCGTGAGATTGGTGAGGTTAACTAGTATTATACTGCATGTGGCTTAGGTAGAAGAGGTACAGCGAAAAATTCGTCCAATCGTCCGATTCGTCCGATTTGTCCGATCGTGACGAATCGTGAGATTGGTGAGGTTAACTGAGAGCACACTGGGAATAGGTACAGCGAAACATCCGTCCAATCGTCCGATTCGTCCGATTTGTCCGATCGTGACGGATCGTGAGATTGGTGAGGTTAACTGAGGGCTGCGAGGAGGTACAGCGAAAAATCAGTTTTACGATTCTAGAGTATACCTTGGCCTGTTGGCCACTGGCGCTTTGTAGACATTTAATACGATGATAATATACATTGTCGGCGCACCAAGCAAGCACATTTATAGCAACAATATGTAAATAACGTCATGTCATGCCTTGCGGAGTCGGTGCTAGTGTATGGGCATCGTTGATATGTTTTGAAAATATTGTCAGACAAGACAAACAGACGTCTCTCTCAATTGCGAGACTCCGATTACACAATCATTTTCTTAATCAACTCCATCTAACGCAACAGCCAAGAACCGTAGAGTTAGTCTGTCGAGTTAGGATTCGAGTTAGGATTCGTTTTAAAATCAGTAAATTCAACGCGCGTTGGCAATTGCCTAACTCCTGAATATACTCCTTGTTGCACTCGTGCTTGATGTGCTTTATTGCGTATAAGAAGCGTATCCGCGTTTGGCGCGGTGTTGAACGGCAACATCGTCAACCATGAAATTTGAAATTGGCACCACTATTTTGCATTCAAAAGCGTTTAGGAATGTGAAAATTAAAAAATACAGATACAGATGGCTATAATATAATTTATATTGATCGTGGGCAACCGCCATAGAACAGCTAATCAAAGACAAAGGTCAAAGACTGGTATCGAAAATAATATATTCAAATTAGTGCCAGTACGGCGGAATTTTATTAATGCATTAAGTTCGATAAAAGCCGATGAACTTATTGTTTGAAAGTGACATCGAAGCACATGATATAAAGTTTTTATCGATCATATGCCGATTAAATTACACACTGTACTCATTAGATTCGACAGAATGAAATTTGAAACGCCATACTTACCCATTGAGATTTACCTACAATATAGGCCGCTTCACTCAACTTTTCTGTTTACTTCAGCGGTATTAGATTAATCATTAAAATATTTCTTCCTGTTTTTTACCATGATTCTCTAATAGAATTGAAACACTGCACATCCTCATGGATACGCGTTAAGTTGTCGCTAGAATATCTCGTGTACTTCACTCGCTATAGCTCAACAGGTACAGCAGCGGACCCGAATCCCAAAAGTGCCATTTCAAACCCTGCTGCACTCAATAACTATCAACAATACCACACACCTTCTTTATTAAGCCTGGTTTCCATATGATCGCTTCGATCGCTGCGATCTATCAATTTTAAAACCGGCGATCGTAGCGATCATATGGAAACCACACGCTCAGCGATACTGGCGATCGCAGCGATCGCGGAGATAGAAAATGTTCTATCTCGGCGATCGCAGCGATTATATGGAAACACTGGTTCAGCGATCCTGGCGATCTCAGCGATCGGTATGTACTCCAGCGACATTCGGCTTATATCTATAAATCACCTTACAGTAATAAGATTGAACGGTTCTTTCATTGTATACATAACGCAAATTTAGATGAATCAGTGAAACTAAAGCATTTTATGTAAATATTTTATGTAAATAGCTGTAAAAGAATTTTATCTGTCTTGAAGACGAAGCTGTGCCCGAAGCTGAGGGACGAGAGTGTGAAAAGCTTCAAGCTCTTCTCTCGAAATATCTCGAAATATCCGTCGAACTCAAAAACGATGTTTTCTTGGCGCAAGTTCGTCCAAGATTTAAGGCAGTACTTTTAAAATGCAATCCGAACGAGTTCTTGTTATGAGAGGCCGATTATACGTTAGGATTTCTTTCATATCTTTCTGTGTAAAGACGCATACGAATATGCGGTGTCTAAAGTTATCGTCATTAAAAACCGGTGAACTTTACGGCAGTTTCGGTCGACGCGAATCTTTGCCACAAATCTCTCCTAACGGGGTAGGGTGCCGGGTGGCAGCAATAAAAAATATAAATGTATATATGTGTCATATTCTCTTGTCGCCGGCAATATTTACAATGTGTGCTCCTATCTTCTTGTCTGTCAAAAAAATTAATTCAAAATGGCGGATTTATAAGGGCAAAAAGTCGAACCTTTTAATTTTATCTGACTAAACACGCATTCAGTATTGTAGGTAAATCTCAATGTTCAAATTTCATTTTGTCGAATCTAATGAGTACAGTGTGTAATACTGGCAATAATTTGAATATATTATTTTCGATACCAGTCTTTGACTTTTGATTAGCTGTTCTATGGCGGTTGCCCACAATCAATATAAATTATAGCCATCCGTATCTGTATTTTTTAATTTTCACATTCCTAAACGCTTTTGAATGCAAAATAGTGGTGCCAACCCCAAACTTCATAATAATAAATAATAATAATATAAATGTCTTTATTTCATCACAAGATAAAAAATACATATCTTATGTTACATCATATTAGTAAACTAATTAATTTACAAGGATAGAACCTACAGTATACCTATTTACAAAGCTAAATATATTTAAAATTAGACAGTTAATATAAGAATTTTGAAACAATTTGTATTAATCTTTAGAAAGTTACTAGACTTATTTCTACATTCATGCTACAGTACTAAATTATATTTAAAAATTAGACGGTTAATATAAGAATTTTTGAAACGATCTGTATTAATCTTTGGAAAGTTACTAGATTTATTTGTAAGTTCATATCTATTAACCTTCTTCTTTGGCAATAAGTTCCTTAACGGGTGCTGTTCAATTTGCGCGACCTTGCTAAAAAGTTTTCTATCTTGCTTTTCTAACAGTTCCTACACACTAATTTCCCTCGAAATATATTTATCACTTATTTAGTGAGACCGATGGAAACAGTGTGTTTTGTGGACCCGAGACCGCCGTTGTTGACCGAGGCGAACGGCGGTCGAGGGGCCACAAAACACACTGCTTTCCCGAGGTCTAAGTAAATAAGTGTTTTGTTATATAGTATATTAGTGTCAAAGTATGAATAATTTGGTTATTGGAGTGAACCGGTTATTGGAGTGAACTTTGAAACCAAAACTAGATAAATGGAACCCCGTAAATGTTTAATAAAAAAAGACAACACTCAACAGTTAAATATTTATTACAACATTCTGAACTCAAAAGTGATAACATACACTAGAACACTGAACTATAAAATGAACTTTGGAACTTCACGGTTGACGCGCATGCGCACTGCACCCATTCTATTGTGGACCGGTCAATAAATGTTCTGTTATGGACCGGTTGCCTCGTTGCCAGGGCAATGCAGTAAACACGACGTTTTGCGGACCGGCACGTGTACGCTTTTGTCCAATCGGAAAACAGAAAAATTGAATTTTGACACTAACAAAATAACAATTGCGTTTTTTCATAAACATGAATTGTAAATCTGCTAACTTCTTGGAATGTGACTCCTAACATAACGATAGATGGCTTTTGAGGGATACCAGACACCAAAGGAAACATTTCAGTGCAACCTTTCTTCCGAATAATAAGCTCTTTACATTTAGTAGGATTACTCTTCATACAATTACGACTTGACCACTCCAAAAACTGTTGTACCATCTCGTCCGAAGTGTCATTGTCTTTCCAGACTGGAGATATAATATTGGAATCATCCGCAATTTAAATAACCCACACTCTGATGTTGATACAATCTCAAGATCATTGAGGAAGATGTTAAATAAATGTGGGCCACTCACACTACCCTGAGTAGTTCCTTTATTAACTCGTATCCAGTCACTAATAAATCCATTGCTGACAACTCTCTGTTCTCTATCCTTTAGAAAGCTAAGATACCAATTGAATACGTGTGGATTAAGACCGATTTGCCTCAGTTTCTCCGATAGTAAATTATGTTTTACACTGTCGAAAGCCTTACTGAAATCCATGCAGGCAAAAATACGAACAGCTTTACATTCTGGATTATCAAGGTATTGATTAACAGTATGTTGAACCGCCACTAATGCATCAGTACAGCTACCACCTTCCCTGTATGCAAACTGAGATGCCTTCAAATGCTCTTCGATGCTATCCTTAGCATGCACTCTCATCACAATCTTTTCAAAAGCTCTTGCTATAACAGGTGTTATATTTACTACCTCGATAATCATTATTCTCATTTGGTGTCTCAACTTTTGGCAGTGGATCGATGTTAGATCTTTTTCAAGAAACAGGCCAAGTATGATTTTTAAAGTGACAGATTCCACACTCTCGTCAATATACTGGAGTTAATAGCTCAGCACGATCCTTCCAAACAGTATACGGTATGGAATCTGGGCCCATAGCTGTCCTTTTGATATGTCGAAGAGAATTCCACACTTGCCATTCATTAACCGTTGGGATTTCTACATCGTCACCAATGTCCTGCGGTAGTGGATTTACATAGCTGTTATCTGTGCACACATTGCCAAAGTAAGTATTTAAGTCACGAAGTGAATTATGATCGAGAGAGGTAACAGCTCTCTGACGGCGCCGTGATATATTGTCCACTCTTTTCCACCAATCTCGTGTACCAACATCCTTTAAAGAGTTCGTTCTATTTTGGTTGATAACTGCTGAGATCCGTTTATTTAATACAATAAAACGATCTTTATTGTATCATGGTTGACGATGCTGCCGTTCAACACCGCGCCAAACGCGGATACTCTTCTTATACGCAATAAAGCACAGCAAGCACGAGTGCAACCAGGAGTATATTCAGGAGTCAGGCAATTGAAACGCGCGTTGAATTTAATTTTAAAACGAATCGTAACTGGAATCCTAACTCGACGGACTAACTGTAGGGTTGTTGGCTGTTGCGTTATGGAGTTGATTACGAAAATGATTGTGTAATGGGAGTCTCGCAATTGAGAGAGACGTCTGTGACTCGATAGTAACGACAATATTTTCAAAACATATCAACGATGCCCATGCACTAGCACCGACTCCGCAAGGCATGACATGGCGTTATTGTTGCTATAAATGTGCTTGGTGCGCGTACAATGTATATGATCATCTAGACTCCTCCGCAGGCATCTCTCTCATGCGGGAGGGAAAAATGGCGGGCGTAAAAAATTGCGGGCTCTCATGCAGGCGGGAAAAATGGCGGGCTGGGAAAAATGGCGGGAATGATCATCGTATTAAATGTCTACCTTTACCTGTTGGCCACTGGCGCTTTGTATACTAGAATCGTAAAACTAATACCTTGCGTGATTGTGTATATTCGCATCGTTGTTATTTTTAAAGGCACGTATATATCTCTATTTTGTTAAATATATGAATTGAAGAAAGTTGAATATAAAAGTTTTAAAATTGTTATGAACAATTGCTATTGGTTTCGATATCCTGATTTATTATTGAAGCATTCGATTGATGTGTTGCGTGCTTGTGAGTTTGCATGTTCAATTCGCGTTTATCGGTTTGCGTAATTTACATCTTTATATGTTGAACATTGTAAATGTAATACAGTGAAAAGCATTGTATACTTCTGGTTACTAAATAAAGACAGTTTAAGATCAAAATATTACGCTTTAAACATTAAAATATAAGACCGCCTGTAGTGAAATTTAACTGCTTTTGGTCAAAACAAGGATTAGTTTTGAGATTCTAATACCTTGAGGTGTAAGCCTCTTGAAACGCCAACCTGCGTTTCTGCCCACAGAGAGTGCGTGCAGGCTATTCAAATCTTCGTCGCTAACGTTGTTGCGCCGTGGTGTGATGTTACGGAAAACTAAAATCCTACCTGCGCAGCAGACGGTCGCGTTGGGGGAGGGGCTTAAAATTGGACCGGCCCGCCTCACACGCTCGCCCGCTCGAAAGACCCCTCCCCGAACGCGACCGTCTGCTGCGCAGGCTATTGTCGGGCAGCTACCAGATATTTTTTTAAAGTTTCAGTGTGTTCTAATTCCTAAATTATAAAGCTAGCATTTTTTGATGGAATAATTTTATTATTTTACAAATTCAATTTAACCCGGCTGGAGAAAAAAAGGTATTAGACATAGCTTTAATACCTTAGCGCGCCGCCCCGGTCCCCTAGTAATAAGTAAATTTCTTGTCGGAGGTAGGAGGGCATAGGGAAGAGGTTTTCGACAGTGGGGGGCTGCTAAATTGATAAAAAGTGCAGTACTAAGTGTAAGAGGGAGGATTGTAAAACATGCGAAAGGAATATTTACTTTTATAGAAGTAGAATCTTCAGTTAAAAAGTGTTAGAAGTGGTAGGGTTGCAATGGCTTTCGTCTAATAAACTTTAATTTCACAATAACCTATCTCGTTTCACTATCTTTTTGGTGGTAACGGCCGCCCATAAAAGTGGCGTGTTAATAGTGATGTTGTGGTTTTTCATGCGTAGCTGGGAAAGGTGTAACTAGTTACATTTGAGAAACAGAACGAGTTGATGGGGCGTATTTAGCGTTGGGCAAAGTGAGTGTAAAATATTTGAAGGGAAGGTGTCGGATTTTCATGAGACGATATAGAAGTAGGCAATGTGGGGCGGTATGGTAAGATTGCGAAGGTTTATTGTGATAGGTATACCTACTTTAAGGTTAGACTACATTTGGTGATTTGAAGACTAAATTTCGTCAGGAAATAAAATGTCGTTGAAGAATTTGTTCGATTCGGAGATGCAGAATTACAGGAAGGAAGAAGTAGTTAAAGAGAGAAGAGAATCAATGGAATTATTGGACGGAGATTTGTTTCACCGGGTTCGCGTTTGGCCGGCCGCATGGTGGATGCAGAAGGCTTTCTAGGCAAAGGCGATCTGCGATGAAGAAATTTTTAAAGTAACATTGTTTTTATTGGAATGGCTGGGCGCCTAATGTAATTGGAAAGTAGGTGATGTTGTCAGTGTTATACGTATATATACGATCATTTTAACACAGTGACGTACGAATGCTATTTTATCTTGGTTCTCATGTTTCAACTTTGATTTTTGTTGCTCATACCCCAATAACATAATATAAGACTAGGAGTGGAGTCTTGCTGCCTCGGGACTGACACAGGAGCAGTGGGTACGAGGTCGGGCCAAATCGAACATCACGTTCATAATATTTGCTGAATTGAACGACTTATCTGGCGGTCATATTTCAAATCGTACAAACGAACGGGATTACCTTTCTAATATTAAAATAGCATACGTAAATGATGCGGGATCCGATGTCACAGTTGTCAAAAACATTGAGGTTATCATGTCTCCTTCGCTAGTATCGTTTGTTGCCGTGTTCCACTCGATAACAATCTAAACCATGTATCAAGGCGATCATATAGCACATTATAGCCTTCTAATATTAAAATAACATACGGTAATGATATATGGCGCGTTTATAATGTCAAAATTCAGTATGACCATTTGAACGCCATACATCTAATTCGAACAACATTTACTCCAAACGAGCAAGCCTCGCGAAGTTGTAAATTTTCCATTCAAGCGATACTTTTGGAAAATCGAACTTGTTTGTAATATTTCTGAATTGAACTTAAGACGCTGTAATATATTTATTAGCTTTATTTATTTTCATAATTCGTTACAGCATAATTTTATGTTTATAAACCAATCTTCATTCACCACTTGCTCGTCCACATGCGTCGAATGGACTTACTACAATCTTTGATCACTTGTAGTTATAAGTAATACCGCACCATGACTTGAAGTTTATAATAAAGCGCTTGTGAAAGTAATTAGGGATGAGCAGATAATCGGAAATTAATCGATAGAAGCCGATAACCGACAACATTCAGGCTGATGGGTTATCGGCCGATCGCGTCAACATATATCGGCATATATCGGCGGTCCCGATATAAATATCATTATCGCTTTTCTACTTGTGACATTTCCTTTTGTTTGTCAAGAAAAACGCGACGGATATATTCTTCCACAATGAATTTGATGTGGCGCATGACATATTTCTCGTTATAGGTGAGACATTTTTTTTTAGTTGCGACTTCCGTCATTCGTAGTTACCGACACATCTTTGCCCAATAATATACAATATCTTCCAGAAGTAGAACGTTGCAAGTGTATTTTCATTCTGGAAAATTTAGAATGTTGTTGTTTTTTTCTTTCTAAAATTACGCGATTGTAGTTGAACGCATTTTAAAAGCCAGAGACATATGAGCAACAGTCTCAAATAGTCAGATTGCATTGACACCCAGCTCATCCGCCCTTCGAACCGACGCAAACATAAAGCCTAATGCGAAGTGAAGTTTGGCCCAAATTCAACTGTTAAGAATTTATAACCAGCGATAAATCGGTCGATCAGATAGTAAATCGTATCGAAATTTATGGGATCGGTAAATGATCGGCTCATGGCACTAAAGTGATGAATATTAATTGTGATGATATATTGGCAATGCTGCGTGGTTTATAAATAGAACGAAGCAATAATATATATGATAGTGATATGTTGGGAAGTGATAAAAATATGTTGGCAATAAGTGTATATGCATATTAGATGTGTAAAGTTGATCGTGCAGGTTGTTGTAGTCTTGAGAAAGACTGTTGTTGGTGACTGACGTTTCGACGGCCTCAGCGGCGGTCATCTTCAGCCGCTGAGGCACGCTTGCGACGTGGTTTATAAATAGAACGAAGCAATAACATATATGATAGTGATATGTTGGCAATAAGTGATATATGTATATGTTGCTTCGTGGTTTATAAATAGAACGAAGCAATAACACATGATAGTGATGTAATGTTAGGAGTATATGCAGCGTAACCATGTAAACGTCACCAATTTCACGATTCGTCACGATCGGACGAATCGGACGATTGGACGGACTTTTCCCTGTACCTCTTCTACCTAAGTCACATGCAGCGTAACCATGTTAACGTCACCAATTTCACGATTCGTCACGATCGGACAAATCGGACTATTGGACTGACGAATCTGCCCTTACTTCCTACTCTCCTTACTTCCTACTCAGCATCATGCGGTATCAAGTTACGGTTTCACGAATCGTACGAATCGTACGAATGGAATCTATTCGACAGTATTGGACATGTATGGGAAAGGACAGGGGACATTATGTTTATGTGTATCACGAGATGGTTTAAGATGTTGAAAGTCGCATCGGTCTCCCTTTCGACACCAACCTCGACGCAAAAGAAATGGACAAGGAGTGGAATTCTTTGGGGGGCGGTCGTAACGATTCTTATTTATCTGCTGGGATCGCGGTTGTAAGGTCAAATTTCCATAAGTAGATACACTAACTTCTAAATTGGATTGCATATTAGGCACATTACTTTCCGGTAGTTGGTCTTCGTTGGCCTTTTTCTTAGTGCTTATGGGAACGTACTGCGTTGTAGGTGTGACAGACAAAATTTCAATAGTACCAGGGGATTTTTCTATGGAGGCCGAGGCAATCTTTCCTTCTAATTTGAAGATACGTGACTTGAGATGCAAATTTTCTTCACGCAATTTGCATATGTCTTGTTTATTTGTATTGATGGTTTCGTCTTGCTTGGTGAGTTTAGCCAATAAGTTTGATATTTCATATTCAACTTTCTCTTTAAAAATGTCAAATAATGCTTTTATTGTGGTGGTGTTGTCGCACTCACGTTGTTTAACGGGGGTAGAATTTACAAATACTTGTTCCACAGTACCCTTCGTTACTTCACTGTGTCGGGACATAGTCACTGATTGACTAAGAAAATCTTTCTGAATAGATTTAACGTTTTCTCCCATAGACAGTGCATCAGACATGATGCTATCTAGCATTTCTTTTCCCGTTCTCCTTTTGTTGATTCAAACAGATTTAACTAGACTAAGAGCGTGTTTGATAAATGACAAAACACTATCACTGATGATAACTCTCTAAGTAGGTTGTCGGTTGTGCCCAATAATTGAAATTCTAGCTTGAACGCCCATGACCTGCAGGCAAAGCCTCTGATTGGTAGATGTAGCGATTGTTCGATTTGGGTGGTCAGATTCAAACTAAAAGTGAGCAGTTCGCGAGCATCTTTGAAGTCGAGTTTTGGTTGCAAATCAAAATCATAGAAAAATGAACGTTAACGTAGTTGAGGCCGCAGACAAGAAATCGGAGTTTGCACTGGTTTTCTGGATCGATGATCAGCAATATAGTGTTGTGGAATGCACAAATTTAATTGGAGAACTGCAACTGAATGAAACTGCACTAGTAGCCTGGCTGGCGGGTTAGGAAGAATGGCAAAGTCGTGACGACGAACTGGCACGACGAAGCAAAAATAATACGTTATTCTGGTAAGTTTTACTTGATTTGAACCGCTGCTAAACCACAAAATAACTCAGTCGCTTAAGCTTTTCTTCTGTCACTACTACGCTAGCTATATAGCTATTTCAATTAAATAATCTCATGGACGTAGTATAAGATTTGGTTTGGCAACTGAAAAATGCATGCTCCATTTATCGCATCCACTCAGTTGCCTAAAGCTCTGATTACAGGCCCTTTCTCGATAATGAGCAACCGAAATTTAAAATTATTATAACATCAACCCAAGTCAGTTTTAGGATTAGGGTTAGCGATTATTTGAATTTCGGTTTGTTCATACATGTATATCGAGAAAGCGCCTGATTACATGGAGGTGAGCTGGCCCGGTTACCAGAATGAATGACTTCTTTCGTTGATATTTATATTTCATGGGTTCAAGTACCAGTCAAAATGAATTTAAGAAATAGCTCGGTTTAGTCTGGTTCGTAGGTTGATCAATATTCATGGCGTTGGAATGATTTCCGCAAAACGTGAGGTCCGACAAACGTGTTAGCTTGCCTCCATGCATTAAAATTATACTATTCATGGTACAGGCTGGTAATTTTACAATAAGGTGATGATTATAATGTCTGTCACCTATACAATTGGTAAAATGCTTTTGTAAATTCTAGTCGTCGTACCATGGTCATCGTACTTTTGTAAATTCTAGTCGTTATACTTCAACCCCATCCATCTTGATGGATGGGGTTGAAGGACTTTTGCTAGAATTATTTCTACCAAAATCGCGTGGAATTCTAATCGGTACATTCTATAGGCCCCCTAATTCGTCCCAACACTATAATAGCGATTTTATGCCCAGGCTAGACGCTGAGATCAACACTGCAACTGCTACTGGTGAAGAAATAATTATCTTAGGAGTTTTCAATTGTGACTTTCTTCCATCAAGATCTAGCGTTTCAGAATGTAAACAATTGAAGTCGGTTCTGAAGTTTATGAATTTTAATCAACTTATTAAGGATCCAACACGTATTACACCAACCACAACCACACTATTAGACCTGATTGCGACAAATGGTCCAAACATTAGTACCAGTGGAGTTGCCAGTACTAGCCTAAGTGATGATGACATGGTATACTGTACAAGGAAAGTTAATTGGAGAAAACTACCGGCCAAAATAAGAATCTTTAGAAACTATGCAAATTATAATCCTGTACGTTTTAACCTGTACGACAAAACATTGCATACTTTTAAATTTTCTGAAATCTCTGACGAATTTGTTACTACTCAGTTAAAGAGGTTTAAAACGAAAGCAACTGGTATTGATCAAATTCCACCTCGGCTAATGAAAGACTCTGCCAGAATAATAGCAAAACACCTCTTGCTTTTATCATGAATTCTTCAATTATTCATGGGAGGTTCCTTTGGATTGGAAAGCCGCTAAAGCGACCCCCCCTATTCAAAGGTGGCAAAGCTTCCGACATGGATAACTATCGTCCAATCTTTGTTCTTTGCATCTCCTCAAAAATATTTGAAAGAGCGATCCATTCTCAGTTATGCAGTTTTTAGAGGAAAATAAATTGCTCAGCTCTTATCAATGCGGATTCAGAAAGGGCTACTCAACCGAATTTGCTACTATCTCTTTAACTGATACAATTCGTCGTTTGATGGACCAAGGAATGTTAACTGGTTCCGTATTTATCTACTTACGCAAAGCATTCGACACCGTGGACCATGGCTTGTTAATTGAAAAAGTGTCACGATACGGGATTCGGAACTTTTGTGGTTCAGAGATTACCTTGGTAATCGAAGTCAAGTTCTTCAGTTCGAAAATTCTTTCTCTGATCCTTGTGAAATCTCCACTGGCATGCCACAGGGATCTATACTTGGCCCTCTCCTGCTTGTGCTTTTCATAAATGATCTACCGGATTGTATTGTTCGCTGTAATATCTTGATGTATGCCGATGATACAGTTCTATTTTTTTCTGCAAAGTGTTCAGAAGTCATTGAATCAACTCTAAATTCAGAGCTATGTATGGTAAATGATTGGTTGCAGAACAATCTGTTATTCCTTACGGTCAAAAAGACTGAAGTAGTTCTTTTCGGAACAAGTAGTAATTTAGCAAAAGTGGAAAATTTCAATCTATCTATTGGTCAGCAGCAAATTAAGTGCGTGTTGGAATATAAGAATTTGGGTGTTGTCGTGGATGACAAGCTCTCATGGAAGTCTCATGTAACCTACATCGTGTCTAAAGCTGGCAAGAGAATTGGACTACTTGGTAGGTTAAGAAAGGAGTTAACTACATATTCAGCAAGCAAGATTTACAAATCCTTTATATTACCAATATTCGACTATTGTGATTGTACTTGGGCCTGCTGCAATGGAAATGACAATCTTGCTTTAGAACGCCTTCAAAGACGAGCCGCCAGAACTGTTATGAAGACCTCAAGTGGCGATGTTGCTCTGGAGAGCCTCAAATGGACCTGTTTAGAGAATAGACGCAACAGGAATATTTCAAAACTTGTAAATAAATGTCTTAAAGGTTTTATGCCACAATATTTTAATCATTACTTTACTTTTAATACGGATATGATCAATAGGACAACTAGACAGAGCAATCTTTTGCACTTGCCTCGTGTTAAACTGGAATCTTCGAAAAAATCGTTTTTTATAATGGTTGGATAGTTTTTAATAATTTTAGTAATAAATAAGTGGATATATCTAATGTATATATTTTTAATATTTTTAAACTTTAATTCTGTTGTAATACTCCTGTATTCTGTAATGTATTTTCGTTTTTAATGCAGGGCTCCTGTTGATACCAGTGCCTCTTGTTCGCTGATAGGATTACCCTGCTTAAATAAAGGTTTATCTATCTATCATGGATGTTTAACGTTAATTGTTGTACGTGATGTTTGAATTTATCCTAGGAAACATTGTTCGTTTATTTGCAAAAGCAACCAATTAGGAAATTTTAGATGCATGTACCCTGTGGCATATCTTATCGCACATCAGATTTCCTGAGTAATTAAGAATGGTGACGCTTCCCATGACACACCTTGTCACCTTGATCTATTTTTTATCAATTAATCCTTTATCAATTCTCTCATATCGTTATGCACTACGATGACCATACAACGATGACTAATGAGTAATGCAACTTTTAACGGTGCATTGAATTTGACATTTTTGCAAGCGCGCATTTCAATGTTTAAACTCCCAAATTAAAATTTTTTATCGAAATATCTTTCTCACGATAATGAAGAAAGTCTGCAGTTGCTTTGCGAAAAATATGCCGAAGATAGGGAAGTGGAAATTAATAATATAGCGGGAAGAAAAAGAAAGCGAACAAAAAAGGGAAGAGACCCAATTCGTCAGATGAAAAGGAAAATAAATGCCCTAAAATATTAAACAAACAAGACGAAGAATGAAAATCGTGACAAAACTAAAACAAAAACTGTCAGAGAGAAAAATAAAAAATCCACGAATAATGTCCACAAAGAGCCCCGACTGCCCAGCCTAAAAACCAAACAGATTGAAAGTGCAAGAATGATGGCCAAAGAAGTCATCCAAGCTACACTGAATGAGTCAACAGAAACATTCTCTGAAGCTATCTGCACTAGCAATGTGGAGCTGAACGATTCCGTTCAAAACCATCAATGCTCAGTTTCTACAACTCCCACGACTTCCAAACCAAACATATATCCTTGACCTTCCCCAGAAATTAGAAGCCATGTCAACGGCTGTGAACGGTAATTTGGAGAAAGAAACGAGAACATTTATCGATTAATTAGGGCCACCAAAGGCTGTAATTCAAAATGTTTCTGACACTGCAGAGTCTGCAGGGCATCAGCTAAACTACCGCAACTCAAGAAACTCTCTTCAGCCTTCAAGTACTACATATTCAACTCCGCCTCCCACTCCCAAACCACAACTACAGGAACATTCCCAATGCAGTTCCCAAAACACTACCTCGACTCTCGAACAAATGTTACACCTAAATACACCAGTACCCCTATATCATACCATTGCGACAACTTTGTCTTCTGAGATAAACAATGCAATATGCCTTCTTATGACTGCGACGATTTACAGGATTATGAACGTGAAGAAAATGAGGAAAACTATACACTCCAATGTCATGAATGTGTAGAACTACGTGCAGAAGACGAACGGTTAAAGGCAACTATTTGTAATTTACGAAATGTGAAAAGCAACTCTTCGCCTTTCGGTTAGTATATCTATTCATAATGCTCATAATGATATGCAAAGATAAAATAAGGTATAATAGACTGCTCAATGGAAATGTATGCAGAGCGACACTGCGTTGCATAATCAGATGGCTATAAATACAGAATCCGACCAGAACACTCCCTCCTTCTTGCTCAGTTACACCGGTCGGTCGTGTGTCTGAGAACTCTTGTTTGTCTTGTCGCCTTCGTACGATCCCGTGAATATTAGGGAGAATGGCAGACAATGATGCTCCTGAAGTCCAATACCCTGTTCATCAACCAGACCCGGTAGCGGACCCAGCTCTGGAACTACCACAAGAACCAAACGCTGAGGTACAACAAGAAGTGTTGGCACAAGACGATGCTCAACCGGGAGAACTTGAGGTAATACGAGCTTATATTTGTGATGTACTCTGGTGAACTATGGGAGTCTTTTCGTAAGCTACTAAGCTAGACTAGTGGTTTATACTGTTGTTCGGGTGTACTGTAGCATGTCTTCTCTTCGAGTTGTAATTTCGCGTGTTGTTCTGACTTATTCGTGCATGTTAAATTGTTCTGCCGTCAAGTGCTGTGTTCTTCTTCTTGCGAGATCACTTCTCATGTGGGGAAAGTTCCCCAAGAGGTTGAGAGTTCAACGATGACTTATAATGCAGGGTGAAAGTTTACCAGAAAGTACTTATGATGTGGGTGAGAATTCGCCAATCATTTACAGTAGTGGGTGAGATTTTACCGATCATTTACAGCGGGTGAGAATTCACCGATCATTTACTGCTGTAGTATAAATAATAATGAAAAATATACGAACCAAATAAGGACGGATCCGAATATAAATATTCTGAGGAGGCAAAGCGTTTGTATATTGAGTATTGAAACACCCTTTCTGACAAGATGAACGCACAATGGGAAGAAGAAACCTTATGCACAGACAACTTGTCAAAAGATACAAATTTTTTTTATCAGGTATATGCACACAATTCCCTCATTACCTGACTATGTGCATGATTAGAAATGACACACGTTTTTCTGTAGCCGCACTGTTATATAACTTAAACTCAACACTGCGTGGCCATGAAGCCACTGTCCAAGACAATTTACACACAAGGTTGTATCACACTCCATTTGGTATCTGTTTAAAACTAAAGTATATGTAACTACCTATAATAACAAGTCTAGTTCATTTTTAGGGTTACCTGCGTACTCCATATCCTGTAAGTGTAGTGGGACATTTTATCGACATAAACGGCACAGATGAACCCTGCCTAATTGCTGAAGAAGTTCCAGTAAACACGCTGCACATTGCACAGCAGGTTATGAGAATTTTTTGCGAAGCAACGGAAAACTTTGTTGATGGTAAGCTTTGTATGTTCGTTTATTTATTTAATTATATTAGTATATACATTAATAATTTCATTATTGTTGATCTTTTTCTTGTAAATAGTTGCTCAATCCTGTGAACGCACAAAAATATGTACCCCGCCTCACTGCAGGATTATGAACCTGCGCAGTCGCCTATTGAGCTCATTAGTTCGTTCGGGAAATGGTTTATATCCACGTGGAGTAGATAGTAATTTGCAGTCTTGTTTCCGTGATTAAAAGAATAATTACGTCATTTTCTCACTGCGTATCATTGTATCACTGAAAAATAATATGTACCCAGTCTCTTATATCCTCGGTCTTATATAATTACGTTATTTTAGGCGTATCGTAAAAATAAGAGCTTGAAAAGTGGACGGGTATTCTATAATTTAGCCTGCATGTTTCTATATTTTGGATAGGTGAGCATTACTATATAATGTTAAATTTAACTTTTTTGCAGCGTTTACTATTGAAAAACCAAATTGTGTTGGGTCCCAGACGAACTGGTCATTTAGTATGGAAAATTGCCAGCGCGACGTCGTCGTTCCATTTACGAAAGAAATGCTTTCTTCAGCTGTTGAGCAAGTGGGCGAAAACAAAAAGGACACGGAATATTTTTTAATGATGTAACGATTTCCAAGAAAGAAAAATGTGTGTGCATGCATACCTTTGGAATTACTGGAAATTCCTGTAAGACAAATAATTGTGGAAAGTAAGTTACAGTCATAATTTGTTGAAAGGGAAATTACCACTATACCCTGTATGGGATAACATTTAGTCGATCGATTGTCTATTTCGGTATTTTGTTTTTGACCGAACGTAAACCTCACTAACTACGAGAGAAAATTTCTTGCCAATGTCTGAACAAAAAACTTCAAACGTCTTTGCAGCTATATGCATAATTTCCAGGCCCATAATCCTGAGTTAAAAATTAATTGGCTGTTTATTTGATAATTTAAGTTCAAACTTCGTCGGACGAGATATTTCAAAGTTTGTACGGTGTTTGAACTGTAAACGTCGAACATCTGTCTCCATCTTCATAATTTCGTTCACAAAATGTTCTAATCCTAGATTAAGCTAATCACCTTTTGAACAACCGGGCCCTGAACTATACTCTTTAATCACGTTTTCAACAACCGTATATACTCTTGTTTCTTTAATGACATAATTTTTACTTTCTTAGTCATTCAGAATAAAAGGATAACGACAGACAGAAAAGATAGGAGGCAAATGAGACTGTCGGAAAAGATCGGGAGTTTGGAAGGCAAAAAACTAGTGAAACACCAATAATAGAAATTCCAGATGCGACAAATGGCAATTCGCATGGCCAAGGTAACAGATAGATCTGAATCAAATTAATTATATATAATACATGAAATTTGTGGAAATACCACATAAATATTTATCACTAAGCTTGTTGCTATAAAATGGGAGGAATCTTCTTGGTAGTCATAAAAATATATAAATATTTACGTGGTGTTTCTATATGCACTCATAGTTTCTTTAACTTTAATGTTAGATCTAGTGATTAAATTTCTTTTATCAATTTGTCGTTTGTTAATCTTTCTTAAAAAGTTCCAACATTTTCATCGTTTAAATGTTTTAAATTGGCTCGTAAATGTTCTAGCTGACAAAACAAGAATTTGCATGGCGAGTAGCAACCGTGTAATAACTCAGTTTGTATCATGCCTGTAGTTACACATAATGTATCATGTATGTAATGAGAAAAAGAGCAACGTAAAGCAAACTGTAGTAATATATTTAAACGTAGTTTCATTATTCAAGTAAGGGTATTAGTAACTATATTACCTCACAGCAGTATCTGTCTATTACAAATTGCAGATAGTGAACAAGGTTTCTGCGTCCGCTCTTTAAGCTCGACACATTGATAAAGCAATCATATTATCATCAGCGATGTTAACTGACATCCACATAAATGCTGCACAAAACATCCTTGCCAAATAATTTACACTTATTGGAGGGCTTCAGAATCCATTGTTGGCCCAAAAGAGTGTGTTTGTTCCAATTAGATCCGAAGGAATACAAATTCATCATGTATGCACAAACCATTGGATAACATCTTGTTCAATTGGCGGGTCTGTTAAAGTGTTCGACATTTTGTATGATGACCTGAGTAGTGACAGAGGTTCAGTGCTACCATTTACAAATGCCTGGCCAAACAAAATGTGTTACCCCCACCAATCAATGTTGATTTCCAGGGAACACTTCTGAGTTCCAGCAAACAATATTTAGGTCGCAACATTGATCGGAGAAGGTAGGGGAGGGCACATTTTAAGAATATATTGCATGCGTGTAGAAGTCACGTGACATCCACGGTGTCCCAATGTAATTATTCCACGATTGTAGTAGCTTTTTATACAACCAGCCCCTGGCAATTATTTCTTCCAGTATTTTTTAAGGAAGTGTATTCTGTAGTCAAATAATTGTGGTTGAATGTAAAGTTGTCACCTTTTTTTTCGTTAGGTACAATGAAATGCCTGGTTATTGCATAGACAATACCTGTACATGGATTGTGCACACTCAGGGCCGTACTCGGAAAATTTCACAGGGGCGGTGTAATCTCACTTCAACTGACTGTTGCACTTGTCAAAACAGTGGCGGATCCAGGGTTGTTCGAAAGAGCGTGCGCACATGAAGAATCAGGATGTTGTCGTGTACCCACTAGGAACATTTTTAATTTGCAAAGACTAGAAGTGCCTTTCCAGGAATTTCTGATAAGAATTTTTGCGAAATTAGGGCACCATGCCGTTGCTAAAAATGCACGATTACAAAGGGGCATCAAGATTATGAAACACTTTAATATAAACTCAGAGTCAGAAGTAGTACAGAACCAATATATACACTTTAGGCATCTGAAAACGTCCATCGTTTTATATTTGAACCCATGTTAAAATGAGTGCATGCAAACTGGCTTTTGCAATGAAAATTGGAAATAACATTTATACCGGAAGCTCTGCAGTCGACGGGTCTAAAATGCAGGTCACAGGTCATTGTTGCAGATCACTCTTCATTGTTTAAAACGTTAGGGTTATCTATTGTTTGTGTGCTGTGTCCAAGAGACAAGATGGAAAGGTGGAAGTATTAGAATGGTGAGAGGGAAGAGTGGACAGTACAAGTTTTTGTGGCAAGGATGTCCGGAACGGATTCATGGAGTGGGTGTGCTGGTGCCGGAAGAATTTGTTGACAAGATAGTTGAGGTGAAGCATATGAGTGAACGTCTGATGATGGTGAAGTTGGTGATTGGGGAATGTCTGATGAATGTGATTTCAGGTATGCACCGCAGGCTGGAAGAAGTCAGGTTGAGAAGGATGAATTCTGGGATGCAGTGTGTGACTGCAACCTGTGTTTTAGACTCGCCGCTCTGCAGTCTCCTTTGCAAACGTCATTATGGCTTGCCTCCCCAATTGTTGTTTGCTGGATCGAGCCCAATATCGTACCCAGAGCCCGCAATGCTTTTGCCCATGCATAGGCCTATTTCATCTTGTTGGCCCAAGAGGTATCTGACCTTGATCAGACGAACCTGTGAAATTTATTATCTTTTGTCGACATTTGTTTTGCACAGATTTATTTACACAGCTAGCAGGAACATATTCATGATATCATTCTTCGTAAATTTTGCAAAGCTCCAAGCTTAGCTATAGCAAGCAAAATATTAGCTTTCAAGAAAACTAATTCTAAAACTAATATTTCTCGCTTTCCAATCAATAGCTTGACGGAGATCAATTGACTAATAAATGATAAGCATTGGAACTAATGGATTGGAACTAATAAATGATAAGCTTTCGTTTTATGTGTAATATCTGATTATTGGTTGAATATCTCAGAAATTATGAGAAAATTAGATATCTACTGTAGGGTGATTTCAATGTTTACTCACTCTGTGTGGCACACACCACCTACCAACTTTGTTAGGGTTAGAGGATTGGGGAGATCAGTGTTTCCAATTGGCTTTCTGTAAAATATCTTGTCTCATTCTTTTACTTTGCTTAAATTAAATTAATGTTTTTTCTGTAGATGATGTCTTTAATCTCTTTGATGATGAGCAAGAAGATAATGAGAATGATGAGACACAAGAGGACGATGGTTTCCCTAATTATCAAAATAATGTAAGTGATCACTAAACAAAATTATTTTAGTGTATGTGATAACGATGAAAATGATGACAATTTAATTATTTAATGACATTTTGTTGATGGTATCTCATCGAAATGCTTTGACACAGGTCCTCGATCTCCACCAGGATTTATTTATATATAAACAGCTTCCCATTATTGGTGACTCACATGGCTAAATCACAATTTTAGGGTTAAAAAGCAATGTTTTCTACAATCTCTGATTTAACAAAGAGCAAGGAAACTTTCCTTGGTGTTCGTTTATGAAAGATACTTGTTTCCAAGGCTCAAAATAAGTGCTGGTCATTGACCAGTAAAATAACCATGTTTGACCGGCAAATTCCGTCTCTTACCGGTCAATCGGGACCGGTAAATTTCCGTTTGTAATAACCGCATTCTAGACATTTAGTTTGGGAAATAAAAGCACCTCAATCAAAACGTCCTCTAGCACCTTTTGTAGGTATTAACAAGCCCCACGAACAGTTAATACCTCTCAAGTTGACCGGTAGATTTACAAGAGTTATTTCGAGCCTTGCTTGTATTTATAATATTGATGGTACATAGTTTTTAATATCCATTTCTATTTGTTGTAGGATAGTCAAACTAACGAAAGGAATGGACAGGAACATGATGAACCTCTTTATGAAAATGCGCCAGTGACTATTGACCAGTGCTTGTTGTTGCTGTCTTTTATTCTTGGGAACAAATTGTCTGGTGCTGCGGTAGGAGAGTTGCTTAAGCTGTTAAGTTTAATTTTGCCTAGTGATTCTCGGTTGCCCCAGACAAAGTTCCTATTTTACAAGCACTTTAATATATTTAAAGATGGCCTACAATTTAAACTTTTCTGTCCATGTTGCAAGACATTGCTTGACTCATCAGACACACTGCAATGTTTGATATGTGGGATTGAGTATTAAAAAAACCCTTCTCAAAGTTGGTAACTTTTTCATATATCTCCCCCTTGAAAAACAATTGGAAGATCTATTCGACCGCCAGGGTGAGACATTGGATTTAAGTTATCGTTTTGATAGACATAAAATGGCAGATGATACAATAGAAGATATTTTCGATGGCGAGATGTACAAATCAGTTGCCAATGAGCATTTCATTCAGTTGTGATGGCGTCCCCATATTTCGGTCATCTAATTACAGTATCTGGCCATTGCAGGGAATCCTTAATGAACTTCCCCCAAAGCAAAGGAGTCAAATATTTTTTGGTTGGTATATATGGTTTGGTGTTGGAAAGCCATGCATGATGCAATTTTTAGAGCCATTCACCCAAGAGTTGAATAAGCTGTCCACCATAGGGATGTAGTGGTCACGAAATGGCCAAGAAGTATCTTAAATAATTTTTGGATGCATTTGTGCTTGTGATAGTGTTGCAAGATGTTCTCTTCAGAATATTCACCAATTCAATGGTAGTTTTGGGTGTAGCTGGTGCTTAAATCCTGGAGACTATAGAAAAGGGGAGAGGACACACAAGGGTTTATTTAGATGTTCCTGGTGGCTATAACCTCAGAAGCCATGACCAGATGGGTCGATGCCATTGATGCATTCAGAAAACAGGACCCAGTTCATGGTGTCAAAGGTGATTGTTATGTAATTTTACTATAATTGTTATAATGATGATCTAGTTATTATTTTAATTATTATCTAAGATGCAGTAGTAGCTGTAAGTGGTTTAAAGTGCCTATCTCACATGTGGGGATTTACATATTCGTAATCTATGAGTTGTCTTTGACATTTACGCTGTCAAAGTTACATTACGTTATGTCATACTTGTCAATTAAATCCGTTTTCTTTTGTGTTTTGCCACCAAAAGCTATATTATGACGTATCATTCTGTAACTTTGACAGCGAAAAAGTCCATGAAGATGACATTTTCGGCTTAGAAGATAATATTGCAATTTTGGTCAGGAGAATACATGTGAGATAGGCACTTTAACATCCATTTTCCCTGTTGGGGCTGGATGGATGTTCTCCAGCGTTTTATCAAAGCTGGGTTTTTACAGCTGCAAAGTTGCATTTTTCGCAACTGGTGCCGGTTTGGTCTGAAAATGTATATATTCCTACACTCGAAATTTTCCTTCACCATATATATATATATTACAAAATAGGATTGCTGTTGATTATGGATAGTGCTCAATATCGTACGGTAGAGCAATTAACTAAATTTATGAAATGAAAAATTTTAAGATAATAAATTTAGTGTATATATATATATTTATATATATATATATATATTATACGGCTGTGGTATTCTAAAGCTGCCACGGCACAGATGGACATAATTGTGGTATTTATCCAACAATTGCCTTATTAACACTCATCATTCAATAATACTTTCTAAATTACTTTCTAAATTATGGTCATTTTGCATATTACAGTTTGTTACACTGTACTTGCTCTCAATTTCCATGAGGTGATAGTTGACTATAAGCCTTGTATAAATCCCGAGCTTGTAATCTAATTGTTAATTAGAAACTCAGTGAGACTGAGTAGATAAAAATGAACGTAATGGTACTGTAATTCCCTATTCCTTTTATAAGTAAATTATTCATTTGTGGTTTAGTGGCTGCAATGGGTTAAATTACACTAGCAGAGACCGTTGTTAATTATGTCCCAGTCTATCTCAAATTAAAAATTAAAGCAAAATACTAATATGATTTCTATGGTTTTGAGGTCCTTCTAAACTTTTTGAGCTGCCACAGTTTGACATAGTCAGAGGCTTTGGGGTTTCAAGACAGCTGGCACATCTATGGTTTGACACTGTAAACCATCAACAGCCATTGTACATTGGGCGACAGGTGGGTGAGATTGATTCACAATTACGACGCATAATGCCACCCCATGAAATTACAAGAATTGCCCGCTCAATCACCCAACGAGCATTCTGGAAGGGCTCAGAATGGCATTGGTGGCTCCTACTATACTCTCCTGTTGTACTCCATGAACTGCTATTTCCTCAGTATTACCGCCGCCACCTCCTTTTAGTTGAAGCTGTGTACTTGCTCACCAAGTCTTCTATAACCCGCAGTGATATCAACAAAGCTGTACGGGCATGCCAACATGTTATACAATGTGCACTAACTCGGCCATTTAACACAAACGGTTATTGACTGGGGTCCCCTATCTGGCTATTCAACATACATATTTGAAGGATTCAATCAAGTACTATTGAAACTATTCCATGGTACACAGGCTATCCCTTCTCAAATTGGCAACTCGTTTTTGTAATATCAAGCCATGAAACGGATTTCCAACAATTCAGCTGACAGTTGTTCTGGCGATGCATGCCATTCATTCATGGATGCTCAGTTAAAGGGCTATGCTCCAATGAAAAATTCAAAAAGAGTAGGGGATAAAGCAAATGTTCTTGGTGCTTCGTATTTTCGCAAACTATCAGTGGAGGAGAGATATCTTCTGGAGTTACACACCGATGATCTACCATATGACGATGGTGATGGTGATGATGATGGCGAGTTCTTTACAAAAGCCGTGGTTAATGAAACCTGTTTCATTGCCAGAATTATACCCGAGATTCTCGGAAAAGGAACTATATTGTTGGTTTAAGGAATGGCAGTATAGTGGAATTGGTAGTCTTTGTCATTATTCAAAATACCATTTGCATTGCTTTTGCAAGGGCTGTTAAATCTGAAAAGTATTGGCTGTATGCAGATAATAATGAGTGTGGTCACTTATGTGATCACATAAACAAGGTAGTTGGAGTGGAAACAGCCCTGGAAATTGTTGAACTGACCAATATTATTGATAAATATGCAGTCATTGATGATCGTGACAAAAGTACATTTATTACAAAACTTCCCAATATGGTTGATAGGGATTAAACATTTAAACATCTGTTTTATTGACATTAAATAGTATACTGTAGTAAACATGGGAATGATAGCTTGCAGTTGATGTAGCTTAGGGTTAGTAGTTTAACTCTTTCCTGTTGAAGTCAGTCTTTAGAATTTTATTCACCTCAGGGGTAACCCTCTGACATCTTCATTCCCAGGTTCTTATCTCTGCTACCCCCACCAGGTAGCAGAGATAAGACCCTAGGAACGAGGATGACCCTCTGACAGAAATGAGTTAACGTATAAAATAGGCATTGTTCAGGAGCTAACCTTGTGTATTATAATATATGAGATATTGGGGTAAAATTTAATTGTTATATATTTCTCTGTGTTTAGCTAAGGTGCAGCATGTATTAAGTTGTAAATATGAATTGGGTAGACAAATGATATTACTAATTACTTACTTTGTAAAATATTTTGTAGATTTGTATTTATAGACTAAGGTTATTTTTCAGTAAACATTGATATTATTAACTAATCTTTTTATGAACCTGAAACATTTTGATGTCAAAATATTTTTCATATTTGCTCACATGTGAGTCACATGTGATAAATAACATAACATGTTACTCACATGTGTAATTTTTGTAAGGGAAGCCCTATTACATTGTATATACTTGTTATAGAGCCTTTCATGTATTAGGTAATTCGAGCAAAAACTTAACTGTGCAAAAAATAAAACCGTTAAAGGGTCTATTCACATAATATTAATGTACTGTAGTAGCTCATTAAGACAATTATTTCATATTACATCTAGGATTTCAGTATACTCACAGCCAAAACTGTTGATGATGCCAAGGTTCTGGAGTATTTTGAGAAGGTAAATACAGATTGTATACTTAGTCTCCCCTAAATAGGCTTGGTGTATATACTAGTATATCCTCTTTGACAATTCAAAGATATGGGGCTAAAATAAACATACACTGTAGTTAAACCGCAACAAAAGATATGCAATGTAAAGGACCACCAATAATAAAAGGCCCAGGGGGGGGGGATTTCCCTCAGGTAGGCCCAGATCCCTGACAATGTGTGACATATATGAACATATGCAATTATTGAAAGTATATATTTGTTATTTATTATCAAGGTCAAAGAGTGGATCAACCTTTTCACACATCAATTGCAGTCAAAGGTCATGGTTACAAGAATATATATATATATATAAGGGGTTTCATACTAGGGTTTTGAGTTGACTTTTATGTTATGTAACTTAAATATTAAATAAAGTGCAACTAAACTATTTGTATTACTAGGAGTTGAAAAAAAGAACGACGACTGCAGATGCATTCATATTCACAAATCAAACAAGTGGGATGCTGCAAAGGATCTGCTACTGGTGAGCAAGAGGCTTGAGAACCTGGATGACTATCAGAAGAAACTTAGGGAATGCAGAAAGAAAATGCTGAGTATTGGGAGACAACCATAAGGGAGAAGCAATTCTCAGGAAAAGACTGCAATACAGATAATATCCAGGAACAAGATGAAGCCCACAATGATGTAGCTGGAATGAGCCCCCCAGAAATAAGGGAAAAGCCTTTGGACATGGGATTCCTGACTACAGTACGAAATATAAAACGACTGCAAGAGGTATATATCACCTTGCCATAGAGTCAGTTTCTGGAACCTAATTAAGCAAACTTTGTAAAATATTAAACGTCAACCACAGTACTTTTTATATATTTTAGAAACAATTATCCACATTACATGGTCTTTTTATTACTGTGATACTGAGTCTTTCTTGGGGCAGTCTAGGGGCTTTACAAAGTCTACCTCCTTGTAGCAATAGCATGATGGTGACCACGACAAGACAGGTTTCACCTTTATTGGGAAATCTGCAGCCATCCACTCTCCATTCCCATCCAGAATATACCACCAATTTTCAGGGAGAAATTTCAGCCTATGTATGTCCTCTTTGTTAAGCAGCAGATTTGCCCAGTGAGTTAATGGTTCACCTTAATTGTTTTGTGTAACATATCTTCACACATCCAAGCGCATATTGATATACACTGGAGAAAGGGAAGAACACTCCCAATGAAAACTGCCGGCTTGCCTCCTGCAACATTTCGTCGGTTGGTGTCACAGGTCTTGTATATCTTCTGTATTAAAATACATTAAATTAAAATATTACAACTTGTTTCTTATAATTATATAATATGAACACCAATGTGAATGTATTGTGGTATGACCATATCCTTTGGTATTAAAATCAAACTAAACTAAACAAATAAATTGATTGTGTCATAGTTATGTTTTGTATTAAATTCAGGCTGAACTTTGAAGCATGAAATTGTAACTGTAGATTTACGTTTTCAGTTTGTAAAAATATGTAAAAGCATGTAAAAAGTAACTGTAAATTTAAGTTTTCAGTTTGTTCCCATGAAAGAACAAATCAAAGAGAGTAGTTACTCTCCAGTGGCCAATCCTTCCATTTTACCAAATATTCGAAGTTCTCTAAATAAATGTTTCGAAAAGCTAAAGTTAAGCAACAGATAATGGTTTTTAAAAAATTAAGTTTTATAATATTTCAACATAATTCAAGAAATGTTCAGTGTATAAATTATATAAAGCAATCCTTTCTTCCTCTCGATAATTCACTCTACCTTCTAACACAAGCCTCTTTTTCTATCTACAACAGCAGCTCGCTTCGCGGTCATTTTATTGCATGCTGAAATCTTAGGTTACTGCTGCTTGCAACAGCGTGGGCTCAAATGTCCAAAATTTCTCGACAGTGAAGAGATACTAAATATAACAATTCATTCACAGCCTTTCGATTTAAGTGGTATCTTTTGGCAAGCAGGGGTGCAACTAGAAAATTTGAGGGCAGGGGTTGAATGCAAAAAAGGGCAAAGTTGCTCAGTATTCTAAACAATTTGGGATACTAGATATCTTCGTTATGCTTCTTCAAGAACATTCAACAACCAGCACAACTTTTATTTACCCAAAAATTAACATGAATGATTTACAAAATATATAAAGCACTTTCTATGAGTTATGACACACATGCAGCATCTTTTACAAGGCAGAGTGCGTTTGAGTATGTAGACTATATACATCAAGGACATGCTCGTCTCAGGCTTAAGAATAGTATTCAGATCCACCATCAGTGGTTTCACAACTATTGGGGGAAGTATGTATACATATATACATATGTATATTTATTATGTATGTATATATATGTATATATATATATATATATGTATATATATATATATTACGAGTCTCCATGGTTAGTACGTTTTATAAAGCGATATTTAAAAGTCACTATTTTAATAATATGTATATGTATGTATATTGTATATGTATATTGTATATGTATATATATGTATTCATGTATATAGTACTTTATTGTCGCTGCTTGCGTTTCACGCTTTACACGATCATCAGGCAACTAATTAGATTACGATTCGAATATTCCTTTTATACAGTATGAACGTCATGGATGAGAATGTTGAATGAGAATGCTGTTCGCATAAAATTTATTTTCGTGGCGGCATTTCGACACTATCTCGGCTCTTTTGTTTAAAAGTATTTTAAGTGAAGCTTTTCTTCGAGACAAAGGTTGCGTTGTATTGCCCCACTTTGGTATGCTGCAGGCAAAATAATATTTTGGGCTCGCATTTTGTGTTGACCTGAATAACCAGGCCTTATTCAAAATGGAAGCCAATATTGGGGTTAGGGTTGTTCGGAGCAAAATCATGGCGCGTGTGTCAACAGCGAGTACAGTTTGATGAGTTTTAGAAAACTCGTTAGGGTTAGGATCTTTGTTGTTTTGGGGTAAGGGTTAGTGGTTATTTACATGGTTAAGTGACAAAATGCTGACGATTATATAGCTCCCCTTTTAGCTAGTACTGGCGGCCATTTAGAATAAGCCTGGTTACACAGGAAATCTCAAAATACGAGCCCAAAATATTATTCTGCATGCTGCAGTATGACCCAATATTGACCAGCGGTCCAGCACAAATAGAAATTACGTTCGTTCTTTTTCAGGCCCCAGACGTATTTTGAAAGTTCAGTTTCGTTTTCGTATTTATCGCCGGAAAGATTTTTGATGATTCCTGTAGTGTGGTTTAAATTCATTTGCGGTCATTCCAATGTATTCTTTAGATTGTGCGTTGTCGGTGGTTGTTAGTACGTCTTTATAGATTACGTTCGTTGTTAAACAGTTTCCTGGAAGTGGGCATTCGTTTTCGTTCCTACAGTTGCAATTAGAACCTCTGGTCGGAATTGGCTGTTTCTTCTGTTTGGAAAGGATGCACGTGTTGTGCTTTGATATTGCAGATTTCATGATCAGCATGCAGCTGACCTTTACAGTATTTTGGTTGAATGTTCTGCACAAGTTGCTCGAAACAGGAAAATGCTTGTCCAGAAGGTTAAGAAAAGTGCAGCCACAGGGCGAAAATAGAGAATTAAGGGACCTTAAATGTTCATTAAAGTATAAGTATTAAACCATTTAATGAGCCTTTAAGGGCATACTTAAAGTTAAGGGAAACTATACTTGACATTTAAGTGATCACTTAAGTGAATTTATGAAGCATTTACTTGCACCCTTAAAGTTTCATTATTTTATACTTAAACTTACATTTAGGTATCTTTAATTCCATGTAAATATAGATTTAAGTATACTTAAAGTGCATTAAATCTCTTAAATATTATCAATCTCCATATAAAATTTACAGGAACTTTAATTGTTCCTTATATGCACTTACAGCATTTGCATGTCATTTAAACAAAAGAGAAGCACATTAGAATGATTTGTATGTCAATAACACCGAAAGAAGGACAATAGCGCTATTTGAACATCATTTGTGCTTGTAAGTAGGTTCTATAACAACACCTTATAATATATTCCGTAAAGTGAAAATCAATGGGACGAAACAAAGAACAATTGCATGAACTTATTAATCATTAACATTTTCACAACAACAATAGCAAAAAATCAAATGACATTTAACTACAACAAATATTCATTAATATAAAGGCGGAAAATGTGGTCCCGTTGCACTCAGCTGCGTTCTGATATGTATACATAATTAACCATGAAAACATATAAAAGTATAGTTGAAAGGACCTTATTACATTTGAACAGAAGACAACAACAGCAAGTGCAATGGCAGAGCGAGTGAGAAATCGAATTGGACAAGAAGACAAGGAAAGATTGGTACGTGCTTTTGAAGCACCGGATCAAGACTACATAGCGATAGCAGATAATTTGGGCATAAACCGTTCAACAGCACGAGGAATCATTGCCCGATATTTGCGAGAAAATAGGGTTGCTGACAAACCACGTGGAGGGCGAAACAATGTCAAAGTTGATGAAGAAATGAGGAGGTGTCTGGAAGCAATTCTCAACGAAAACTGCATGCTAACATTGACAGCTATCAATGCAGAGTTACAACGACGTCTACCAGAAAAGCCATTTGTCAGTGACCGCACCATATCGAAGCATTTAGAAGGCATGTTGTTTACATTGAAGTTAGCCCATCGAGTGCCAGCAGAACGCAAAAGACAGGATGTTATAGAACGCCGTCACGAGTATGCACATTGGTTTCTAGAAGAAGCTAATTTGCACCACACAGTATTTATAGATGAGTGTGGATATAACATTTGGACAGCGAGAAGTCACGGTCGCTCGCGTCGGGGGGACAGAGCCTACCGTCAAGTATGCGGTCAAAAAGGAAGAAATATAACCATATGCTTGGTCATTTCACCAGTTCTAGGTATCATACACCATGTTATTCAAATGGGTGGTATGACACGTGAATTATTTACGGAATTCCTCAACAATACAGCCCAACAGTTGAATGATGAAGAAACGCATTACCTAATATATGATGGTGCACCAGCTCATAGAGGAGCAGCCGACCCAACTGATGATATCCATGTAAAGATGCTCCCTCCTTACAGCCCGTTCCTGAATCCTGTAGAACAAGCCATCAGCTGCCTTAAAGCCAACATTAAGGCAGACATTTCCCGTCCTGACATTCAACTTCGTCTGAATGGCAGGCAAGCGGCAAGAAATGCACAACTACCATTGGGTGAATATCAGAAACAAATATTGATAGCAGCTGCTGAAAGAAATCTGGACAGCATAACCGTACCGAAATGTACTGCATGGGCCAGACTTATGCAGACATACTTGCCACGATGTCTTGCAAGAGAACACATCCAGGGCTAAAAACTATTAAATTGCATTTTGGCTGTTGTGTGAACACACAAACATTAAATCTATATTTGTTAGAACGTGACTTCTGACTTTGCACGCCTTTATATTAATGAATATTTGTTGTAGTTAAATGTCATTTGATTTTTTGCTATTGTTGTTGTGAAAATGTTAATGATTAATAAGTTCATGCAATTGTTCTTTGTTTCGTCCCATTGATTTTCACTTTACGGAATATATTATAAGGTGTTGTTATAGAACCTACTTACTAGCACAAATGATGTTCAAATAGCGCTATTGTCCTTCTTTCGGTGTTATTGACATACAAATCATTCTAATGTGCTTCTCTTTTGTTTAAATGACATGCAAATGCTGTAAAGCTACATTTCGCATGGCTTAAATTTCCCAGCTATTTGTTTCTTCTAAAATTATCGCCACAAGGCACAATTCTGGGACAACAGCAGGCATTTGCACATAGTATTTATTGAAATTTAAAACAATATGCTATTTACATCGTCAATATTCCCTTAGGCCTAGTTTAAACGTCGAACTTTTCATGTGCGGAATCTAATTTTAATGATCTCAATCCTTTGCCAGTAGATATCCCCCCCCCCCATCCACCGACCAAAGGGATGCCGCCGCGCGCTGATTGGTCGAGAAACGCACGTCATGCTGAGCGTGACGAACGCCGTGACGAACGGATATAGCGTGACGAACGCCATGACGAACGGACATAGCGTGACGAACGCCAGTAATTGGTTATAATTATATAGCGAATATAGACTATATAAACCCAGTGACTTTGTATAGTTGTTACTTTTCCTACAGTGTTATACTTGTAGATTTTACAGTTTGCTGTTTTTGGTACTATTTTCGCTTCTCCTGGAGGATTATTTTCAACGTTTTATTGTTTGATTGAAGGTAAGATTTTGTTGTGTACATGATTTATATTATATCGTTCACTATGTATTTTAGTATTTTAACCAAACTTAATGTGTTTCTTTGATAGAAATGGATCTTGTTGATGTAATCAAAGGGTGTACAACCATCGAGGAAATTGAAGTCTTAGAATGGTTTTTCGACTCGAGAAGCCGCTCTTTGGCAAAGGGTTGTAATATGGTCAAGCGGATTTGATCGCGTGTTGGAAAACGAGAGTTGTGGGATTTCCGCTGATATGATGGATGGGTGGTCTGAAGAGCAACGGCAATGGTTCAGAAGAGACTGGAATGATGACTCGTTTGTAACAGAGTTAGAAGATATCGCTGGCTGCCAGACGCCCGAACCGAAGGAAGCCGCAAGCGAGCTGTTGAACCAGACACAGAACAAACAACAAGTAAGAAACCTAGAACTGTTCCGTTATTTACGATTAAGTCTGTTAAGCAAGTTCGTGTGAAAAACTTTAAAACCACCGGCCTTGATTACCGAGTCCAATTTGGTGATTTGCAAGTACAAGGCTTGCCTGATGTTCTAAGACTACTACACGAAGTGTCTGAAAGCTTACTAGATCGGGTCACAGATGGTATTGCGACGCACGACCAAATTAGATTTATCATGCATTCTCCCCAACTCGAGTATCCTATTTCGTTGCCGTTTATGTCTCGTGAGAAATTAACCGTCGAAAGAATCTTGGCCGAAATCGAAAGAGTAATCCAATCGAATGATGTGTTTAAGTTAGACAAGTCAATTACAGTTAATATAATCCACGTCGAGATGCCAAGTGGTGGGACAGGAAGAAAGCGAAAGATAGCTAATCTAGATAAGTACCTTTCAAACAAAAGAGCCATTGTCCGTATTCAGAACAAAGACGATCTTTGTCTTGCTCGAGCCATTGTCGTCGCGAAAGCCAAAGTTGATAACGATGAAAGATACGCACATATTTCGTATGCCCAGAAGCCATTGCAAGGGAGACTAGCTCACGAACTTCACGAAAAAGCCAGCGTGCGGTATAGAAGAAGTGAAAAAATTTCAAGCCTATTTGAGCGACTATCAAATAAACATTGTCTCAAAGGAACACTTAAACTCGTTGATTTATTCGGGCCCTGAAGCGTCAAAACGCTAAATGCGCCCACGATAATCACTACGATGTGGTGACCAGTATGCCCGCATTCCTCGCTCGCAAGAAGTATTGCCATGTGTGTAAGAAAGGCTACGATAAAATCGAAGATCATCTTTGCGGAGATACATGTAAGCTGTGTTATACACAGAACTGTCCGATTACCAATTGGATACACTGTACCGATTGCAATCGGTTCTTCAAAAGCCAAGAATGCTTCGATAGGCATAAAGCGATCGTGGGCGAAAAGCGGTCTTGTACGTTGTACAACATGTCAAAAATACGTCGATCCAGACAATCATCAGTGTTACATGCAACCGGCAAACAAAAGAAAAATTAATACTGAAGCAAGATCGGATACGGACTTATTAGATAACGAGGCCGTGGGGGGAGAAGTTAATGAAGACGAAGGCGAAGATACAGCCAATTGTTATTTTTAAAATAATAAAAATACAGCCAATTGTTATATTTCGACATTGAGTGCACGCAGGAAGGTGGGGAACACGTACCAAATCTATGCGTTGTTCACAACGAGAGCGGTCAAGAGTGCGTGTTTCGCGGTCCGAACACTCGAGACGAGTTTTGTGAATGGCTGTTTCAAGAACAAAACTCCGGCAGCGTAGTAATGGCGCATAATTTCCAAGGCTATGATGGATACTTCATTCTCCAGTATCTACATAAGAATGGTTTAGTACCCGAAGTAATCATGCGTGGGGCAAAACTTTTAACACTCAATGTGCAATCTTAAATATCAAGTTTGTCGACTCGCTATGTTTTATCCCAATGAAGCTGGCAAACTTTCGAAAAACATTCGGCCTAAACGAGCTTGCCAAAGGCTATTTCCCGCATCACTTTAACATCGAAACCAACCAGAATTACCAAGGTCCCCTTCCTGACGCAAGGTATTATGATCCGGATGGAATGTCTCCTGGTGATCGTGCTAAATTTTACGAATGGTATGATAACCTGACAGCCAACAACTACGTTTTCGACTTTCAAGAGGAAATTCTGAAATATTGCCAATCGGACGTCGACATTCTTCGACGCTCCTGCCTTGAATTTCGCGAACTGTTTCGTTCTGTCATCGATATTGACCCATTTGAAAAATGCCTGACAATTGCCTCAGCATGCAACCTAGTCTTTTGGAAGAACTTTCTTCGTGAAGAATCGATAGCTGTCATCCCTCCACATGGTTACAGACCTCACGACAAACAGTCGGTTATTGCCTAAAGTGGTTAGCGTACACGGCCCAGTGCAGCAATATTTCTATCCGTCACTCCCGTAATTTCGGTGAGCAACGTATTGGAAAGTACCGCGTCGATGGCTATCACGCAGAATCAAACACCGTTTACGAGTTCCGTGGCTGTTTTTGGCATGGCTGTATCTGTTGCTACACATGAGATATGGAAACCCTGTCAGTCAACTGACCATGCAAGATCTACATCAGCGCACGCTAGAGAAAATGCGTTATCTAAAGAGTCAAGGCTATAATGTTATTGACATGTGGGAATGCGATTTGAAACGTCAACTCGAAGTGAACTCTGAAATGAAACTGTAATTCGATAATTTTGAAATAGCGGAGCCTTTGGAACCGAGACATGCCTTCTACGGTGGACGAACCAATGCGGCAAAGTTGTTTCATGAGTGTCAACAAGACGAAGAGATTCATTACGTGGATTTTACGAGTCTATCCGTGGACCAATAAATACTGTTCGTATCCGCTGGGCCACCCTGAGATCATCACAGAGAACTTTGGTGATATCACGCAGTATTTTGGCTTGGTCAAATGTACCGTTCTCCCCCCACGTCAACTTTTCCACCCTGTCCTCCCGTATCGAGCTCATGGAAAACTTATGTTCCCATTGTGCCAACTTTGTGCTGACAGCTTGAATCAAGAACCATGCGACCACACAGACCAAGAGCGTGCAATTCAGGGTACTTGGGTAACGAATGAGTTACAGAAAGCGTTGGAAAAAGGTTATCGTTTGATCGACGTTCACGAAGTGTGGCACTTCCCCCGACAGAGCACCGAGCTCTTCAGTGATTATATCGACACATTTTTAAAGATCAAACAGGAATCCAGTGGTTTTCCCGAGGGCTGTGACACCGAGGCAAAGAAACAGCAATACATCGACGAGTACTATCAACGCGAAGGTATTCTGATGGATCGGAGCAAGATAGAGAAGAATCCCGGCCTACGTGCTCTGGCAAAGTTGATGTTAAACTCATTTTGGGGTAAGTAAAAGTAAACGCAAACGTTATGAATAAGAAAGGGGAAGATTAATTTATTTAATTGTCTTGCAGGAAAATTTGCACAGAGAACAAACATGACCAAGGTAAAGCTCATAACAAATCCCGAGGAATACTTTGATATGTTAACATCCTGGTGACTGATGCAGCGTTTGTGAGTGATGAAGTCATGGAGCTGCGGTACGAAAACAAAGAAAATTTCATCGAGCCAAATGCCAAGACCAATGTGGTGATTGCTGCGTTTACGACCGCTCACGCGAGGTTAAAACTTTACAGTACCTTGGAGCAGTTAGGCGAAAGAGTGCTTTACTACGACACGGACTCGGTGATTTACGTGAGCAAGCAAGGAGAAATGGAACCAGAGACGGGTGTTTACCTGGGCGAATTGACAGATGAACTCGATGGTAATTGTATTACCACTTTTGTCTCGGGAGGTCCAAAGAACTATGCAACGTAAAACGTGTTGTAAAATACGAGGTATTACTTTAAATTTTCAAACGCTGGAGACAGTTAATTTTAATGTTATGCGTGATATGGTAGTAGGTCCTGCAAAAGTATCTGTAGATATACCTTTTAAAATTACTAGGGACACCGGTACGAAGCGAATTATCACAAAACAGCAACATAAAGATTATCGGGTAGTGTATAATAAACGTGTGATTATAGATAACTTCAACACCGTTCCATATGGTTACTAGTTTCGTGATAATTGTAAATAGTTTGAAATATATACATTTGAAAACATTTAATTGAACATGTCATTGTCGCTGTTTATTGCTCTGAGGGTGGGCGGGCATCGAGTCGTATTTGTGAAACGGGACGCCAGGGCCGTAGAATTTCCCTCCACGGGACTTTGTCTGAAAAATTATATTTAGTTTCGAGTTCAAATGCAATCCTTTCATTTGTTATCATGCCTCGATTGCGTAAGGATTGCCCTATCTGTGGTAAGCAAGGTTTGCTTAAATTATCTAACCATTTGGGTGATTTCCACCAGTTATCTTCAAAAGATAGACAACCTTATTTAATGCAAGCAAAAACATTTTTCACTTTTAAAGGAGTTAGTTATGTTACGTCAAAATGCAAGGGTAGCCTATTCAAAATCGCCAAAATGGTTCAAATAGCGTTACGCAAGTATACGTTGTTCAGTTAAGCCATGTATTCGCTCCAATTAACACATCCTTTTGGACTCCTAGTCTCGGGTGGAACTAAAACAGGGAAGACGACGTTTGTCAAGAAGTTGTTGACAAACGCTCAGGTTATGACAGATCCAAGCCCAGAGAACATAGTGTATTTCTACACTGAATATCAAGATACATTTTCTGAAATACAGTTACTAGTTCCAGGCATTCAGTTTATTCAAGGAGTACCGGACTCCATATTTGACACTATTAATCCAAAGACTCGAAACTTATATATATTCGACGATATGATGGGCGAGAAAGACGCTATTATCGCAAAGTTATTTACTAAGAAATCTCACCATGGGCACTTAAGTGTCATTTACATCGTGCAGAATCTGTTTCACCAAAGCAAAGATCATCGAACTATTTCATTAAACGCCAGTTACATTGTACTAACGAAGAATTCTGACTTTTTAAAAGTATTACAAAAGTGTTCTCCTCGCCAACGAAAAGCTCTACTTGAGGTCGCACACAACGATTTGCTCGAAGCTATCACGGAATGTTGTTTGAACGTCTATCTGAAAACAATTAAAGTTAATCCACGGGTGTCGAAAAGATTAACCCCATTCAAAGATCATTTACAGTTTGTTGCAGACAAGCGTAACCCTTTAAGAAAGCGGAAAGAAATTATTTTACAAAAGGCAGAAGGATTTTTGCCTTTGATCCTCGCACCGTTAATTGAACAGTTGGCTAGTTTTCTGATTAAGTAATGGACACGTTAGGCGAATGGTTCTTGTTCCCGAACACACGACAGATAATCCATCCCAGAGACAACCATTGATCCAGCCACTTACTGTGCAAGTAAATCGTTTAGATTCGGAAATGGAAAGTTTACTTATGAGGCGAGATTTGACTGAGGATGAAAAAGCTAAAATGTATAATCAAACACTTCAACGCTACTTAAATTACTACAATAAAAGAATGAGTGAACCCGTTCGTGTAAGTGTCGTGCCCCCTAAACCCGTCGAACCTAAAGATACAAGGTCAAAGACAGCTGCCGAGAGTGCCAAAACAGAATCCTCTCCTCCCGAGTTGCCTGGGGCAATAGAGACTGACATTTTGGAAAGCGTTCCTGCTACTATGAAAGCTAGAGCTCAACAATTAGTTAAGAAGTTAAAAGACAATAAAGATCTCATTGGATGGAACGACAAAGCCCAACTAGTATACGAGGGAAGGCCTATTCCAGGGAGCAATGTTATAGACCTTGTAAACGATGTGCTGCATCATAGAAAGGGTTTTAATCCACCTGGGTGGCCACTTTTTGCCAAAGTATTAGGAAATGTAAACATTCCGGAAGGCATCGTAAGAAATGAAAATCGTATAATTTTATAATGAAAAATATAATATAAGTATAAAACCAAGGCACTCCATGAACCCTTGGAACATAATACACATGCACCTTGTGAGTCCCCAGTGAGAAAAGGAGGGAGGAAACAACGTCGCAGAAGGATGAGCCATCCCTACTGGTTTTTGTATTTATAGTTTGTTAATGTGAATAAAATCATTGGAAAAAAAAAGAAAACACTTGCATTATTTTTTTTTTTTATTAAACATATATTTCTACATAAACCATTTACGAATAAAATCCCTTACAAGCATATCATTCCATTCCTTATTATCAGTAAACATGTTTACAATAGTTGACATGGGTATATTTCTACACCTGTGAAGAGCATAAAACAAGCAATATTGCCCACATACACGAGACCATGGTGATTGTAAAATCTGTTCATTCCAGACAAAAGTGTTACTATTATTCTGTAAGAAAGTCTCAAAGTTTCTGCTGTAAAATTCGGGACGTTGTCCATACGAGTCAAAAAACTCCCCTTTTCCATCTGAAGTTATGTAAACAGCTACCCAGTGCGTACCAGACTCATCACTACGGTCAACGTTAAAAATATAGCCTCTAGGTCTTTTCGATACACGAGCTGGTAAACGATCCAACGGCAATACATCTGTAAATACTGACTTGGTAAACGGGTCACTTTGGAGAACATTCAGGATCTGTACAGTATTCATCTTAACTGTTAAAATCTACCAGGACGTTGCGGTTGGCATCGATCTCGATAAGGTTCTGAAATTCCCCTAGCACGACGATATTTATAGCTGCGACAAGAGCCGTTCCAAATTGAATTTCCAGTGAGACATTCCCGTTCCTAATAGGTTGAAGGTGTTCTCTAATGCAAAGATCTGCTGTCAGATCAAATACAAACAATGTGTATCCATGAGGATACTCATCACGCGATATTCCATTACCGTCATTCTGAAACAGTTTATTTGTACCAGAATATAATGTCTGAAAGGCTGAGACGTAATTAGCTCCTGCCGCATCAGCAAACTTAATCTGAAGCGGTTTACTAGGCATATGTTCGCCATTTACAACCAGTCCAAGATATGTGATATCGAAATTTTTGAAATTAAACGGATTTTTCTTGAAGGAGCCATTGAAAGCGTCCGAGTCAACCATACCTATGACCAGTCTATCTGGAAGTTGCCCCTGGAAGATGTTTGGCTGATTTCCAGACATGTTTCCTCGTGGCATAGAAAACACTTTGCATTCGACACGATCTAAAGGGTACTTGGCCGTGGCATGTTTAAGGGTCTCGGTATGACCCATAATTACGGTGGTAGCCACAGCAACTCGACGAACGCGAAAGACGCAATCTTGTATTACAACTTTATAGTCAGCTCCATCAACATTCGATATCAGCGAAAACGCAGGTTTAGACCGAACTAATTTAAGTTTGATAGGCACAGCTCCTAAAATGTAACGGTCTTGTGCAAAGAGGTCTGAGTGGATTTTTCCCTACATGGAAACCATTTTGCTTTCACTAGAGTGAGCATAACGTTCTTTCAGGCCCGTGTTTACATCAGCGGCATTTGCTACTGGGTCCAGAGAGTCCATTTCCCCGGCTCTGTCCTTGTAAAATAGCGCCGATGGGAGGTTTTGGCATCTTTGCTAAAATTTAGTATGGTTTCCATATATGCCCTGTACGGATATGCTGTGCTTGAAGGTGTAACGAGTTTATTGTTTAGAAAAACTTCGACCTGAGAAAACAACGCGTGCAACCACAAATTAACAGGTCCGACTTTTTCGTCTACGTCCAAATCGGTACCATCAGCTTTTGTTATTTTCGCTCTAACGTGAATGAAACTGTTCGCGAGGTCTGTGAAGACATCAGAGTTTGCGGCACAATTAAATTCAACAGTATCGGAGGTTTGAACACTTGAAACTGGATCAACCCTTTCCCAATAACCCTTATTCATTTCAATCTGAGTGGGTGGTACTGAAAATAAGTCAAGTTCGGACTTCCCACAGGAACATGAATCTTTATGTAAAGTGTTTATCGCTTGCGACATCTTTTTCCTGGTGGAACACCAAAAATGTTTTTGTGCGTATCAAGAGGAGATGTTTTCCATTTACTAGCTCGGGAAGGAATGAGAGTTTTCTTCTGAGAACAAGTTTTTAAACGTTTAACAGCTCTTGACTGATCATTATTCTGTTTCCTCTTGCGACCTCCTCCAATCTGATTTCTTGAGTAATACACTTTAGAATCATTGATATTAGGTATATACGTATGCCTCATTTTTTAAATAAATGATACAGATCTTGCCAGTCTAAAGTGAAGTGTCACTATCAACTTCCCGAACTCAAATGGTACTTTTTCCTGTGTGTCATCCTTTATATCTATTTCAAGTGATTCAAACGATTTGACAATGACTGGAACATACTGCAGGTGCTGAACGGTGACGCTCACGTTCTCGCCAAACGTCCCATCGCGCTTGACAACTTTCAGTAAGGAGACTTTGCTGTCGCCTACTAACTGTGGTTCCACAATGTCGGTATATACGTACAACGCATGAAATCCTACTTCCAAATCTATAGGTAATGGTGCCTCTGTATTCTTTACTATGACCACTTCCTTTTTCTCAAAACCGATCATATTTGCAAACCGTGTAGCAAAAGCAATTCGAGCTGTATTTTTTACTTTTACAGTAACCTTACGAGACAGCTCACTGTAAATTAACCAAATATCCCCTCTGGCATCAGCTTTCAACGACTTATTCACCGCAGCAATAAACTGTTTAATGTTTGGATAATACCCATGCGGGACAAAACAGGTCAGAAAATATCCGGCACCATTGACATCGTAGTAGATATGGTTTTCATTCTTTCTCAAATTATACCAGCTGCAAGGGTACTGAAGTTCAGACAGTGCGACCTCCCAATTACCAGTTGGCTCTATGGGTTGAGCCAACTTGGTTTTAAAATTCGTCAATGTATTATTTGGAAAATATTCCACAGAACTATTCGATGGCAGAGTTAAGTAGAACTGACTAACCATGTCGACGAACAAGTTGTAAATGAACGAGACACACGTTACAGCTTGGATTATATTTTATTGAGAAATACTCTTCACATTACTGGCTGGTACCCATGAATTAAAATCGTCAGAATAGCCCAGCCATTTAACAAGATATTCTCTTTGCTTACTATGCATGCGTGATTTAATTACTTTCTCTATTCTATAAAAGTCACTATCTGTTTTAATAATTCTTTGTAATTCCTGTTCATAAAAAGTTCCTTGCAATTCATCTGAATGGTAATCAGCGATTTTATACACAGGCGGTCTTCTAGGCACTCGTTTCGTAATGGTAAACACTTCTTAGGTCCAACTAGGCAAGTAGCCTTTCTTAAATGTTCCTCTTGCTTTGCTGATACGAACTTGGTCACCAATATTAAATTTATACTTGATGGGTTTGCTTGATTTGTCACAATACAGTCTTTGCCACACGATGCTCTCGTTTTCGGGATTGACATCGCCAGGTTTCATTCCAATACTACGATGTCTCGAATGGTTGTAGTAATACAATAGTTTTTGTAGAACATCAACATACTTTAACGTGTTGTTGGCAGTAAAGTACTTCCACATCTTTCCTTTTAGCGTTCGGTTAAAACGTTCAACAATCGATGCTTTGGTTTCATTGTGCGTAGTAAAGAATAAAATATTATCATTCTTCAGAAACGTTTGAAAGAGTCTGTTAGTAAATTCAGTTCCCTTATCGGTGTGAAGTTTTTCCGGCTTTCTGCCTTTCTTTAATATTTTATGGAAAGCTTTACCAAATTTTCTCCGATCTTTGTCTTCAATGGTTCTACCCATGCATACTTAGATAATACATCAATGACTGTTAAAATGTATTTATAACCTTTGTTTGCTTTACTAAATGAAATCGGCCTCCCATTCTTCATCTAGAGCCCCAACAATAACTCTATTTCGCTAAAATCGATGTCGCACGGGTTTATGTAAGATATACGTATCTTGTTTTTTTAACCATGTTTTTATTTTATTTCGCGATAGTTGGTATTTCCCGTCGTTTTTTACGACACGGTAGACAGCTTCCACACCGCCAAAACTTGCTGGACTTTCGGGATTGTAATACAGATCGTGGAGGTATTCTTCCGCCATCAATCTCAGATTTTTGAATTATTATCTTTCCAGAACAACACGCCAACATACAACGGATTCGTCTAAATCGTATGGAAGGAAAACCGCCTTGCAAACAGGACATGCTTGCACTAGGAAACGCAGAATAAAATGAACAGCAACAAGTCAACGACACGATATAAATGCAGAACATATATTTTATTAGAACACTTATAAATACAAATTATTTTAAACAGTTCGCTTAAATCTGGTTAACAAATGTTTAATTCCCTCACGTCATCAGCCAAGTCATCAACAGACTTTGGGTGAAGGGATTCTATGTCTTTAGTCAGGTTATCTAAAGTGTTCCCAGATAAATAGTCCTGATATGCTTTCTTACGATCGGAATTACCACTAAGGAATTCCTCTCCAGTAGCTCTAGCAATATATCGGTACAATGGAGGTTTACTAAAGAAAACATCGCAAAAATCATAGAGAGGTGACTCTTCTTCTTCTACAACCTTCCACTCAAAATGGCCACAGGAGTTTTCTTTCTCGTTAGGACAGGAATAGAATGAACGATCTTTGTTGAGTCCTTCTTTCTTTATTTTCTGTACGCGGCATGTTAGACCATGGCGACAAAACGGCTTGTTACTCTCTGTAACATCTGCCCATTGCCAAAATAAGCAGGGATTTGTTCGGTCGGAACAAACTAAGTATGGTCTTCCATAACTTTCTTTCATTTTATCTTTCACCATTCGTATCTGTGTTAGTTTTCCATGGGCATAGCACGTTGGATGTATACAACAACTCTCATGGAAGGATGCTACGGCTTTCCCAAACATATAGCAATCTTCTTCTGGGCAAAAGAATTCACAACTAGGTTTTTGTCCACAAAACCAAAAGAGACCGTTCTGTGTAGTCGAGGTAGACGCAGGTTTACCATGTAGACACTCCATTACAGCGATATCATATACTAACGCTGATGGAATAGAAGTCGAGTTTATATAACCCATTTCATGTGCGCAAATAACTTCCGTTCGTCACGGCGTTCGTCACCGCTGAGTATTAATTACTATCTTGCCCAGACGTGCCCAGGCGATCAGCTTCACTTCCGTTCGTCACGCTGAACACAAGTGAAGCGATAACGATGTTATACAAAACGAAACACAACACTTGTTATACCAAAAAAATTATTTATTACTTTCTCTCCAATAATTGAGATAGCCTAGAATACACTTCATCTCTGGGTTTTCCGTATCATTACACAATTGCCACAACGTATACAACACGCACTCAGACGCGTTTTCTAAATGTCTTAAACGTTCAAGAGCATCTTTATGACATCTGATTTTTAACACCCTTGTTGCTTCAACAAACTCGTCCCAAATCATTCGTTTATCGCTGACAAACGCAATGGCTGTCTTTACAGTAAAGTTCCCATCTATCTTCCTCTGCCATCATAAGACAGTCATGTTGTCGTTGACTGGGGTGATCAATCTTGCAACCACAACAGTTTTCTTTGCAGAGTATCTCAATTTCAGTGGCTAGGGCATTGATGTATATTGCTTCGATCAGTGGAAACATCTTCTGGTATTCGGTAATGGAGACTTCATCCACATGAACTTGATTTCCCCAGGTTTCCCACGAACGTTTTCCAGAGTGTCGAGTATTCATTTCTCTTCTAATGTTTCCAACAAACGTTCCAATCCTTCTCTAATGTCTCGAACAAACATAGGTTCATCCAATGTGTTTAGCCAAAGAGACCAAACCAAATGCAGCCCTAGCATTATAATGTCGTATGGCGATATCATACTTATATATATATATCCATTCTCGCCAATTACTTCCGTTCGTCACGCTATATCCGTTCGTCACGCGTGAGTCACATGTGAGTCACGGCGTTCGTCAGCTATATCCGTTCGTCACGGCGTTCGTCACGCTCAGCATGACGTGTGTTTTTCGACCAATCAGCGCGCGGCGGCATCCCTTTGGTCGGTGGATGGGGGGGGGGGATATCTACTGGTACACCAAGCTGTTGTTTGGCAAACGAAGGCTCTCCATCGTCACAATCGGTCTCAAGTTCTGGCTCGTTTGAATGCCACTTATGTAGCTTGAACTTGGCGTCATCGAATATTTCAACCGCATCTTTCTTCAACTGCTTAGTTTCCATCACGGTCGGTCCTCCAGATACGAGATCATCGACGTAAAGACTCCTACGGATTTCCAGGACGCTCTTGGGATAGCGAGATTCCATACTTTCCAGTTGTTGTTGGATCACCCCATTCAGCAAGAAAGGGGACGGTGCCAGACCAAACACCACTCTAGTGAATAGCAGCGTTTCCATCTCGGTTGACTGCAGGTCTGCGATCCAGTGGAAACGCAAGGCGTCTCGTTCAATCTCACGAACGAGCACTTGTAGGAAGGCCTTCTGGAGATCGCCAGCTATGGCGACGGCATGAAAACGGTTTCGGATGATGACACTCCACAGCTGGTTATTTAAAGAAGGTCCAGTATTCGTTGAGTGACGGTGCGTTGTCGTATGCACGAGCTGAAGCGTCGTAGACGACTCTCAACTTGGTCGATTCGGCACTCCATCTAACTACTGCTCGATGAGGCATGTAAAATTCATTCCGGTGACTTCTTTAGGCGCTCTTTCAACCACTCCTTCTTTTAACTGTTTGCAGATCACAGCGTCATACTCGGTAAGCGTATCAGTTCGTCGCAGCTTACGTAGTAGATAATTCAGATGACGAACACTTCCTTCACGATTACTCGGCAGAGGGGTGACTCCCTTTCCATGGTAGCGCTGTCTCGTACCATCCTTCCTCAGATCTTGTTAGTTGCTCTTTAAACTCTCTGTATACGTCGCCCTGGTCTCCGGTTGCATCTACAAGACCAAGTACGTCAAGTGCACATAGGTTATCGTAATCGGTTGTGGCGCTGACTGCTTCACACTCAGGTGATACTTCTTGGTCTGCTCCTGGCGACATTATGGCCCATTCAAGCCTGGTGAATTTGGCCACTGGATCTCCTCAACGGCCCACGCGTAATCGTTTTCCGGTACGTATCTTGGCAAACTCATTGGCCCCCAGGATTATGTGAATCGGCAACTGGTCCTTCTCGTCGTCGTCATCCATGTAGACCCCTCTAAGGTGTGCATGTTCGCTGAGAACTTCTTGGTAGCGAGGATTTTCCTAACTCAACAGCTCTCTCTTTTCAACCTTGGTAATGTTCACATCGAGTTTAAATTCACCGGTGACGGAACATACTGTGACTTCGTAGACTTGCATCGTACGCGTGGCGACACCAGTTAACATAGCGATTTGTCTAAGTCCTGTTGACTTAAGTTTGCCGTTAATCAATTTGATGGCGGTGTAGGACGCGTAGGAGTGGCTAGCACCACTGTCAAGTAGAGCTCTAAATTTGTGACCATCTATCTTCACAACCACCACCGGACGTACCACTGTTGATTCTCCAACGTGATTGGCTGTCATCCCTGGTTCACGAGGGTTTGCAGACTTGTCAAAGATTGAGGTATGATGTTTTCCCCAGCAAATTTGACACGTGTTCTCTACTTTGGCAGTTCCCTGCTCTGTGTTTAGCGCCACTACAATTAAAGCACAAGCGCTTCTCTGCGAGAATTTTCTTTCTGTCAGCTGGTTTGACGACCTTCTCACAGTTATTTGCCTTGTGATCTTCACTTGCGCAATACAAACAACCCCTGATCGGCTGATTTCCGGTGTCATTTGACTCATTTCCTCTGGAGAAAAATAATCGCGATTTTTCGTTGTGGCTATACATGTAATTCCTCGGGCTACGGTTGTCTTGAATTGGATTGTTTTTCGTCCATTTCTCTAACGCTTCTAAAAACTGGACGAAGGTCCACTCACTCCAGTTGTCATTAGCCATCGCCAGCTCGTTCTTTATCACTTGTAGCTTGTCGAGTTTGTTAAGACTTTGTAATGTCCGTAAGGATTCGACGTTAAACAGCAGTGTTTCATAAAACTCGTGAATCTTTTTCACATCTCTTTCTCTCACGACAGGCAGCTCGAGAATATTGCGTACATAGGCGCCAACCACTTCACTTGTATTTCCGTACCGCTTAATGAGTAAATCCTTTGCCTTGTCATAACCTTCTTCGGTGAACAGAAGTCCATCGATTAAATTACGCACTTTCATATTGACCAATTCTTTGAGGTATGAAAACTTCGTGAGCTAGGGTGCTGTTGACTTGTGAATTTGTGTTTCGAATTGTCCCCAGAACCGCAGCCAGTCTTGGGATGTCCCATTGAACTCGGTAATTTCAAGTTTTGGCATTCTTATAGCCCCACTGTTGCTGCCTGATTGCGTGTTTGGCTTCGATGGTGCGTGTTGTTGTTGTAGTTCGAGCCGCCTTTTTTCGAATTCCAATTGTTCAGCGTGAGCTCTCTCGGTGGCTTCTCGTTGAACACAGAGTTTATTTTCTTCAAGTTCCATCGCCTGTTTGTGATCTTGAAATGCGGTGGCCTGTTTTAAATCGCGATCGATTATTTAGATTTGATTTGGCAGCTCCTTGATACATTGATCTGCCTTGTTGATAGTTGATTCTGTCTCGCTCGCCCATTCTCTTACAACCTCTTCTGTTTGTCCTTTGGCGAACTTCTCTATCGTTTCTTTAAGCGTAGTAATTGCTTCGGTCATGTTTTCTAATGATGTTATTTGGCGTTGTGTGGCGAATCGGTCTTTCTTCTCCAGGGTTTCATTGGTTTTCCCGATTCGAAAATTAAGCGTTTTAAGTTTTGCGTTTAGCTCTGTCGATAGTTTTCCATCTGTCGATAGTTTTCCATCGCGAGTTGCTATTTACGATCCTTAGATCCCGTCGGAGGTGCCACTGTGTCGAAAACGTGGTGAACACGCTTCCTAAAATATCTCACCATTTAGTTCACTGAATGTCACAATGCAAAACCTTTTACCCATCCTTTATTTAACTCACTCCCTTTTTGTCTAGACTCACACAGTTCTCTGTAACACTGTATACTATCACAATAAGCCGGAGTGATTACAGACTTCCGGAAATTGTGCGTCGCGTGATATAATATACAGGGGCGAAACTCGAGGGGGGTGTGGTGGGGTGTGACACCCCCCAAAATACTAAAAACCCCAATTGGCAGGGCAAATGGACAATCAGAGATCTTGCAGGGCAGTGCAGTCGGAGGCTAGGAGAGAAGCTACTTAAGGTAATCTACCTATATGGGCTTCATCACGAGATTTTACAAACGGGTGTTGCCTGAAGTGTTAGCCAACCCCTAAACCCTTGCCACGCGACAATTTCATTCCCAGAGTCTGCGCAGTCTCTGGGAACGAGATTGGCCAACGCGAGTGTTAGATTGGTTCTCAGACCCTTCTCAGCTTCTGTCAGTACTGGGCGCAAAAAATGGCGGCACTTCATTTGAAATATGCTCGCTGTAGAATTAGATGAAAACGTTTGCTCAAATTGCTGCAAATTGTCTTTCCGAGCTTCTAGATTTCAAAATTTTTCCGGGGGAGGAACCTCGTGTAGAAATGAACATTTTAAGTGGACTCAGAACTTCATGTTAGAAATGCTTTATGTACTGTAGTCACGTGACAAGACTTGTTCTGTTTTTTACAAAACACATGTAAACGTTTTTCTTTTCACTGAGGCAGTTCTTTTACGTTCCTCGTTTTGTTTGTACATATATGATCAATATCAATACAGAATTCCAATAGGTTATGGGCCCAGACGGAATTTAAACTCAAGAAGCAATTGTGAACTAGTTATACTCGAAGGTACTGTGTGATACTGTGATGGCTTCTGGCTCGAACGTGAGAATGGCGAGCATAATTTCGCTGAATGGCACCAATTATCCCACTTGGAAAGTACAATGTCGAATGGCACTTATGAAGGAAGGTCTTTGGGGCATTGTGGCCAAGAGTGAAGTGGCTCCGAGTGAAGAAGAAGCTGAAAAATATGCAAAATTCGTGGCAAGAAGAGATCGTGCTCTGGCAACCATTGTCTTGTCTGTTGAACCGTCATTGCTGTACCTCCTTGGAGATCCACAATACCCTTCTCTGGTTTGGGACAAGCTATCAGATCAATTCCAAAAGAAAACGTGGGCTAACAAGTTGGCATTGCGTCGTAAGCTCTACTCATTGCGACTGAAACACGGAGAGTCAATTCAAAACCACATCAAGAAGATGACAGAAATCTTCGATGGATTGGCGGTTGTCGATGACCCGATTCAGGAGGAGGATCGAGTTGTTCATCTGTTAGCGAGTTTACCCGATTCGTACGAAATTGCTGGTAACGGCCCTCGAGGCAAATGTGAACGTGCCCAAGATGGAAGTGGTCACAGAGCGTTTACTGCACGAGGAACAAAAGCAAAAGGAACGAGTTGGTTCTGAAACAAGTGATGAAACGAAAGCCATGATTGTCAATCAACAATGGAGAGGTAAAGGTCCAAAGTGTTATCATTGTGGAAAGTTTGGCCATATCAAACGTAACTGTAGAGAGCTGAACACACCAAAGCATGATGTTGGCGATAGGGAATTGAAGGGGAATCTTCATGACAAGCAGAAGGCTCACAATATGGTTGAAATGAAACGAAAAGACAGCAGCTCAGACAGTGATGAAGTGGGGTTGATGGTGAGTCATGCATTTAGTTCCAATGAAGGAATGAATACCTGGATCATAGACTCTGGAGCAACCTGTCACATGTGCAATGATGTTAGCCTGTTTGTCAAATTGCATAACCTGGAAAAGCCTCAAGATGTCACATTGGGAGATGGATATGTTGTCCAAGCAACTGGTCGTGGAATTGTAATAACAGAAATAGAGTCTCCAAAGAGCCAGAAGGTAAAGAAGTGTATATTACAAGATGTGTTGTATGTTCCAAGCCTGTCCTATAACTTGCTAAGTGTGCCTAAAGCAACAAAGTCTGGAAAGACTGTCAAGTTTGATGAAGATGGATGCCACATTCTGGATGAAAATCAAAAGCCAATTGCTATTGCTACCAGAGTAGGAAACCTGTATTACCTGAACTGTGTAAGAACCCATCAAGCAAATGCTACTTCAGAAAATCCCAAGCCAAGAAAGCAAGGAAGTCATCTGGCACAGGCGATATGGTCACCTTGGTGTACAAAACCTTCAGAAACTGGCAAAGGATAACCTGGTCAACGGCTATGACTATGACAAGTCCAAAGATATCGACTTCTGTGAATCGTGCACTGAAGGAAAGCATCATCGAAGCAAATTCCCAGTAGACAGAAGTGAATGTGCCAAAGAGTCACTTGAGTTGGTGCACAGTGATGTGTGTGGCAAGATTAATGCACAATCACTTAGCGGAGCTGAATACTTCCTAACATTTATTGATGACCACACTCACTACGTATGGGTCTATGTCTTGAAACGCAAAGACGAAGTCTTTGGGAAATTTCTGGAGTGGAAAGCCCTGGTTGAAAAATCCACTGGTAAAAAGCTCAAAGTCTTGCGTACAGACAACGGAGGCGAGTACACCTCAGCAGAGTTCGAAAATTACCTGAAAAAGGAGGGGGTGAGACACCAGCTTACTGTGCCAAAGACACCAGAACAAAATGGCGTGGCTGAAAGGATGAATCGGACCTTGGTTGAATCTGTAAGGTCCATGTTGGCTGATGCAAAGCTCCCACACAAGTTCTGGGCAGAAACATTATCAACAGCTGTATATCTTAGAAACAGGAGTCCCACCACTGCAGTGAAAGGAAAGACGCCATTTGAAGCCTGGATGGAGGAGAGACCTAACGTGAAGCATCTGCGCATGTTTGGATGCAAAGCATATGCCCATGTGCCAAAGGACGAACGGAAGAAATTGGACTCCAAAGCCAGAAAGTGTATTCTTCTGGGTTATGGCACTGAAACGAAGGGATATCGTCTTTACGATCCGCAACGTGGAAGGGTCTTCCACAGTCGAGATGTCAAGTTCAACGAATCATCTTGTGGAACTGAAGTTTCCAAAGAACATGAGCCGAAGAACAAATATGTGGAACTTGATTTTCCAGCATATGAAGAGCCTATCGTAGATGAGATACCTGAGCCTGCAGTCCTGAGAAGATCTGAGAGAGGTCGAAATGTGCCAGACTGCTATGGTGAGTGGGCAACTGCTGCAAACAACAATGAGCCAAGAACTGTCAAAGAAGCTCTGGCAAGTTCACAAAAAGCCACTTGGATGAAAGCAATGGAAAAAGAAATAGCTTTTTGAAGTTTGGGATCTGGTGGATCTGCCTAAAGATCGGAAAGCAGTTGGTAGCAAGTGGATATTTAAAGTCAAGACCAATGCAGATGGAACAGTTGAAAGACACAAGGCTCGTCTGGTAGCTCAAGGATTCAGTCAGAAGTTTGGTGATGAGTATGATGAAACATTCTGTCCTGTGGTTAGGTTTGAATCAGTGCGAACCATAATTGCACTAGCTGCACAGCACGGACTGAAGCTGCATCAAATGGACGTTACAACAGCATTCTTGAATGGAGAACTCAAGGAGGAAGTCTACATGAAACAAGCAGATGGTTTTATCGCTAACGGAAAGGAACACCTAGTCTGCAAGTTAAACCGAAGCATTTATGGTCTCAAACAATCACCACGTTGTTGGAACTCTGTACTTGACGACAAGTTGAAGAAAATGGGCTTTGTGCAAACGGCTGGTGATCCATGTATTTACGTCGCGGAAGAGGGAGAAATGTTTATCATTGTTGTGTACGTTGATGATATTCTCCTGGCTGGAAAAAGTGATCAACAAATGAATAAAGTCAAGAAAGACCTTGCCAAGAAATTTGAAATGAAGGATATGGGGGAATTACACCATTTCCTTGGTGTTAAAATTGTCCAGAAACCAGATTTGAAAGAAATATGGAGATATGCCAAGAAGCATATACAAAGAGCATCTTACAAAAATTTGCCATGGAAAGTTCCAAACCGGTGAGCGCACCTGTTGAATGTGGGACAAAATTAGTAAAGCCAACAGAGGACAACGAGCGTGTTGACCAAGTAAAGCCAACAGAAGACAACGAACGTGTTGACCAAGTCTGCTATCAATCTGCTGTAGGAAACTTACTTTACTTGTCCACAAAAACAAGACCTGACATCGCATATGCAGTAAGCAATGTTGCAAGATTCAGTGCTGAGCCAACTAAGCAGCACTGGACAGCTGTTAAACGCATCATGCGTTATCTGAGTGGAACTCAGGACATGGGTTTACTCTACAATGGCAAGAATGAAATGACCGAATGCGTGGGATATTCAGATGCTGACTGGGCAGGAGACCTTGATGACCGAAAATCAACGTCAGGATATATCTTTCAGATCAGTGGATCCAGAATCAGTTGGAGAAGCAAGAAACAATCCTGTGTGGCTCTCTCTACAGCAGAAGCTGAGTACATGGCACTAGCAAGTGCAATGCAAGAAGCAGTTTGGATCTGACAGCTTCTAACTGATCTGAAGAGCAAGCCAACTGGAGCAACGTTGATACTAGAGGATAACCAAGCGGCAATCTGCATGGCTAAAAATCCACAGTTCCATGGACGGGCAAAACACATCGACATAAAGTATCATTTTGTTCGAGAACAAGTCGCTAAAGCTACCGTAAAATTGGGATACTGCAGATCGGACGAAATGATCGCTGACATTTTTAGTAAGGGACTAAGCCAAGCTCAATTTACTAAGCTTAGAAAGATGGCTGGAATCAGATCAATAAGTAGTTGAACATGTAGTTATATGAGTAAGGAGGAGTGTAGAAATGAACATTTTAAGTGGACTCAGAACTTCATGTTATATTTTAAAGTTAAATTAGAGAAAAGAAATAAAAAGAAACGTGGAACTCGATATAGAAAAGTTAAAGAAGAAAAGTGCAGTATTTAAGTTACTTTAGTCTTAGAGCATTGTTCTGACTGTAAATAACGTTGTATTTCTTTGGTTATGGAGTATGTACTGAGATCTTTTAAGTCGTATGGAATGTCAGACTATAGGTGAATTGCATAAAAGGCAATTTGTTTTCCAGTGTTGGTTCGGATGCATAGTTTGCATAAATTTTGTTTACATGCATGCATACCTGTATTATGTGTCTGACGATTATTGCCGTATTTAAAAAGTCCATCAAATAGACTTGGTAAGAGTCCTTTTAGTTTATGTTATTTACAGTTAGAATATCTAAGGTTTAAAAGGAGAGCACTTTCAGTGTTAGGCCCAAACGTTGTTGAAAAAAAACATCAATCTGAGAACATTATTACTCGGGCTACCTGTGGTAGCACGAGTCTTAAATTCGGCTCTGTTATTTTTATTTTGGTTAGATTGCAGTATTTTTGGAAAGTTGCATTTTATAAGGCAGTTCGACAAGCTATATATACTGCATGAAAAAATGGATTTACTCAAATTTACAATATGCGCAAATATGGAGCAAATTTATTGAAATATTACATTTACCATAGGAGTAAACTTGGTAAATGCCGCATTTACTCCTATAGTAAATGTAACATTTGAATAAATTTACTCCATATTTGCGCATATGACCATTTTTGTTTTCATTTGATAACATTTATTCAAGTTCTTGGGCAGTTTACAACCTTTTCCTATAGTTTACTGTATTAAAAAGATACAACCATGATAACTTAATTGTTTGTTTTTTTGGAACTTCACTCCAATGTTCCTCACACAATCTTTCACATTTTTCCAGGACCTTATTTCGAGCCTTTGTTGTTTCCTAAGGAACTCCTTGCACATCTCTTTCCCTGGAAGAGTGCCTTGAGGATGTGGCTAATAAACTTCTTTTTGATCGCTTCTTTTTTCCCCGTTGTCCATTTTTTAGTTCAAAATGTTTTCTTTTCTTTGATACTGTATAAATAAAGCAAACCAAGAACTGTATCAAATACCAACATCTCAAGTAAAAGCCGGCAAGATAAAAGTTAGTTAATTTTACCAATCGAAAGCAGGGCGATTATATTATCAATAAGCACCCTAATCAAAAGTGTAGGGTTATTGCGTGAACATATTTTTTGTATAATGATAGACAGGTGTCGCGTTTCCGGAAAGTCGCAAGGCATAGGATTTTGAAACTTTCCCTATATGAGGAAGAGATGCAAGATTTAATAAGCCTTTTGTCTTGCACCGCAATACTGTTGCGACTCTGCATGTTATGATAAATTTAATTGGTATGTATATTAAGGTTAGGTTTAAACGTTTTTCAATCTCCTACCATTGGCTTATTTCCTCAAATGATATTTACACGATTCAGTATAGCTTCATATAGCATATTCAGTTCAGCTTCTTCTACTATTAAACTAAACAATTACGTCATACGGCATGATATTTATATTGTGATGTTACTCACCTTTTCGTGTTAAGTCATTTTCAGGACTTTCAGAAGAAGCTTCTTCCTCCATAGAAACTTTATTTAAAGAAAGTTAAAAACTTAGTCAGCTAAAGCTATTAATCTCACCCACTGATCTCTATACCAGCTTATCAGAAAGTTAGTATAGAGATCAGTAATCTCACCTGGGAACCTCGTAACTCTCGTTTTTATCATTTTCTGCATCTTAGGACTGTTCTAAACGGCGTATTGTTAAATTCCTTGATGGCGTTGCCAACACTTAAAAAGTAGCGATTGCATGCGGATATTATAAATATAGTCATATAGGTAAGGTTAGTCGAATTCTCCTAAAGTAATCTTAACATTGGTACGATGTTGGCAGGAAGAGTGAAAATAATTAAAGATTTTGCAAGCAATCTTAAAGTGGGTCTAAAGGCAAGAAAAAAATTCAGAGTTTAATAGACTTCATGGCATTCAGCACCATCAATGCCAATTTATAGGCCGGGTAAGGGATAATTTGGCAAAAATAGCCAGTGTGCCGCCTTTGTTTGATGAACGTCTTTGTTTCTTTTAGAGTCAGCTGGACGCTCTTTGGTGAAGAACATTTATCAAACAAACAATTCTTGCTTAACGCATGTTATTAAATACCCTACAGTTTTTATTCTCAGCGAGAAAATGTGGTGATGCTGCTAGTTTCGAGGGTGTAAAGTTATTATCTTATAACAACACGAGTATTTGTCGATTATGTAGCGGACTTGTCGACTATCTTGCGACGGCTGCCGTGAATGACGTAATGTGGTCCAATACAAGCAAGCAAGATAGCACTCATGAAGCATAGCATGTGGTCCCTCCTTGATATATTCTGTCATCCCTGATCCCGCCCATCCCTATAGGGCCTGTTTCGCAGGCTTGATATATTCCTTGATATTATGTATAGACCTTGTTGATGAGGTTCTTCTCTGTTTTGGTTTGGGATCAGCTGGTGTGTCTGTAGTAACAGACGCTTGCATTCAAAATTGGCTTTAAAATTCACACATTTGGCACATTTGCTGTGCTCAATATGGAAAATATTACATCAGCACAACATATATATTTACTAATTATATTTTTGTGAGAGTTCTAGTTCTTGCACAAGGCAAAAAAATATAGTTTTCCGATTAGGGAAACATCGATAAAGGTATTTGTGTATGGATGATTGTGAATTGCAAAATTTTGCCGATAAATCTTCATGATAATCAGGGCTTGGATAATATAAAACATACGTGGCCAGATTATCTAAATTCAACAACGTTAATAAAATGTTAAAAAATTGTTGGCTCGAATAGTAAGATAATCAATGAAAAAGACATTCCTGATGTCTTTAATAATTTTGTTATTGATTTAGGTCAGAATTGATCTGTTTATGCTAATTTCTCATAAGTTATTAATCAATTTTAAGAATCAGGTGGTATAAAGGTAAACCAATTAAGTTGTACTGACAATGCCAACAGGCCTTCTTCAAGCTAACACTAACAGATTGATTTCAAGATGGCGGGTGCACGCCTTGTTCATGCTCATCATCATTTTTATTTTATTAAAACATGGTAGCTTGATCAATAAAGAACGGTCAAAAAGGCTATAACAAGAAAATAATTGTATTCTTCCCTAACTCTGTAGCAACGTTTCAACTATCTCGCCTTATACAATCTGCAGACATCTCAACAAACCTGGGACCTACCACGAGTAACTACTCAGTAAATATCGAAGCTGACCATCCTCGCTTCCAACTGTCGGACAAAGGACTTAAAATTTGTCACCTCAATGTCCGATCCCTTCCCTGTTCAACTGAACAACTTCGACTTGACTCTCATGAGCGAAACTTGGCTTAATTCCTCGTGGGATAACAATGAGATTAGTATTGATGGATACGAACTATATCGGTGCGATAGGAAACATAAAAGCAGAGGGGGTGGAACTGCTATTTATATAAAAACTTCACTCATTTACGAGAGAATTTTTCTTCTGGATGAAGCTTGTAATGCTGAATATGTTTGTCTTGAAGTTCGACAACATCGTCATGGTCCAAAAATTATGTTTATAGTCTTCTATCGTCCACCAGACTCGCCTACTGAAATATATGATGATATCGTTGAATTATTGGAGGTAGCTTCGTGTCGCTGTAACGAAATCATTGTGTCAGGTGATTTCAACATTAATCTATTGGAAAATACAAACGGTAAACTTTTAAAAATATTCCAGGATGCAGACACGACTCAAATCGTCAAATCAGCTACGCGCGAATCAAACGGAATAATTGATAATTGATTCAATCAATAATGACATAATTAATCACCATGCGCCAATTATTACACGCAGAGTGAAAAACAAAAAACTGCAAGAGTGGATGACTCCCGACATTTTACAGCAGATACGTATAAGAGATCAACTCAAATCACGTAGTAAAACAAATGCACTAGCTAGATCCATGTATACTAGAGTTAGAAACCAAGTAGTTAAGATTATTACTAATGCAAAATCAAATTACTTTAAAGATAAGATATTGGAGAACAAAGATAATGCAAAAAAATTATGGAAAGTACTGAAACGCGTAGCTCCATCTAAATCTATTTCCACCGCACCTAAATACATAGAAGTGAATGGTACGCATATATCAAAACCCATTGAAATGGCAAATTCTTTTAATGAATATTTTACATCGCTTTCAACTCCTACATCCAATACTGATAACTTAGTCGTCTCTCAAACAGAACTTGACACTTTACTTCAACATTTTGTTGATTCCCGTTTAGACACTACTTCTATAGAGCCATTTGATATTCCACCCATTACTAAGGAGATAGTCGAACATGATTTAACTAAGATGCCATCGAGTAATGCCACTGGCTTAGATGGCATAAGCATACGTCTTTTGAAATTAGCTCTGCCAGTGATTTCGTCCACTCTGACGGATATATATAACACCAGTATAGTAAGTGGCATTTTTCCTAATGATTTTAAAATGGCCAAAGTAAATCCCATTTACAAACGCGAGTTGACGCACGACAGAACTAATTTTCGTCCAATTTCTGTGCTGTCAATTTTATCAAAACCACTTGAAAGGCATGTATCACTGTCCTACCATCAACATTTAAATACGCATAATCTTTTATATGCTAAACAGTCTGCTTATCGCCCTAATCACTCTTGTGAAACCGCTTTAATTAGCATGACCGATAATTGGCTGAAAGCCATGTATGACAGCAAACTTGTGGGCGCCATATTCTTAGATCTCAGTAAGGCCTTCGATCTTGTAAATCATGATATCCTTTTATCTAAATTGGCAAAATACCACATTAGCCCACTCGCTTTGAATTGGTTTTCCTCTTATCTTCATGGTCGGTCACAAAGATGTTATATTTCAGGTTCCCTGTCGACCCCTTTGGAACTCTGTTTGGGAGTACCACAGGGCTCCATTTTGGGCCCTATATTATTTTTGACGTATATGAACGACCTACCATTATCAATTAATAAATCTGAAGTTGATATTTACGCGGATGACACAACTATTTGGTCAAGCGGTAATACTTGTCCTGAAATCGAAGAATCTCTACAAACCTCTCTTGACAGTGCCCGTAGTTGGTTTGAACTAAATGGTATGAAACCCAATATAACAAAAACCAAACATTGTTTATTGGGACAGTCCAAAAGCTTCGGTACGTTCATAAGCCTAATATGGATCTTTTCCTAGGTGATACCAAGTTGAATGAGGCGATCACCGAAAAAATACTAGGGGTAAAATTTGACAAACATGAAATGGGACAATCATGTTGACTATCTTATTAGCAAATTAAACTCGAGAGTATGCCTTTTGACAAGAGCTAAAAATTATCTAACCATCCATTGTAGGAAACTGCTATATAATGCACTCATTAAGCCTATTATGGAATACTGTTGTACCGTCTGGGGTAATTGCTCAAACGGTAACCTGGAGAGACTATTAAGAATTCAGAAACGATGTGCTAGAGTTATACTTAATGCAAATTATTACGATAATTCTCTAAAATTATTTACTGAATTGGGATGGCTTCCAATTGACGATATTGTGCATACCAAAAAGCTTTATATGTTTCATAAGATTAGTCTTGGTCATTGCCCCGAGTACTTTACATCATACATCAATTATCTCAACGAAGCTCATCAACACAGTACCAGAGCGGCAGTTAAAAACAATATCGTTTTACCAACTTGTAAAAGAATGTCAGGTAGTAAAACTTTCCATATTAGTTCCATCCGTCTCTGGAATGACACTGACTTGTCAACAAGAAACATTGTATCTCACAAGAGTTTTTTTGAAAGGATACAAGCTAATGCTCTGAAACAGAACACATCCTTAGAACATTTCACAATTTCAAGAACATTAACTTGTACTTCTTTTAGATTCTTTATTATTTGTAATATTCTAAATTGGTAGGAGGGCCACCATGAAAACTACTAGGTAACTAGTAATAGTGTTTACCCTCATTAAATAAAGTCTTTCAATTTCAATTTCAAAGCCAAGTGCGAAAAGTACGATGGGAATATAGCTAAACACACAGTTAACATACATTTATAGCCACAAAATCAGACAAACAATTTATAATTTCAAAGCGCAAATCAACTTCCTTACCATTTCTGTGAAACTTTTAGTTAGTTACCAGAAGTCTCCCTGTACCAACAGGGTATATTACACTTGGATTTGACCTTTTGACTTTGTCGGCGGCCGGACAAACTTAATAGATTTAGTTGTATATGATATCTCTTTTTACTTACCATTTGTTGTTGATAAATTCCTCTTTCTTCCACGTGGTTGCTGTGCCAGTCATGTTGCCGTCTTAGGATTTGTTTCTATAAGCCGTGTAACAAAAAAATTAGGTAAGATTCGTATACGAGATAGGGATTTTGGATAACTTCGTTCCATATCTAAGCGTTTTAATTCTTTTTGAGTTATGAAGTTAATAAATATATTGAGTTTGAACTTTGAAGTGTGATCGTCTAGGTTAGTGTAGTCTTGAGAAAGACTGGAACCTATCCCCTTCGCAGGGCCAAAAATACTCACCATCGGCATCTTCATTTTGATCATCATTATCATCATCTGAATCTGAATCTTGACAATCAAAATCTGAAACAAAAAAGCACTCGAAAACGTCAGATCTTTTAGGCCCCAAAAGCTAAACTGAGCAAAAAGTTTCATTTTGGCCCTTTTCGTTTTGGCCCTTTTCGTTTTGGCTCAGCTTATTTTAATTTGGCCGGCAAGATAGGCACTTTTTTTTACAGTTTCACGATAACAACATTGTTGCTTCTATATTTCATTTTTGACCAAAACTTTTTTGCAATACAAAATATACATGTGTGAATGGACTTACACAATACTCCAGCAATAAACACCATGAAAGAAACATGCATGATCTGAAATATTTTATTGTAATTATTGTGTTCAGTTTATATTATAACTCCTTGGCCTTGTGTGGACGTAATAAGGTGAGGAAGAAAAAGTTGAGAAGTGGTATCACACACAATCACAAGCCACAGGAAGTAATGACTAGGAACATCATTGGAAATGAATTTTTAGATAATGGTTCGTCGTAGATGTAGTATGACACAACTTGTAACAATGAAAGAGTATATGAAAAATTAGGAAATGCAACCAAATATATATACACACACATATATAATTGAGGTCGAATGCTGTTGCTACTCTGAGTTTCACGCTACAACTCAGAGTAGCAACAGCATTCGACCTCAATTATACTATTCCCCTCTACCTACATTGGTATTGAGCGCTCTTAAACCTTACGACTACTAAGTGATTTTATTTTCACATACTATTTTTGGTATATATATATATATATATTGCAGTGTGTCTGTGTTTGGAGGTGGAAATTTTACTTTGGTAATGAATAACAGAATAAAGGATTTTCTCCGAGTGGACAACATACCGTGCAAGTATAGAAAATTACTTGACCGCTGGCTTGTTCACTCGGAGAACATCCCTCGGCCTTATAAGTAATTATTATATAATTTTTTATAAATTTAATAACATTGATATGTCAACAATCTCATAACATTGATAAGTTATCAACCTGATGATTAAAATGACTAGTGAGTTGTGAAGATATCTATCACGTAATTAAAAGTTTTCCCGCTTATTTTCATTGAATCTATATAATAAAAGAAAATTACACGGTGATTTGAAGATATTAGTTTTATCTTCTCGTGGCAAAAACAATATTTTACTCATTCGCCAGGTTTATTCCTAAAATATTGTTTTCACCATTCGAAGATAATATTCATATCTTGGCAACACCGTATAATATCCTCTATATATTACGAGTAATTAATAAGTTGTTACCAGAAGGCCTTATATCCCGGAGGTTTTTTCCAGCAAACCTACTAGCTTGCCCCGTATCGACAGCAAGTAGAAGATTTGCCACGACTGCTATTTCCATGCAGTGTGTGCTCCTGGAGTCTAATACTTGTTGTGGATGTTTATATCGTGGCCCAGATACTTCGCCAACCAACCAAGCTCCGTTTGGTTCATATCTACCAGTTGTGATACTGTTGCCACATATTTTTGCGACTTGGTGGATGTGATCAATTTTGGTTTTTGCAGTTCGACCATGTCACACACCTTTTTAAGGGCATCATTCCCCATTATACAATTCAGCGACACAGCGTTGTTCATGGCAAAAACATGGTCGTTGTTGCTGTTTGCCTTGTCTCTTGTTTGCTTTAGAAGTGTAATTGCTTCTTTTACTTCCGGTGTCAGAATTACTGGCACTTTCCTATTACGCTTTCCCAGAATTTCTACCATGTCAAACCTAGACAATGCATGTTAAAAATTAGTAAAAAGTAACACGTCATCGTTCAATCGCTGGTTCTGTTTAATAAGAATTTGAAAAATTACGTAATGCTGCACAAAGGAATATGGTTGTGGAATTTTTATTTTTTCGTTAAACCATGGATGACTCAAGATCAGCTGACGCCAACAAGTACGAATATGTAGATTTATATAGTGTTTGTTGTCGATTCCTAGTTAAAAAGTCATTCTAGCATTCTGATTTGTTCGCTCAGCGGTAAATCTTAGGTGAAAATGAGATTCCGATTTTTTGCTGATGAAATACATTTTGACGGATGGTTTCTAGGCAGTGGTGCGATTGTTTTGTATCTGCGCGAAAGTGCAGATATATAGCTGTCGTGTTGTGGGTTTGTATGTTTATTTGTTTGTTAACTCCGACCGACGTACGGATGTCTGAAAATCCGGTTTGAACATCCGTGTAGGCGCTAGAGATTGGGAAGGAAGTTGTGAGAATTTCGACAAGTGGACAAGTCAATAACTTTAAAGGGAAATAGAAAAATATGGTTCATATTTTCCAATGGCAATGCGGTTTTTTACCGAGAACATGCATGGATAGAAACAATCAGCTTGCAGAAAATAATCATTGGTAATGGTATTGGTAATTTGAGGAAAAGTATATATGCGCAATTAAATATATTCCCGTTTAAATAATTGTCACTGTCTGGATATGACTGCCGGTTTGTGTAATAATCCCGAAATGATTATGCACTAGTCAATTGAAACTACCGACCCCCGACCCCAGCGACTATGCCGAGATTTTAACATTTTTACAGTGTTAAATATTGGTCAATTAATTGACTCCGTAACCTTCCCAACAGCCTCAGCAGCGGTCATCGTCGAAACGTCAGTCACCAACAATAGTCTTTCTCAAGACTACAACAACTTGGAAAATCAACTTCACACACCTAATTATATTATATATTAGTACTAGCTATAAACTCGTACCCAGACTCCACCTTCTGTTTGCATTTACTATTATATAATCTATGACAAGTGGCGACAAAATCTGTTTTAAATACACTGTAAACTATTACAATGAAATTAAAAATAACTTACATGAATAGTAGCTGTTGTCTGTGTTGCTTTTTGGTACCAATTTCAAATAATTTTGATATATATATACATATTTAATTAACAATATCTTTCAATTGTCCATGATACCGCTACTTTGTGGTTCGAGGAACCGGTATGCGAAAATCGTGCATCCGCGTTTTGTATCTCCCTCTCTTTCATGAAGTTGCTCGCTCGAACGAACGAAAGCTGATATGGCCTCATTTGCCACAATGACATCCGGACTTGCAGGGAACAGATTATGGCGCAACCAATCCATCCATACATGTCCAATACTGTCGAACTGATACGGCTCGAATGACTCGTCAAATTCGTCATTTGAAACCAGTTGTTGAAACCAGTTGCGTCTTGAGTTCGCCAGAGTTCACCCTACACGTCCATATATATTTCTCCAGTCGTTCAATTCGTCGAATTGGTCCGGTCGTGAAGAGCGGAACGAGTGGTGAAGTCTTAGTGATGATGTCTTGTGGTGTAGTGTGAGGGTATGCCTAAATATTCGTCCGGTCGTTCTATTCGTCCAATTGGTCCGGTCGTGAAGAGCGGAACGAGTGGTGAATTCTTAGTAATGATGTCTTGTGGTGTAGTGTGAGGTATGCCTAAATACCACTAAGGTCCACTCGTCGGAAAATTGATGAAAGAACGTAATTGAAAATACGCAATATATCACTGTTGAATGAAACAATATTATGTGTTTACCTCGTTCTATTTCAAAACTACGCAACATATAATGGCTATTGAATCCAACAATATTATATGTTGTTGTCTCGTTCTATTTCAAAATGAATCGAACAATATTATATGTTGTTGTCTCGTTCTATTTCAAAACTACGCAACATATATAAATGGCTATTGAATCGAATAATATTATATGTTGTTGTCTCGTTCTATTTCAAAACTACGCAACATATATAAATGGCTATTGAATCCAACAATATTATATGTTGTTGTCTCGTTCTATTTCAAAACTACGAAACATATAATGCCTGTTGAATCGAACAATATTATATGTTGTTGTCTCGTTCTATTTCAAAACTACGCAACATATATCGACTATTGAATCGAACAATATTATATGTTGTTGTCTCCTTCTATATGAAAACTATACAACATATATAAATGCCTATTGAATCGAATGAAACAATATTATACGTTGTACTATGCAACATATATTGGCTATTGAATCGAACAATATTATATGTTCTTGTCTCGTTCTATTTCAAACTACGCAACATATAATATGCCTATTGAATCGAATGAAACAATATTATACGTTGTACTATGCAACATATATTGGCTATTGAATCGAACAATATTATATGTTCTTGTCTCGTTCTATTTCAAACTACGCAACATATAATGGCTTTTGAATCGGACAATATTATATGTTGTTGTCTCGTTCTATTTAAAAACTACGCAACATATAATAATAATAATAATAAAACTTTATTTAGTGAAGGTATAAACATCTTTACATGAGTGTATTCCACCAGATGGCCTTCAACTGTATAAATATAGATTAGTATCAATTAGTTAATGTGTAATACAATTGCAAGTTAGTCTGTATTTACAGGATGCAAATTCCTCTAAGTGGAGTACATCATTATTTTGTTTTAAAAGATATTTTTTTAATTCATTTTTAAATGTAGATATGGTGGTGTTTTCAGTGTTTTTTAAATAATCTGGCAGAGAGTTAAACAACATGGCTCCACTGTACGAATTTTTTGTTTTTCCATACTCAGTTGTGACTTTAGGAATTTTCAAATCTGTTAATGACAGTCTTGTGTTTACGCTATGTGTTTCTTTAACAAATTGAAATAGGTCGTACAAGTTCGATGGAGCTTTGTTTTTTAATACACTGAATATCAAGATTAATTTTCTTAATTTAATGAAGTTATGTATCGGAATCCAATTAAGTTTTTTGAAAAGTTCGACTGTTGCTTCCAGTATAACACGTGCAGACCTTTTTTGTAATTTTAAGAGATCGTGCAACTTTTCGTTTTAAGCACATCCCCAAACCGTACAGCAATATAGTAGGTGTGGGAAGATTAACGACTCATAGAACAAGATACGAGAGTAACGAGGTAAATTTTTTCGTATCCGTTTAAGTAGAAAAAGTCGTTTATTTATAGTTTGAGATATATTTGCTATCTGTTCGTCCCATTTCAGAACCGTATCAAAATGTACTCCAAGCAGTTTAAATGTTTTTACTTCATCAATTATTTCGTTGTTTATTGTAGTAATAAGTTTTTCAGAGGTGATAGATTTATATTTAGAATGGATTTTCATGCTTTTGCTTTTTTTGCAATTTAAGGACATGAGATTTGCATTTACCCAATTCGATACTTGGTTAAGATCGTTTGTTAGTTTCAGGTTTAAATCTTCTATTGATAGACTGGAAGCTAGCAGTGATGTGTCGTCAGCGAAAATAAACGGTGTTGTATCATTTTGGAAAAGTGGGAGATCGTTAATGAATATTATAAATAGAAGCGGTCCTAAGATTGAACCTTGAGGGACACCATACCTAACCGGTAATGCATCAGAGAGTGAAGTTTTAAATTTAACTTTTTGAGTTCGGTTTGAGAGATATGAGCTAAACCAGTCGATTGTCGCTGAATCAAAGTGATATAATTCGAGTTTTTTTAGTAGTATTTTATGGTCTAATACATCAAACGCTTTTGAGAAATCGAGTAATGTTAAACCATTGATTTCTCCCTTCTCAATCGAGTTGAGTAAGGATTCTTGTAAACAGAGCAGCAAGGTTTCACAGTAGTGATTCGTTCTGAAACCATGCTGATGTTTTGTCAGGAGTTTATGCCAAAAATTGTATGTGTTATCTACGGTGGCCCAAAAGTTAGCGGCAATTTCAATTTGATCGCGGCAATTTCAATTTGATCGCGGCAATTTCAATTTGATCGCGGCAATTTCAATTTGATCGCGGCAATTTCAATTTCAATCACGGCAATTTCAATTTCAATCACGGGCACTTGAACTTCCGGTAACGAACATTGCAGTCAGCGGCCTATAAAGGTTGGTCAGCGGCAGATAGACCTTAAAGATGGCGGACAACGAAAGAGTTATTCTAGAATCGCTATTTTATAAAGGACACGAGTACCAAGAGATTTGTGAAATATTGAAAGCACAACATAGCATAAATCTTAGCCTTGGTCAGCTCAAAAGAAAGCTGAAGCAGTATAAACTTTGTAGAAACAAAGTTGAGTTTAATTCTCAGTCTTTAAGAAATTCAATCATTGAAATAATAGATGGACCTGGGAGTTCTTGGGGCTACCGCAGTGTTTGGCATGCACTTGAGCGGAAAGGTATACGAGTACCTAGAAAAGCAGTATCGGAAATTTTACGAGAACTGGATCCCGATGGAGTGGAAGCAAGAAAAAGCCACAAGCTGCGTAGACGCGAATATATCTGCCCTGGGCCAAATAAAGTTTGGCATGCTGATGGGTATGATAAGTTAAAGCCGTTTGTCTTCCCCATACATGGATGTATTGATGGCTATAGCAGGGAAATTCTATGGCTGTATATTACACGCTCGAACAATTTGCCTGACAATATAGCTGCATATTATTTGGATACTGTTTGTGAGCAAGGAGGGTGCCCCCTAGAGTTATGTACTGATTTGGGTACAGAAAATGGCATAATGGCTGGAATTCACTCATTTTTCAGAGATGATCGAGACAGTCATAAGTATGTTCCATCTCCCCGTAACCAACGCATTGAGGGATGGTGGAGTTTTTTAAAGAAAAACTGGTCATCTTGGTGGATATCTTTCTTTAAAGATATGGAATGTAAAGGTGACCTTAACATGCTTGATCCTCTCCATAAGGAATGTCTGTGGTTTTGCTTTGCAAAAATACTTCAAACAGGTCTTGATGAAGTAAAGGATAATTGGAACACTCATTATATAAGAAAGTCTAGATTTGATACAGTCAGTGGGAGACCTGATGCTTTGTATACTATACCAGAGTTTCATGGTGGTATCAGTGGTCTTATTGTCCCCATACAGAAAGCTGATTTAGATTATGCTTACTCTCACCTTGTGGAAGCCAATGATGATTATACAGACTATCATGAGTACTTTCAATATGTCATGGATGAATTACAATTAACTATAGCGAATGACTGGAAGGATGCTGTGGATCTTTATAAAACCATCACAAATGCAGCTGTAAATGGAATTTGAGTGAATGTTCTTTTTCACTATTTCACTATCACTGCCCCCATTTATCCTATAGAACATTTTACAAATCACAATACACTTGTTGCCAGTTTTGTTTAATAAACGTTTTAGCAAAGGCAGTGAACAATACCATTATAATGTAATAATATAAAAATATAAACGTATGTAATGGTAACTGTAGTAGAACAATACCATTGAAATAAGGTTATAATAAAATGCTTAACTAACAATAGACAGCTATTATATAAACATAACAATTTGTCTGCAGTTTTAGGATCGGCCAAATGCTTGGCCTTTGCAGAATGCTGTTAAAAAAACCTGCTTAAATTCTTCATCATTGGTCATGTGAAGAACAGGAAATGTAATTTCCATTCCACAAGCCCCCACATAGGGGTAACAAACTGTGTGGAGTGGGTTATCCAGTTTACAATAATGGTTAAACTTAACAGTAATTTTGATATCATTTTGGGTCAAGTTCCTGTGTCCTTGTCCAGTCAACCACTGCATCACTCCTGCTGGAGTCAGGTTGGCACTCTCATATCTTTCCTCTCCATTATTCTCCTCATTTTCACCCTCTCCATCATCATAGTTCCAGGCTACAGCAGAAGCATAACCTGACACCTTTTCATCTTCCAGACTGTAGAGAAAGTCTTGAAAATTGTCCAGGACTTGGTCTTCTGCAGCTCTGTGCGCCTTGTCTTTTTCGGAGAATTCTGGATGCAATAGGCTGACCAAGTAATTGGCATTGACTTCCTCTGCCTGTCCCTTGACAAAGAGAACCTGGCATACCTTTCGATTGTTCATCAAGTGTTTCTTGAAGTCATAGGCTTGAAGCCCTTCCATGAACTCACCTAAGGCAAGCAGCCTTCTGCTAACAATACTCACAACTACTGAGCCAATTATATCCTCGGTGTTTTCTTCCTTTAATGGGCCAGTATATCCGTGGTCAATGACGATGTCATGGCAATCTTTAAAATTGCTTCTGATTTTAGCAATTTGATCCCTCTCCGAAGATGTTAAATGGAGTGTAGAATCTAGGCTTGTCAGATCAACATTCGGATTTACTAGGGTGTTGTACACAACTTCTTCCAGGAAGCATGGAGAAGGCCCATTGTGTGCAATACTAGCTGCAATAATTTCTCCCACGGTTCTAAATGTTCCATTTTGAATGAAGAGAGTAGAATGGACTGGGCTACCATTCGGGAACATAGTTTGACCAATTTATTTGATTGCATCGGTAAAGAACTCTCTGGACAGTGCACCAGTGTCTATTCCTCCCTCACCTAGGTACTTAACAATGACTCGGCTGTTCATAGACTTCCGTTTCCTTTCACGTTGCCACAACTGGACAATGCGGCTAAGGGGTGCACCACGTCTTGTTGTCAAAAACATTTGTTCGGTTTGAACAACTTTATCTTGTAACTCTCTCACAACTGATGCAGGATCACATGGTTTGGTTATACTAATTGATTCCTGTAAATCACCGTCCAAGTCACTGTCATCATCTACAATGAAACTGGCATGTAGAGATAATGCAAGTTCATGATCTTTGGTCATCTCTTTACTGCTGGATGATTCTTCAATTGAACAATTGCTTTTCGTACTGAAGGTTGGCCTGTCAAGCATGCGGTCATCATCACTATCGTCTGATTTCTCCTCTTTGTCCAGGTCATCTATGACTTGGTCACTATTAACATGTGAGTCAAAATCTGACTTTGTGCAAATATATACTGTTATTCGTTTAAAGTCTTTGCCAATTTCTTCTTGATATCTCCCAATTTGAAATGGCTCATCCGTTGACCCAGGAATATATACTGCCTCCTGGAAATCTTCCAAAAGCAGTACATAATCTCCATCTTCCTCATAATGATTGCTATGGTATGCTTTCCATTTAGTCAAAGCTTTTTCCAGTAAAGCTGCTGGAGGATCAAGGGTGTTCACTTTAAGCGCCAAACGCTTACCATGTTTCTTTCTAAGGGTGTCAGTTTTTGGATGCCATTCGGCAATACCAATATAAATGATGACGTCTTTGCTTGAGGCTTTTTGTTCTTGGGCCTTTCCTTTTCCCTTTTTAGACACACTTTCTTTCCACTGCTTTCCTTTCGCCCGCTTGAAATTAAGAAAACTCTTGACTCTACCAAAAGTACTAGTAGTATCAGACTTGGTAAGATCTACCAAGCCACTGGGACCAGCCTCAGATGTTTCCCTCTTTAAAGCTAAAGAAAAAAAAGAAGAAAAGAATATATTAATTTTTTTTCCAAATTCACACAAAGGAATATTCTTTTGGTACAAGAGGGGAGGGGATATGACAGACACACAAACATTCAGCAAGTTAAGGATGGTGGCCTATAGAGAATGCCAGCATCAAGGACCAGTTCGAGATTCAAAACCTGTTTTGCCTTTTAGTGCAATGTGCCTGCTGTAGAATTTCATTTATGGTTTGTCAGCCGGTTGCAAATATTAATATATAATGAAAATTTTCACTGTAACAACTCAATGGGAAGAACATTTCCACTGTATGCTCAACTCGCACAGGCAAGTTGCACCACGATGAGTTGACAGTCAAATCTGGAATTGGCTATAGAGTCAATAGACGTAAACATTTAATCATCATGTCTTTCACTAACTTATTTTTTATATATTTAGGCAAAAAAACAAGAAAGTTTCTGAGTTTTAGTCTAGTTTGAACTGTATTTTCACCGATAAAGTCGTCATTTAGAGTTATTTTGGGCCTTTTGATTTCAGGAGGTTATTTCAATATGGCAGATTAGCACGATGGTTGACTGTTTTATTCGTGATAAACAACTAATATATAAGTGTTTAAAAAACATTATCTTACCTGTTGCACAGTCACTACAATAACAAGCTTCGTCAACCGGTTTGGCTCCACAATTATGGCAAAACATACATCAAAATGGCATCTAAACTCTACAGATATAAACATAAACACGAGGCTCACCGAGTTATCGTACGAGAGCCTACGTTGCTTTTGGTCAGGGTCAAAAAATGTTCTGATCAAATTGAAATTGCCGTGATTGAAATTGAAATTACCGTGATCAAATTGAAATTGCCGTGATTGAAATTGCCGTGATCAAATTGAAATTGCCGCGATCAAATTGAAATTGCCGTGAACTTTTGGGCCACCGTAGAACTCAGTCTCAAGCAAAAGTTTGAAGTCGAGTCAGTTTTTCACTGCCGGCTCAGGTAGCTTGTTCATGCCGCAATTTCGACGTAGCCGTGTACGTCGAAAATTGACCTTTCTAGCCAATCAAAAGCCAAGAGCGTCAAAATAATTTATTTCGACGGCGTCGACCAACTTCTTGACGACCCTCCATTGTTTTCGTCCAATCAGTGCTCGTTATTTCTCTCTTTGAATAAGGCTACATGAAGTATGAATTCATTTGGCCCACGTCCTCTGGCCAGGACTAGCCTGCAACCCCTAAACGCCTGCTTCGCAGGCTAGCCAAGGACTGAACGATAATGAATTTTTGCTCGATATCGCGCCAATGCTTTCCAAAATGCAATTTTCGAAAATTTCATAAACGTATTTCAAAAATTTCAAAGTTCAAGTGTAATTTTCAAAAATTTGAATATTTCAAATTTGAGATGAAATCTGATTTTGAAAACTAATTAATTCATGAATAAACTATCTGGGATTTTTGTCTCCGTCGCTTGACGTGTTTGACGTACCCTAACAAACCGAAATTCAAAATAAATAATCGCTAACCCTAATCCTAACCCTTATCCTAACCCTAAAACTGACTTGGGTTGATGTTATAATAATTTTAAATTTCGGTTGCTCATATATCGAGAAAGGGCCGGAGATTGTCAGGAAAATACATGTATGGCGGTGTGTGGTAACGTTTTGTAATAAATATTTATGGACATGTATTTCTTAAATGTTCAGGTCAGTGATGAAAGTGATCATGAACATCAAGATGTGAGTATCAAAAAATCAATTAATGTCATTTGTAATTGTATAGAATGACTACTAAATTTATTTTATACTTCATTTAAAGATATTATCATCCATCTCTGGTGAAGAAGATATTGCAAGTCTGAAGCAGGAAAACCAAGACCTTCAGAGGAAAATGTAAAAGAAAGAGAAGTGCAACATTTACATGGTGTGATAAGGAACCTTAAAGGTATCAGTGTATACTACATAGACAAAAGCCCACATAATTTTTATTGCAAAAATAAAAAATTAGTGGTTTACTCTGTCTAACGTCAGAGTGTTTTACTCTGTCTTTACTTGTCAAGGGAAGAGTCTTGGACATTAATGAGACATGAGTTAAAGTAAGTGGAGGTCCTTCATCTGGAAGTGGGCCAGGCTATGGACCTTCAGTTAAAACATCAAAGTATGATTTATTATTGTGGTAGTTGCAACCTAGGCAGAATCCTGCAGATTGTATTATTCTCTGCTTACACATGCTGATACACCCCATTTAAGATAACATAAAGAAAGTGTTATTTATTTAGCCTTGTGGCATACAGTATACAATACATGCACAGGTCTATTTAGTGTATTTTACTTGTATTACAATTTCTTTCAGCAATGCCATGTTTACCAAGTATTGTGCAGGAGTTACAAAAGCAAGTAGAACTTCTAACTCAAGGACAAAAGTATTCAGTTCCAGCATCGGAACCCTGTACACCATCAAGGCCTTCCAGGTCGTCTTCACAGAGATCATCATCAGATTCTGATGCTGAGTCAGAAATGCTGAGTAATTTTTGTAACCAAAATCATGTACATCTTTTGCAACTGGCAGCTATGAATTAGTGCATTACTGTTGATTTCAGGTCACTTTTGAAAGAGCAGTTCCCATGTTTGTTGTGAATATTCCCAATTACGTTTCTAAATTTGGAATATTGAACCTGTGGGCCATACTAAGTATTTTACATAGCCTGTTAACAGGATGGCTCACTTAACATGCACCTGGTGGAACATTTATATTACAGAGCTTTAGATTTGACTACGGGTACGACTACGAGATTTTGCCGTTACAAATCAGCTACTGCAAACTAGTTGTCACCCTGTTTTTCGATGCAATAAATCTTGAAAACAACAGCCTGTCATCCAAAGCGAAGACAAATACGAGTTTGTTGGAGAGAACTCAACTTTCTCAACTCAACTCTCTATTTTGAGCCTGCACAGAACGAGTGTATTCTAGTATTCTCAAATCTGGACATTAAAATGTGTAATATTGCTTTATTGTGTAATATTTAGGTGTTGTGTGTTTAAGGGTTAATTACAGAATCTTTCTACGGCTCTTAGTGTACAATCCGTTTTACAGGCCCACCTGTAGAACATGCTAATACTGTAAGAGGGTAAAATAACAACTCACAAATTCTTTTGGAATTTATAGGTATCTTTATGTACAAACGTGACTCTCACCAAAGGTCAGCATAGTGTGATTAAATCGAAATCAACTGTAAAAGACTTTGTTTACTCAATCATGGGAATGATATGGTCAAGAGAGGTCCTGTATTCGCATTCCATCACTGGAAAAGCATCAAATGCTTTTAAAGACAGATGCAAAGCCGCAGCTGGACTCAGAAAAAGTCAAGAGTTTATGTGGTAAGCTTTTGTTATCATTACTTTTAGCAAGTACATCTTTGTGCAGAGATGTTTGTGTAAGTGTAACATGCCATGTGGGGAAGCCTGTGAATTATACCCTGAGGTGAATTCCAATTTAATGACAATCATAATTAATTTCCATGCTTTTATATTATAGAGTATGGTGCAAGAAGGTTTGGCTGTAAAGAAGCAGATGTGAGACAAGTAATGATGTCGAGAATGAGTAACATTGTTAAAGTTGAAAAGGCAAAGCAGAGAGGGACTGAGAGCAAATGAACATTAAGTTAGTCTGTGCTATAGTACTATTTGTTTATGGAAGGTACAGGTAGATGTACCTCAAAAACACCAACAAATTTACATTTGCTATATTTTTTGTTGGAATTGGTTTAAAGCTTTTTTTTGTGTATTTGTCATGTGCAACCCTGTATAATTTCTTCCCGGGGGGTTTGGAGCAATTTGTAAAATTTGTATGCCATGTTTATTGATTTAGAAATGCACCGTTTTTTTATACGTACCTCAAAAACACCAATTGAAGAAATGTCAATAAATCTTAAAATACTGCCCCAAATGTTTTGAAATTTTGTATGATGTTATCATTTTAAATTGTCTTACTAACTAAATACTTACTGCAAACTTAAATTGAACTTGCATAGTCAATGTACTACAAAAGCACCAAAAGGTGTACCTCAAAACCACCAATTTGATTTTTAATGTTGTTGAAAAACCGCTTTAATTTAAGTTACAATATTTTGTTTACTGAATCATGAAGACCTAAAGTTAATGCTTTACCAAAATTAAGTTTGTTATGTTATAAAACTACTAGATTGTAGTATCAGTTTGTAAATCTTTCTTTTTTATTCTTTTTGTAATAATTAATTACAAAAATTGATATTTCAATATTTCGGATTTTGGGTCGAGAAGGTTGCCGTATGTATACAATTGACAAGGGCAAGATGATGAAATGGAAGATGAGGCAGACAGCGAATCAGACGAGGCAGACAGCAAAATGGACAGCGACATTGATGACATTACGTCAATTGAAAATGACGAGGAAATCGCTATTGAAGAAGATCCAGTCAAGGCAGCTGAAAAACAAATGCAAGTTACTTGGTCAAGTCTTAGCCCACCATATGCAGAGAAAGATATCATGGGTAAATGGTATGGAGTGGTGTGGCAAGGAAAACGTACTGAAACTTTATACGTTTCACAAGTCGTCAGACGATTTCTTGTAGATGAAGATGGGGCAGTTGAAAGTATCTTGATGCGTTGTTTAAAGCCCAAGACAGGGTCTGGAATAACATTAGAAGACACACCAAAGCATCTTCCACCTGATGAATTTCAATTCGAATTGAGCAACATCATTGCTGGCCCTCTTGAGGTTATCCCAAAAGGCTCAATCTATTTTGATGTTCCATGTTATGGAGAACTACAAAACCTTTTCCGAATCGTCACCGAGATGAAGAGGGATGAAATGTGCATTTGACAGTTAAAAACTTCATATTTTGTTCATAACAAAAAGATGTAGTTCATATTTTGTTCATAGATAGTTCATTTTAGTGACGAGCATAACTGTAGATCATTTTTTCATTTTCATTCTGATATTAGCTTATGTACCTCAAAAACACCAATTTTTAGTAACTAATTTTGTTCCATTTTAACTCCAAATTGCAAGTTTTTAAACGATTTATTGTGGATTTTTAATGCTGGCTATTGTTTATAGTGTATATGGGCTGCACTAAAAACTCAGATTGCAAACTTATATTCTACAGGTATGTATTTACATTGGATTTAGCAAAACAATCATCATTTTTTTACCATATTTTGAGTTCCAAATAAAAATTTTTTCACTACATTGCACTTCCAACAGTGAATATTTGGTTTGTATCTGAAAGTACAATTATTAAGCATATAAAAACACCATAGTTTGGTTTCAATCTTGATACTTAACAAAATATGAGCACAAATGTTAAATTGGTGTTTTTGAGGTACCGGGTGCTTTTGAGGTACATCTACCTGTACTAGATGCCATCGTCCTAAACCAGGTGCGCCAACAATCTGTCATCCATGTGTCAGTGTTACATTAAATTTTCGGTCGTTTTCGAGATCCTAATCCCAAAACAACTTAGATCCTAACCCTAACCCGCCGCCTAATGGGTTTGCTAACCTTAACCCCCCGCCTTAAGTGTCTTCCTAATTGGCACACCTGGTTTAGGTCGATGACATCTAGTACTTTCCTTTGTTTATGCTACTATATTATCAAAATTTACATTCCACCTTGACAAATTTATGACAAATCTATAGATGTGTTATGGTAGGTCCGACCTAACCAAATGGTAGGTCCGACCTAACCAAACCACAACCTTTTACGAACATTGCGATTACGATGTGTGCTAGCTGGGCAATGAGATAATTCCAATTTTCTTCTCCATTACTGCTCTCTGCAAATTGTCAACACACTGCTGCACAACTAACTGAGGAGTAGGTTTGTCAAAATACCAAAAGTAGGCAATTCCATGGTAGAGTTTCCATTAGCCCAAAATGAATTTGTGGATTTTATAAAAATATTTAATGACGATATCTGATGGGACGCCGTTTGTTTCAATAATACTTCTGTCACATATATAAAACTTAGGATCACTAATATAAAACTTCCATACACATATATACAACTTATTTGCAAATATAAAACTTCTCTTACTAAATATAATACTTCTTCGCAAATATATAAAACTTCTCTTGCTAAATATAATACTTCTTCGTAAATATAAAACTTTATTCAACATATAATAGTTCATGTCACATTTATAAAACATATAATCATTTATATAAGCGAGAAAATAAAGGATATCTAACCCATAAAAATCAATAACCCATTGATTTGCCAATCGAATGGACTTTATAGAAAACACTACATGTATCTCTGAGAGCCTTTAAACTATCAAGCTTGTGTTGTTCTGAATTTCATTGTTTCATAATTAGACATCAAACTAAATAACTAAATAACTAAATAACTCAAAGTGTTTACTTTTTTGGGTGCATTATTATATCAACCTGCAATGATTAAGATTTGTTTCATATGTAAAGGCCGGATCCTCACTGTGTCACACTGTATAATAACTTACTGAAAATGCATGTATATATATATCTTTGAGATTATTCAATCAAAGCACTCAAAACTCAAAGCGTACAAAAAGTATCTCACTACTGACAATTAATCAGTATATGGTAACAACAAATATATAGTAAAATTAAAATAGAATTAGAATATAGTAGTGTAGAATAAATGTTGAGTTGAAATAGAAATATTCAGATAACATTTTTAAGCCAAGTTTTGAAGTATTGTAAATTAGATGACTGCTTTAGTTCAGTAGTCAATGAGTCCCAGTCTGACACTGAGTGGTAGGTGAATTGTTGTTTGACACTGAGTGGTAGGTGAATTGTTGTTTGCCCCAGTTCGTACGTGTGCGTGGGAGGTAGAGGTCATAAAGCTGGCGTGTTTTGTAGCTGTGTATCTGAGAGTTCTTTTTAAGGTTGAAGTTGAATAGGGAGGTGGGCGTGAGAGAGAGAATGAACAGAACGCCCGATTAGTGAACATCTATTATCTACGCTAACGATTCGAAGACAATTTATATTCTACGCTATCTAAAGAAACCGAAAAAAGGACATATTTGACTGTTACTTGAGGGACAAAGGGAGACCAAAGTAGGATTTTATATATTTGTTTTGTTTGTATACTCTATTGCGTGCGTATTGTAATGTTAATTAGTCTAGCATGCATGCGCATTTATATCTAGCATAGTTAAGTTGATTTAGTCTAGTACTGTGATTGGTATTTAGTATAGTTCGAACTCGTTTGAGTAGGCATATTGAATGAACATTATTAAACTCGAATAAAGAAATCTATCTACAATACCTGTCTGTTTGCGTCAAAGTAAGAAACCCTCACGGTTACTCAAGTAAAAAAACCTGTAAGCTTTAACTCTTTCCGGTCCATCCCTAATAAAAGGGCCACTGGTGGCCCCCAGTCTTAAATATTGATAGCGCGGCCGCCTTTCCATAGAAAATTATAAAAAGCGACTCATTTTAAAGCTGAGAGCTTGGGCTACAAACCGGACTGTGATTGGTTAGTTATAATTAACAAGCGCAGCGATTGGTTGGCATGTTTCGATGATCGAGTGTCAAGCTTAACTTTTTGCAATGTCGACTCGTGCTAAGAGTTGCTAAGAGGTCGATATTCACTGCTGAAAAGAAGTTTTATTGCAAATAGAAAATGATAAGTTTGATAGTGATCGTGGGGGGATGTACAGCAGAGAAGAGTCAGACATCGACCGGCAGCGGATGAATTTTGACGAAGAAATGAGGTGAGTCGGGCGAGCGTCATGCAGTCCCATGTGAAACACATGTTTACAGGCTTGGAAAGCTATGTAATTTTAGTCGATATTTTCATTTACCATGTTTGAAACATTGCTTATCGCATCAATAAATTGTTGGGAGATATAATTGAGAACTTTTCTTGGGTAAAAAATTGTTGTTATGAGCAAGAACAAAAAATCTAGCTAACGCAGAGACGCTATCTCAATTCAGCGCCGTTGAAGTGTGATGTTGTTCTGAGCATCTCGAATGACAGAATAAGAATACCATGGCTATTTTTATATTTGAAGCCTTTTGTAGTTTATATTTATATATATATATAACAGTGTCTACGATCTATTTTAGTCACAATTGTCATGAGTCAAGAGTTTATGTGGTAAGCTTTTGTTATCATTACTTTTAGCAAGTACATCTTTGTGCAGAGATGTTTGTGTAAGTGTAACATGCCATGTGGGGAAGCCTGTGAATTATACCCTGAGGTGAATTCCAATTTAATGACAATCATAATTAATTTCCATGCTTTTATATTATAGAGTATGGTGCAAGAAGGTTTGGCTGTAAAGAAGCAGATGTGAGACAAGTAATGATGTCGAGAATGAGTAACATTGTTAAAGTTGAAAAGGCAAAGCAGAGAGGGACTGAGAGCAAATGAACATTAAGTTAGTCTGTGCTATAGTACTATTTGTTTATGGAAGGTACAGGTAGATGTACCTCAAAAACACCAACAAATTTACATTTGCTATATTTTTTGTTGGAATTGGTTTAAAGCTTTTTTTTGTGTATTTGTCATGTGCAACCCTGTATAATTTCTTCCCGGGGGGTTTGGAGCAATTTGTAAAATTTGTATGCCATGTTTATTGATTTAGAAATGCACCGTTTTTTTATACGTACCTCAAAAACACCAATTGAAGAAATGTCAATAAATCTTAAAATACTGCCCCAAATGTTTTGAAATTTTGTATGATGTTATCATTTTAAATTTTATCTTTTTAAATTTTAAATTTTATCGATTTACTAGCGTATATGGCTCTGATAATCCGCGCGGCTAAACGGTTTGGCGGTGGGGCATGGTTCAATTATGATCGTGCATTTCGACGCGAGGCTGAGGCGAGTAACATCCAAGATTGGAGTGCCATGAAGCCAGACCTGTATAATTATTACACAGCAGCCAGTGGTAGTTCGGTGTCACCTTCAGATGCGCAAGCTAACCCACAGCCCTTTCACCACAAGCCCCGGGGGTCGCCAAACTGCCGTGAAATCTGTCGGTCATGGAATCAGGGCCAATGCGTTAGCACCCGAGAGTACTGTCGTTACCGCCATGCATGCGACTTCCCGGGATGCAACAAAGGAGACCATCGTCGAGTCGAGGGCCATTCAGGTTCAACCTTCAAACGAAAAAGGTCTCCAGAACGCCCCCGTTGGTGCAGAGCCCCCTTACAGTAACCTTGATCAGCGCAGCAAACAATTACGGAGCCCTGGAAGGGCCATTGTCAGAATAGATGATATTATTGCGCGATAAATTCATTATTGCGCGATAATTTTGTTATTGCGCGATAATTTTGTTATTGCGCGATAAATTCATTATTGCGCGATAATTTTATTGTTGCGCGATAATTTTGTTATTGCGCGATAATTTTGTTATTGCGCGATAATATAATTATTATTGCGCGATAAATTTCGTAGGATTGCGGGCTCATACAATTAATCACAATGGCGGACGAAGACGAAGTGAAAAAGGTAAAAGGACCTTGATTTTCTTGCTTGATATTTTCGTGCTTGATATATATTCAAGATAAATTTATCAATGTATTAGTTGATACAATACCATATTTATTTGTAGCATAGATTTATTTGTAGCATTGAAATCTGTGTTTTTTGTTGCTTTTTTATTAATCGCATAATGGCATAGAAAATGATATTGTGAGAAAGTTCTTGGATGAAAAGGTATTACTTTTTTAAGAATATTTTAAATTGTGAGTCAGTATCATGGTTACAAGGGTTGTGCTGTTTAAGCATAGAGCATATGCCTACTTATCCTGCTTCCATGTGAATGCTTGCACCCGAGTTACACGTGTCTTACTGCTTGTAGCCATGATTTGGATGCACTAGAACTACAGTTGAACAATGATCTGAATAAAGCTCAACTGTGGTTACAGGCAAATAAACTCACTGCAAAAGCGAAAACGACAAAGTATATATACATTGTTATTGCTCGCCAAAATAAACTTAATGGTCTAAATCATGACCCTATTATAAAAATTAATAATCAGCCAGTAGAAAGAATGCACTCTTACAAACTTTAACGAGTCGTTAAATTGGCAGGCTCAGGTTGAAATTAATCTATTAAATTTGAGAGTTTAGATATACATCACATACATTACCACCGGTGATACATACATTACAACCGTTGATACATACATTACCACCGTTGATACATACATTACCACCGGTGATACATACATTACGACCGTTGATACATACATTACCACCGGTGATACATACATTACGACCGTTGATACATACATTACCACCGGTGATACATACATTACGACCGTTGATACATACATTACCACCGGTGATACATACATTACGACCGTTGATACATACATTACCACCGGTGATACATACATTACGACCGTTGATACATACATTACGACCGTTGATACATACATTACGACCGGTGATACATACATTACGACCGTTGATACATACAATTACCACTGGTGATACATACATTACGACCGTTGATACATACATTACCACCGGTGATACATACATTACGACCGTTGATACATACATTACCACCGGTGATACATACATTACGACCGTTGATACATACATTACCACCGGTGATACATACATTACGACCGTTGATACATACATTACCACCGGTGATACATAAATTACGACCGTTGATACATACATTACCACCGGTGATACATACATTACGACCGTTGATACATACACTACCACCGGTGATACATACATTACGACCGTTGATACATACATTACCACCGTTGATACATACATTACCACCGGTGATACATTACGACCGTTGATACATACATTACCACCGGTGATACATACATTACGACAGTTGATACATACATTACCACCGTTGATACATACATTACGACCGGTGATACATACATTACCACCGTTGATACATACATTACCACCGGTGATACATACATTACGACCGTTGATACATACATTACCACCGGTGATACATACATTACGACCGTTGATACATACATTACCACCGGTGATACATACATTACGACCGTTGATACATACATTACCACCGGTGATACATAAATTACGACCGTTGATACATACATTACCACCGGTGATACATACATTAGGACCGTTGATACATACATTACCACCGGTGATACATACATTACGACCGTTGATACATACATTACCACCGGTGATACATACATTACGACCGTTGATACATACATTACCACCGGTGATACATACATTACGACCGTTGATACATACATTACCACCGGTGATACATACATTACGACCGTTGACACATACATTACCACCGGTGATACATACATTACGACCGTTGATACATACATTACCACCGGTGATACATACATTACCACCGGTGATACATACATTACCACCGGTGATACATACATTACGACCGTTGATACATACATTACCACCGTTGATACATACATTACCACCATACATACATTACGACCGTTGATACATACATTACCACCGGTGATACATACATTACGACCGTTGATACATACATTACCACCGGTGATACATACATTACGACCGTTGATACATACATTACCACCGGTGATACATACATTACGACCGTTGATACATACATTACCACCGGTGATACATACATTACCACCGGTGATACATACATTACCACCGGTGATACATACATTACCACCGGTGATACATACATTACGACCGGTGATACATACATTACCACCGGTGATACATACATCACGACCAACTTTACACAACATCAACTTGTGCACATAATGCTATGTTTAAAAAAGGGCACTTCAAATGACGAAGAATGGCACTAACAGTTCTTCGATATCTATTTTCGTTCTGACCGTCCGGACCGTACCATATATGTCAATGAGCACATGATGACGTCATAGCAGGCAAACAACGTTGTTGCAGTTCTAAAATTTGTGTATATCTTCAAAGTTATCCAACGAAATTACTTGAAACTTTGCACGTGGATGCATACCAAGCGAAAGAACATGGTTCAAGAATTTCATTTCTATTTTCCTATATGTTTATGTGTGTGATTTGTCCATTCTGTGTTGCTAATACTTGGTTATGAGACCATATTAGTTCTAGATTTTTACGTTTGATCATTTGTATGTCATCGGTTATTCTTCTTCGGATCCGTCGTCGAAGCTCTTTCTCAAGGTTGCGTATTGGTAGTTGACGTAGTTCTCCTCTGATTTTTTGGTTTCGGGATCACCAAATGATGTCGGTGGTAACTGTGGTTAGGTATTCGGTGAGGAAGTAAGAAAGTTTCTGCTGGTCTTGGAGTGTGACGTTGTTCCTCATCGAACATTATTAAAAATGTATGATGCATTGGTATTACCGTATTTCCAATATTGTAGTGAAGTGTGGGGCTGTGTGCAGGTAAATCCGTAAATGCCTATCTAGCAGACTCCAGAAATTGCAAAATAGGGTGGGAAGACTAATCACATACTCGGATTATAATGTTGGTTTTCCCAGCTATAACTTTGTCCCTACCATCCAAGATATCCCTGCCCTCCCCAAGATATACCTGCCCCCCAGAGATAACTTGGTTTCATGTGAACAGGGCCATACCTGTTCTCCAATAGTACTAGACTGTAAAACATCAGAATGTGTAATTCAGTAATAATGGTGACAGTTTTTTGAACCCGATCTTATGAAAACTAGAGATAGAAATACATACAGTAAATATAATTGAGAACTATTCTGTATATAGCTTTTGGTGTGGCACACAATATGGTTGATGTAGATGTACGTACAGTACTGTATACACAGTACAGATGGTAGTCATTTAGGAGGGATTAGGATGAAGCATTCAACAGTGACAGCAACTTGTCAATCTATATCAAAAGTTGTTCAGTGTTCATCTGACTGTGTAACATTGTTGCTTTTCTAGATGGATTTTAATGCTATAAGGTATGCAGATGATAAACTACTTGAAGATTATGGATTGAAGGCTGCTGGGCAAAGGCTGTCACTTAGATGGTTTTGTAAGACATATGGAAGATCACTAACTGGAGGAAATGAGGAAGATAAAGAAAGTAGAAAGCAAAGATTATTACAGGAACTTAACAGAAAGAAATCTTCAAAAGCAAATTTGAAAAAAAGTTCCCAGTCATTGATTGCACCGAAAAAAAGAAAGATTCAGCTCGGTTGGCTGCATTTTAATGAAAGCAAACAAAAATATATCCCAGTTCGTATGCAAAGTGGAGGAGGAAGTAGAGATATCAGTGTAGCATATCAAGCTACTGCAATTGACATCATACAGGAAGCAAAGCAGCTGTTTTTTCCCAATGGAAAGAGTCTGGGTCATGGTAGTGCTTCCAAAATGATGTTTGAACTGGGAAACTTTAAATGCGAATCTGTCCAAAAGGTAGAAGATGAACTTCAAAAACCTTTCATCCTTAGTAGCTATATTGAAGCTTATAAACTAAGTCGAGTCAGATTGTACCTCATGTCAAAACACCTGAAGGAAAAAATTTATGTACAGGATAGTAACAGTGATGATGACTTTGAAATGCCAGAATACATGCCAAAAGGCTCATCAAGCAATGAAATGTGTCCCCAGACAACTGTTGTTACTGTGGAACCATGCTCAACAGTCCTGCAAGAAACCTCCTTTCAACGACAAAGCCTAATCAATCAACAAAATGAAGAATATTTACAGTCATTACAGGCTGATCAGCAGAAAAATCAATCCCTGGAGCTGCAAAGACAATTAGCTGAACAAGAAGAGGAGAGTGCCAGAGTTGCTAACACTGAGAAAACCCTTCAAAATGCACGGGAAAGACGAGTACCACCAGAACCTGATTTTACATCTGCTGATTGTATCGTTGTTGCAGTCCGCCATATTAGTCTAGGAATTATCACCCGTCATTTCCTTTGCTCGGAAATAGTAATGGCTGTGTATGACTGGGTCGGGTCACTGCAACCTCAACCAAGGTATTTTATCTTGTGTGATGCTTTGTCACCAGGAGTATCTTTATCACCATCAAGTCCAATTTGCAACATTGCTAAAACAACAGTTGTTATGCATGCAACTGAAGATGGACCATTGCTTGTGGACAATGAACCAGAAATAAGTATGCTGGGCTTTGGGAGTGGCAATATAGAATTACCAGAAATTGGTGCTTATCTGCCTGAGCAGATTTTCAGTGAAGATTTTCGGTAAGATCAAGTATAAATACATCATAACTACTGTAGCTACATGCACGAAAATCATGAAGGGAGGGTACAACTATGGAATTAACTATAATCTTGCTCTTAGACAGAAATCTATCATGCAAGAAGATAAAATACTGCAGTGATTGTTCTACAGTACCTGTATATGTATTTAATATTTAAATTATCTGATGAAAACGATTATTTACAAGCTGTGGCAGCTAGAAATTTATGACATTGATGTGACAAATTATAAGTTTACAACTATTAGTTTACATAGCCTGTTTTAATTTCCTGATAATTTAATACAGCTATACAGTCTTCTGCATGTATAGTTTTCTGCATGGTCCAGGTAAAGCTAGGTACTATACATAAACCTGTATGTCCTATGCATAAATGTTAATTAATACATAGATACATAATTAATTATATGCTCCCAATTGGGCCTTCCAGCATAAAATTACATGTTTTTTAAATGTTAATTAATATACTATCAAAAAGGAATTTACAATAGAAAAAATAATTTAAAAAGAAAGTTTGTAGCCCAAACAACTGTTGTATACTTCAACATTAAGCCATTTAGATCAACACAAAAAGATTTAATGAGTATTTCATATATCTTCTGTTTCAGTTTATACAGTATATAACCATGAGGTATTAAACTTTGTATGTAAATGTAATGATTAATTTTATTATTTGTACAGACAAAATGCTGATACTGTACCTGATGTGACAAAAGAGGTTAAGTAACACTTATAAATTGTATTACTGTATATATATACTGTATTAAATTATATTATATTGAAACCTTTCAAAAGTACATACACATTTACATGTAGCTGCTCAGCTACTTTTGGTTTTTAGAGGCTGTTACAGTATGGGAAGGCTATTTTTCTATGAAGTTGTTGTTACTGTATTTTTTCAGGGCAGTTACTATTCAAGGAGCAGCTATTTTAAAGTTTATTATACAGTATACATGACAAAATTACTGCGTTCTGATTGGTCAAGATTTAATTGCAATTTTGTTTTAATTGCATTCTGACTGGTCAAGATGTAAGCAATTAATGAAATGGGAGAAGACTCTAGGAACTTGGCAATAAAGTTTATAATTGCAGTTTCACATTTCAATTCCAACAACTTGTGTATGTGCATTAAAAATTCCATGTGAATGTTTTGATATGAAGACGTTTTTAAAAACGTGGATATGAAGCGTACAAGTCATAATTTTGTCATGCATATAATAAATGAACTAGAAATATGTATCCGCAATAACCCCTCTCGCCTGTTCTACCCCTGAGTTTCATCCATTCCCATCAATGGTCCCCAGAGCTCGCACGCCGTGTATTTGTAGATCACAAATTGCAAAAGGCCGTTTCGTCGTAGAAATCTTTGAATGATATCTCGGCCAATATTTAACCAATTTCAATTCTTGGAATTACCCAGTCTATTCGTGCCTATTACGTTTATGAGAACGTCCATACCCTTCATAAAAACCTGTTTATGTATTTAGAAATTACTCGGCAATCAGGCGGCCGCTTCGCCGTGTATTATTTTGAACGTTATCTTGGTCAATATTTAACCGTTGTAAAAACCTGCTTATATGTGCTTCGTCAGATCACAAATCACCATTGACCGCTTCGCTTTGTCTGCCAAGGCCCGATTTTTCGAGATGAATTAATAAAAAGTCGCACATTAAATACAGTGTGGATATTACTGGAAAGTCATGTGATTCCCAGCAAACATTTATAACAACCCATATTGTGTGACCATATCTTTATTCTATTTGATATATTCTGTGATATTGTCTTTTCTAGGATTTGCGAGAAAGATGTCTTCGTTTTTTTGAAAAAATGAATTCTGGTCAAGTAAAGAATATTACCATAACTCAGGAGATAGTTATGGAAGATATGCTAACATTTTATAGAGAAGACGTGGACGGCAACGCATTTTCTGTATCACCCGTAAACGTTACATTCCATAAAGAGGATGCTCTCGATCTTGACGGAGTGAAACGCGAAGCATTTTCGTTATTCTGGGAAAGTGCTATAAATTCATATTTTGATGGAACGAACACATTTGTTGCACGTGTAAGTCCTGATATCGAGGAGGAAACGTATACATTGCTGGGCCGTGCCATTAGTCATGGATTTGTCTTAACGGGAGTCCTTCCATTGACAATAAACAAAGTTTTTCTAGCCTGCTCTTTGTATGGCAAAAGTAATGTCACAGATGCGGAGTTCCTGGAAGGCTTAATGGAACTTGTCAGTGATTACGAACAGAAAAAAATCGAGATGGCTCTCATGGAACGCGAAAAAGGTGTTTTGCCTCAAGAAATTATCGAGTTCCTTCTTGATTTACTGGCGGAATATGGAGTAACCAAGGCACCCACTGCAGCTAACCTACGAGACTTACTCATTCGTGTTGCTAAGAATGAGTTGTGCAGTAAGCCATCAATTGCCGCTCAAGCCTTGAAGAAAGGAATGTGCTCTGGCTGCTACGAGCAACTCTGGGAGTTGTCTACAAAAGAGAGCCTTTATCAAGTTTATGAAGCAATGATTCCATCGACGGAAACAGTTGTGTTAATGTTAAAAGAGGATGAACCAAGCCATGGTCGTCAGATACCTGAAAAAGTATGTACGTGGACTTGGTGTGAAAGAATTGCACCGATTTCTTCGATATACAACTGGCAGTAGCTGTTTGTCAACACTAAAGGAAATTAAATTAATCTTCCATGGCTTCACTGGTTACCAACCATACATTGCAGTGCATACTTGCGCTGGCATCATCGACCTTCCATCTGGAGGATATTCAAGTTTCAGTGACTTTAGGCAGCAACTTGATTGCGTACTTCAAAGCCCAGAGGCATGGGCGTTTAGCTTAAGATAAGGCGGATTATATACAGTAGGTTATACAACAAACGCTTTTGTTCACAAAGCTTTTATAGTTTCCGTATTTCTTTGTACATGTAGTCGTTCATCAAATAATCGCCCTCTATGGAGAACAAAATATGCGAAATAGACCGAATAAAAAATGGTCGCCGCCAATTTAAAATTATTTTGTTGCATTTAAATTAGCCTGACGTACTAGCCTCGTTTTGGAGTAATCATTCTTTTGAATTGCAAACACAAGAATGAGGCTAGTCAGGTTAATTGGCGGCCATTTTTGCATACGGTCTAAAGTTATGACCACAGGCTATTCAAAGTAATACGGTAGTTGAGGTTCATGTTATTGTTCTCGGTTAACTGTTTTTCTCGGTGCACTTTTAGTGTATGTTATGTTTTTAAATAACTAAAACAAAAACACTTTTGTTAAAGAAAATTTCCATCTTTCCATGTGATTAAACCTGAAAGGTTTGGATGAAAATAATTGTGAATTGCATTGAGCGACCATGCATGTCTGACCCAGTGTTGATTTTACGGAGGGGGGGGACGGAGAACCCGGAGAAAACCCCTCGAAGCACGGGAGAGACCAACTACAACAAACAACTCTACTCACATGAGTTTCAAGCTCGAGAATCAACACGAGGTTATTCCCAGATGGTCACCCATCCAAGTAGTAACCTCGTCCGACCGGGCTTGACTTCAAAGGTGATTGGCAGCGCCGTGACAGCACACGCCACCCGTGCTTCCACCATGGTCCGATTTCGATATTTTCATTATCAATAACATTTTGAACTGAGATTAAAACAGATAATATATTTTATTTTTACATCTTTTTGTGGAGAAGGTAACAACAATCAAATGTTTTGACTTTATTTTATTAAAGAAATACATGCCATACAGCGTACGTTCTCTTACGCTTAAAGGGGAACTGTACCCGAAAAATAAATTACTTTTAAATAAAAGGCCTTTAAGTATAATGTTTAGAAATGTTAATAGTTTTTACGGTATCTGCTCTTGTACTCGAGAAATAACGTTTTCATTCTCGTATTTTATGCTTAATTCTGGACGCCGCCATTTTAGAGTTTGCTCGACGGCTCAAGATTGATGTACAGCGGTGATTTTCTTTTCAATTTTAACGTCATTGAGTTGTCATTGAGTGTTTTTCTTTTGTTCAAGTGACGTCAAAATTGAAAAGAAACCCCCGCTGGACCTCGGCTGTACCTGTCTGAGCCGTCGAGCAAACTCGAAAATGGCGGCGTCCAGAAGCACAAAATACGTGAATGAAAACGTTATTTCTCGAATACAAGATCAGTTACAGTAAAACTATTAACATTTCTAAAATTAAGAGTAATTTATTTTTTGGGTACAGTTAAAGGTAATATTAATATAACGCAACAATTAAGGTCACACATGACATACGCCCTTTATAAAATGTACAACATGCTCATGTGACTTCATGTGAGACTTGTGTTTATATGTGAGACTCGTGTGTATATATATATTATTTATTACCACACATAACGTATTACTCCTGGCGTATATTGGCGATGGACTGAAGTAGCTCTAGATACAAATTCTCTGCTTCTTTGTAATTTATTGGGTAATTAAGGCCACGCTCTTGCATAATGATACTTGCCAGTTCTTCGAACTCTGGTTCACAACTAGACCGCTGTTTACAGCACATTTCATTTGCTACTTCAGTGTCCTCAGTATCTACCTTGACTATGTAGTCCACTGTTTCGGTTATTTCAGGAATAAAGTAATTACTATCTGGTCGACCTGCAGGAGATTCAGCATTTGTCGAAGGCCTGATTGCATGGGTATTCCAATGTTTAGCTGTTTGATGGATTTCTTCCTGAATAATTGACATATAACAAAACCTAAGGCATTGCACGTGAATAAAGTCGTCGTCGCAAAATACACCACGATATCGCATGTCCTTAAAATAACGGATCCACCAATCACAGCAGCTCCTGCGTAGTTGACTCCACCAAGCTTCAATGCGTTGGTTAGACGTTGATTTTCCGTACATGAAGCTCTTGTGCCCAGCAAATTAATCATCGTTTAATGATCTAAAATAGCGCTGAATGGCAGCGATGTTTGTATTTTCAGTGCCATTATCTCCACGAATTACCCTTGCAGTCCCAGAAATGTGGCTTACGTAATCGACAAAATATTTTGCTACAATGGATGGGTCGTTATTGGATGAACTAACTTCTAGCCATAGGATACGACGGCTGTATCCATCTATGCATCCATGGATACAGAAACCAAATGGTTTTAATTTACCGTATCCGTCTATGTGCCATCGGTCATTTGGTCCCCTTACTTTATACTTTCTTCTCCTCAATCTATGTTTCAAACGTGCTGTTACACCATCAGGATCCACGATCCTTAACACGTGACGGACTGTTTCTCTACTAACGACCAGACTATGATCATTACGTAAACGCTGGTGCATTGCCCTATAACCAATCAAACTTCCACTGCTGTCAAGCTCTTCTTCCACCGCATGAACCACATCTTCGAGTTCACTTTGATTCGCTCTTCTCCCAAGTCCGTAAAGCCGAAGAATTCGTTTTAATTGACGAATACTTAGGATGATACCATGGAAACTTACAAGAAATCCTAAAATTTCCATATAAGTGAAGCCAAGGTGGAAATATTCCATGATTAATGCGTTTCTTGTATTTCTACCTTGTCTGAAAACTGGCAAGTAGTTCCCCAATGGAATAGCATTGCTGACGGAAGAGTAAATAATTAGGTATACTAATAATAGTATTAACACAAAAGCATCCATTTTCACGCTGCATTAAATGTAAAATTGCCGATTAATTGTATGAGCTCGCAGTCTTACGCAATTTATCGCGCAATAATAATTATATTATCGCGCAATAATAATTATATTATCGCGCAATAATAATTATATTATCGCGCAATAATAATTATATTATCGCGCAATAATAAATTTATCGCGCAATAACAAAATTATCGCGCAATAACAAAATTATCGCGCAATAATAAATTTATCGCGCAATAATGAATTTATCGCGCAATAACAAAATTATCGCGCAATAACAAAATTATCGCGCAATAATGAATTTATCGCGCAATAATATCATCTATTCTGACAATGGCCCTTCCAGGGCACCGTAGTTTTGCCCACAAAACTACAAACTATCCCCTCTAGACTCAGATGATGCTGCAATTTTGCTGGAAGTCTACAAGCTACTGTACCCAGAAATTCAAATTGATATTATTATTATTATTATTATGAACTATATTTCAACACGGTACAATTTCACCTGATAAATTAATTATTTACAAAGAAAAGAAAAAAGGTGATCTTCCAACCGGCCGTGCTTATACTAGTAAAAATATGAATTACGATATTTACAAGAAAGTTAATTATAACTATAGATAAGAACAAAGGCAAAATGAATATGTTACTTAATGTTAACATGTACGTTTTATGCTAGTTTTAAAATTAGCAATAGTTTCCGAGGACTTTTGTGATAAAGAAAGACAGTTCCAGACTTCCGCCCCTCTGTATGAGAATGCATTTTTCATATTGTTTGTTTTTGGTTTGGGTAATGTCAAATTGGCTCTCGATTGTCTTGTGTTATGGTCGTGTACGTCACTAATATTTATAAACATATCACACAAATAATCAGGAACCATTCTGTTTTTTACCTTGTACATGAAAATTGAAAGTTGTTGCATCCTTCGTTTTTCGAGGTTCGGAATTCCTAGCTTACTTAATATGTCAGCTGATCGTGTCGTATAATTCTCACGTGAGATTATTCGAAACGCCCTGCTCTGTAACTTTTGTAGTTTATCTGCTAATATTTTCCCTAGGCAACCCCATACTTGAGCACAATAATCGAAGTAAGCTTGAATTATGGATTGGTATATTGTTATTAGGGTATTATATTCGATTGTATCTCGAAGTCGTCTGAGTATACCGAGGCCTGAGGTGACCTTTTTTGAAATGTGTTTCGACTTGCGCTGACCAGCTTAGAGACTCATCTATCATTAGGCCCAACGATTTTGTCGTTTTAACTCGCTTAATTTCTAAATTACCAATATTGATAACTGGATCAAAAGTTAGTTGGCTAAGCCTTTTCTTGGTACCAATTATCATATATTCGGTTTTACTGTTATTTAAAGTTAATTTATTTGCAGACAGCCAATTTGCAACATTGTTTAAATCGCCATTCAATATTTCTTCAATTACTTTAATATCATCACTTGCTGTTGCAATTTGGGTATCATCTGCAAACATGTCTGGTTTTGCCCTGTTTAGACACTTTGGTAAGTCATTGATGTAAATTAGAAATAACAATGGGCCTAAACCAGAACCTTGCGGTATGCCTGTTTTCATAATTGATGGGCTTGATGTATTACCATTCACACAACAGTACTGGGTCCTATTTGATAGATACGACTCCAGCCAGCGATGCGCTGTTCCTTTTATTCCATAACTTGCTATTTTGTTTAAAAGTATGTTATGGTCGACAGTATCAAATGCTTTTTTTAGGTCCAGAAACACAATCCCATTTAGTTTACCAATATCAATGTTTTTGTACCACTCGTTAGTAATATTCAGCAGTGCTGTAACAGTTGAGTGTTGTGATCTAAATCCGTGTTGGCAATTTGTAAGCAGATTAAAGTCATGGGCCGGGTTATCCACAAATTTGGCACTGTAGTAGTCTGTCGCAGCAATTATGGTTCCAAATTAGAATCGCAGAGTGTCCGTAGTGGGAGAATCCTTGCTTCGTGGCCAGCTAATTGTGGTGTTGTGAATAAAACAACATTTTCCCTAACACCAGGTACTGTGAATTTCTACTTTACCCATACCATAACATTAGGTGGCAAATGTGTAGCCCACACTTTTGCAAGTGTAAAGTGGCAACAACCTCATGAAGAGAGAAATAGCATTGGCAACCCAGTTGAAGTGTGGTCATCAACATACCAAGAAAGCGGTCCATCATCATTCTTGCCTGTGCAAAGAATTTATGAACATTTTGCTACCGCAAACATTGGTAGCAGTAGGATTGTGGTGAGTCCAATCCTACGAAAAACATTATTGTAATTGCTAACTCCCAAGTGCATGTACAGTAAATAAGTTGAGCACAATTAGTAATTTCAGTACAGCATGCATGCATGTGCAAATTACAAGTGCAACAGGTACAATGTACATGCCATACTGTAATTGTATATTTACCCCCAAGAGGTTCTCGCCCCTTTGTCGTTCGACAAGCCCCCAACAAGATATATATAAGATATATTAATGTGTATAATATACATATATTATACAGTATGGACTATATAAATATATATATACTGTATATATATATATTAAAACATTAGGTACAATACCCGTACAGTACACGACCAAAACAGAGCAAGAAACAAGCAATTAGAATTTAGAGGCTATCAAGTTCTCGATGCATGCTGATTTTGCTGGAACAAAACAAGCTAGAATGTTTAGGTTTCTCATGAGCGCCTGTCAGAGTACAGTGGTACAGTACCGACAGCGATAAAATATAAAAAATGATATCTGATTGCAGGATATCTGATTGCGTCAGCCGATGGCTAAGTGCAAGAATTGTAGGGATTTAATTGTAGAGATAATCTGAGATCTGGACGCCCAACCTCGTACCCAGGCTCCTGGGTACGAGGTCGCTGGACACCCTGAAACACCATTTGCAGCACTCTCAGACAACTATTTCTCCCAAAATTCAAAAGGGTCGATAAATTGATTGTCATTTCACGCTTGTTTGCCATCACAAACCATCATTGCGATAAAATTCTCGTTATTCCTCAAACGTATTGATCAAGGTACAAGTTTTCCTGTGATATTACATAGGATAATTATATCGATATGGGAGCAGATCTTTCAAGTCGGGATTTTTCTATCCCGACCTGGGTTGCGTCGGGATTCGAGATTTTCAAGCAAAATCGGGATAATCCCGACGAAATCGCAAATCGGGATGGTTGAACGAGCTAGTCTGATATCACATTGTAGGTACTAGGTACAATACAGATTGTCCATAATTGCCTGTATATACAGTATTATGTCTGTATATTGTAGATACTGTACAATACAGATTGCCCATAATTGCCTGTATACTGTATATTATATATATTGTAGATACAATAAAGATTGCCCATAATTGCATTTTTCCTACAAAAATATATTAACTCTTTCCCTACGGCTGAAAAACATCAAAAATTGAACGACCACGTTGTTCTATTGATATCTCTTGAAATAACCATAACTGTTGCGAAAGCTATACATTTTCTGGAAGCCCAATAAACCGGCTTTTACTTGTTCGTTTAAATTTCCCGAACAAAACACATTATGTTAATATAAATTAGCATTAATTATCATAAATCAGGTTGAAAAATTTACATTTTTCCAGAAAAGGCGATCTTGCACGCCCGCATAGCATCTTGAAAACTCAAAATGCCACCAATCGCAGAGTTGTTTATGAAATCAAATCAAACTTGGCGTGTGCGTGGATTTCATGTTCCTGGCGCTTGTCGAATTTCAATTTTTAATCTTGCGTTACCGTGTGCCGTGTTTTTCGATTGACGACTTTGCGGGTCATCAATGACCCATTTTAACTGCGCCCGTAGGGAAAGAGTTAATATAGAATGGCCGATATTTTTTCGCATCGATCAATTTTATATTTTCGCCTGAATTTTTCATCATCGTTGTAAGTCGACTAAACAACACACATATCAAATTTTAAGCCAATTTGGTGAATTATTTCCTACATTTCTAAATACGGTGAATTTTGACCTTTTGACCCACATGCACAGAACCTATTGTCTTTGTAGTGTATAGATAGCTTGCGTATATATTTAAAAGTATGAGCTCCCGTGCGGGTGGACCGGTGCGGGTGGGATCTCTGCAGAGACTCTGCTTCGGGTAACCCTTACATAATTCCTCTCATTGAGGGGGGTAGGGGGGAGCAGAGAAGGGGGTTCATTTTTTGTCACTGACCATTTTTTTGCTTTGTTAAACTGTATTTACATTGATTATTTTCAATTCAACAGATAATAAACTGCTTTTCCTTTCACGCTTTTCTTCGATTATTTTCAATTTACCTATTATTGCTTATTAACTCTTTCCCTACGGCTGAAAAACATCAAAAATTGAACGACCACGTTGTTCTATTGATATCTCTTGAAATAACCATAACTGTTGCGAAAGCTATACATTTTCTGGAAGCCCAATAAACCGGCTTTTACTTGTTCGTTTAAATTTCCCGAACAAAACACATTATGTTAATATAAATTAGCATTAATTATCATAAATCAGGTTGAAAAATTTACATTTTTCCAGAAAAGGCGATCTTGCACGCCCGCATAGCATCTTGAAAACTCAAAATGCCACCAATCGCAGAGTTGTTTATGAAATCAAATCAAACTTGGCGTGTGCGTGGATTTCATGTTCCTGGCGCTTGTCGAATTTCAATTTTTAATCTTGCGTTACCGTGTGCCGTGTTTTTCGATTGACGACTTTGCGGGTCATCAATGACCCATTTTAACTGCGCCCGTAGGGAAAGAGTTAACAGCTTCATTGATCTGTTCCAAAATGTTTCTTAGTGTTAATCTGTCCTCAGGAATCTTGCAAATACATTTATTTGAAATGGACCAAAGTGCAATACTTTCAGTTGGCAACCTCTTGTTAACCTGTGACATCAGTACACCAAATGAATAAATGTCTGAGGCAGATGACTGGGAATGAGTACCCATGATAACCTCAAGAGCAAGATGCCAGTGATATTTTGAATACCACTTTTGCTCCTCCACACTTAAACAATATGTTTTTGGGTTATTTGATTTGCAACACTTGCCAAAATCAATTAATACTGCATGAACGGATGCAGTGCATGTGAGTAAGACATTATCCCCTTTAATGTCATTGTGCAGTAAACCTTTCCCATGTACATGATTGAGTGCCTCGCTAATTTCTTTAAAAATTCTGACCCACTCACCAATGCTTTTAACAATGCCAGACTGCAGACCATTGTGCATTGTTACACTTTTTCCTTGGATGCCATAACACTGTGTTACCATAAGTACGGTGGCTCATAAGGGACATGCGCGACTGTTTCTCTTTTCAACTCGCGACTTACTATTTTCAACTCGCGACTGTTCCTGCGCGCTACTTTTTTTTATTTCCGCGCGCTACTTTTTTTATTTCCGCGCGCTACTTTTTTTTATTTCCGCGCGCTACTTTTTTTATTTCCGCGCGCTACTTTTTTTATTTCCGCGCGCTACTTTTTTATTTCCGCGCGCTACTTTTTTATTTCCGCGCGCTACTTTTTTCTCACTGATGACGCTGTCCAGAAAATACTTAGTCACGTGCTACTCCGCTCTCTTTCAACGATGGCTGGCCAGAACACGGACATGGATGAGGTAAGTTGCGGTATTATTCAGCTAAACTATACTTATAACTTATCGAATAAAACGAATGTCGTATGATGTGAGTGTAAAATCAATTTGAGCTTAAAATCTGAGTGAAGAATCTCAGTTTGTGAATAATTAGAAGTGGAATTCAGTCGGCATCGCCGCCGTTATTGAAATCCTTCAAACTTCACGTGCAATAGCAACTCGATTAAACAATGTTGTCTCTGTAACAAAGATTATTGTTTAGGAAAATAAGAGGTTGAATAATATCATCAATTGTTGAATATCATTTGACTGTAAAAGGCGCAGTTGAGTCTGTATAAAGTATACGTGGTTGAGTAGACATGACCCAGAGGACATGACCCTTGACACCAAATTATTTATACAGTTTTAAAATGCATTGTCTGTCTTCACAATATGATACTTTGCCTTTGTCATGGCATAACTAAGTTGTTTCTTTTTGTTTTAGTTAATAGAATTCCTTCGAAGCAGACAAATCACAGAAGAGGTAATTACAAAGTTTATCAAAGAGAAGGTATGTATCGTTTTCTATAATGAAATCATAAATTTAGATGACACCCTTCACGGTTGCTTAAAAAGGGAATCGCTTTTGGGGAGGGGGGGAGGTGTCATGGGGATATTTTATTCCCAGCCAATTTTCCAAATTTCATCCACAATTTTGTGAAAATATTGAAAATCTACTGTCCCATTTTTCAAAATTCACACAATTCTGGAATCAGTACTCTCATTGTCGGGGATTGGGCAACCGGAAGTGGAAAAATAGGGTGCGGTTGTTGACATTTTTTCTGATGTAATTTGAGCTTCGAGACAGTGAGGACATGTGAGTGAGAAAGCAAGCGAGCGTTATATCAAGTGCGAATAAATGTGATAAAACTCAAGTGATTTGTTCGGATACATTCTCTTGGGAGGCAGAGAAATCCAGGACATCATCTCTGGAATAAACGGAGGGTCTTAAGAGGTGGGGGGAGGGGGGTGGTGGTTCAAATTATTGAAAAAATTAATAGGCGGGAGTTATTGCTGGGGAGGAAACTATTTGACAATTTATTAAGTGGGGTTCGTAATTTTTGGAGAGCCTGCCAGAAAAACACATTCACATGCCCGAAGCATTCACAAAATGCATGAAATTGATACCTGGGTGTTCGAAGTAATCAGCATAAAACCTGAAAAAATAATAAGGGGGGGGGCTATTTGGGAGACCAGAGTATTCAATATTGCCATCCTTATCCTTCAGTACCCCCCCTGAGAGTCACAAGCAGTATAGCAGCAAAATTCGAGACTTCTGGCTTTTAGACATCCAAAAGGCCTCTGTTCAAAGACATTATCATCATTTACATTATTGTACATCTTCAGGATTCATGCCTCTGTCTGTACAGAACATTTTATTTTATACTTTTTTTGTTTTGTAGATGGATACACAGGCGGTCTGTGCTGTAGATGACAAAACTGTAAGGGAAATGGGAATAGATACTCTAGGAGACGTAGTTGCCTTGAGGGTTTTCTGTAAACGTAAATGTAGTACAGATAAAAAGCAAGCCCAAAAGGAAGAAAGAGAGAAAAAGAAAAAGCAGTTGGTATCCTTTTTAACATCTGGAGGAGGATCTGGAGAGGGACCAAGTAGGAAAGCCAGCAGAAAGTCACAGGATAAGAAGGCAACTGAGGAGAATAAGAAGAAAAGGCTAGAGTTGGGATGGCTTCATAAGTTCAATGATGGTGATCTTTATGTCAATGTTCGTGCCAAAGATGGTGGCGGAACACGTATTGTTGAATTGCCTGGAAACAACAGGAAGACTGACATCATTGCTTATGCCAAAAAGCTTTTCTTTCCAAATGGTTCAAGTCCTCTAGCTTCTGTAGATGACTTGCTTTTCCAACTTGGAAATTACAAGCAAGAGCAAGTACAACCCACAGTTTATTTCCCTGATGGAACTGTACACCCATTCACGCTTTATAATTACACTAAAAGTACCAAATTATCCAAAACACGACTGTACGTTATGACCAGAAGGATGGAAGGAAGTGACAGTGATAGTGAGGTAAATATTGCAGTGCCTTTATTTATTTACTTTATCTATCTATCTATCTATCTATCCATCCATCCATCCACCATCCCACCATTTCAACAATTGATCTAAAATGAACTAGAACATCATCTTGCTTTGTATGTTTTTTATATGCAGGATCTTCAACAATACCTTCCATCAGTTGACATAACAGACCCACCAACAAGTCGAACACAAGCACCTACAGGCAGTGTACAAGTACCTACTGCCAGTGTACAAGTTTCGACAACCAATCAGCCAGCAAGTTATTTGGAAGCAGATCCTTTAGAGTGGCCACAAGACATTCTCTGGGAAGATGATAATCTACTCTACAATGCATTGCCACATGAAGATCAACAATCACTCTTCACTAGTTAGACTCATAACACTCAGGAAGTGGTAAGTGCAGCCAAATTGTATATTGCACAACAATGATTCAGACAAAGACAAGTTTAATATTTGAAATATTAATTTGTTGTGATCAGGTCAAATTGGAATTTTTCAAATGTTAACACTCTAGCTCTTAATTGACCTTCTACCATTTTAATAAAATAATGGAATCAATACACGTCCCAGTGATTATCAGCTGATTATCTGATCAACTAACAACCCAATCTGAAGATGTCATCGTGATTGATCTAAGCTTGGATGGGTTTCCTGGAATACCAGGATCGGGGGATCGGGGATCACATTAAAAATTCAAATAAATTAATCATTTACATTTTCGCTCTAAAACAAATATATATATATATGAATAATGTTTCATTGTATTGTTTCCCAGATAAATGACCGGCATAATCCATTTATTGCAAACGTTTATTAAAGGGAGGCATGATGGGGTGTTTATTTTTCGGGTGTTAAAATTGGAATTGAAAAGGTCATGTTCATACCTGCAACTGACACTTTTATTAATACAACAAGAATAGTAACAAATATGGAAATCAATTTTGTGCACAGAACTCACTGCAGAACAAAAAATGCGATACTACATGTAAACAACGCAATCATTTCACTAATCACAACGACAGTGTTGCGTGCCACACCCCCCTGCCCACTCCAAACCTTAATGGTTCCTCTCCCCTGGAACAAGCCAATTCACATCTTACGTACATCTTTAGTACTCAATTTGGAACATTCTGGTGGAATGTGCTAAAAATTGAAATTTTTAAAAGTGAAATCATTGAAATGATTACGTTGTTTACATGTAGTATCGGATTTTTTGTTCTACAGTGAGTTCTGTGCATAATATTGATTTCCATATGTGTTAATATTCTTGTTGTATTAATAAAAGCTTCAGTTGCAGTTATGAACATGACCTTTTCAATTCCAATTTTAACACCCGAAAAATAAATGCCCCATCATGCCTCCCTTTAATAAACGTTTGCAATGAATGGATTATGCCCCGGTCATTTATCTGGAAAACAATATAATGAAACATTATTCAGAACCAGCCCCTCTTTGTTTTAGAGCGAAAATATAAATGACTAATTTATTTGAATTTTTAATGTAATCCCCAATCCCCCGATCCTGGTATTGCAGGAAACCGCTTGGATGGGGCATCAATCTGATATGAAGCAATAAATGTACATGTAAAATATTATGTTTACCCATAAGCAAAATGGTAATAACGGAACTTTGTCTTACAGGAACAAAATGAATTGCAATTTGATACCCCTCCTTCAAGACCTACAATTTGTCTGTTTTACTTCCACTTTCTAAACGCTTCAAAATCTTGGTTATACATGTAACTTAAATTAGATAACTACAAAGAAGTTGTAATCCTGAATATTAATTACAACCACACTAGAAATAAATAGGTACTACATGTAATAGAATCACCCAATATGATTCTCTTTTATAAAGTCCCTCTGTCTCATTCCTGACACCAAAACCAGTCATAAGATTGAACAATTATGTTTTTTGTAGCCACCACGTCGTTTTACACCATCAGAATATGATAGCAGGCAGAGTCAGCCTTCAACTTTGCAATCATTAAGGTAAAATACATTGTAAATATGGTAATAAATAATAATTACACATTAAGGGACCGGTCGACTGACCTCAAAAATAGGACTGGATCGAGCTTTCTATTGTGTCGGATGAGCTGATTTGAAGCCGGCATATTTGAATTAACCAGAGATCGTTAAAAACTGCTATTCTGCAAGCAAATCAAACAGACACTTGCAAAATGTGTTTAGTGTCTGGCCAATATATTTACTTTGCTAACCTTAAATGCACAAAATCCTGAATTAAATTTGTCACCTCACAATTGGCTTTTCTTACTGGATAATGAGGGCCAATGGCTGCCATATTTGAGTGACCTCATTTATACCAATTCAATCGGAGAGGAAAGGCAAACACTGACATCAAATAACTGTCCAACCAATATTTTTCCTTCACTAACATTCCAACATGGCCGCCATTGGCTTAATTTTTGTAATAATAGAAGCTCTATCCAGTCCTAGTTTTGAGATCAGTGGACCAGTCATCATTTATGGCGTATGCAGGGCTAGAAAATTGTGGCCAGCGGTCATATATTTCATACCCTGTCAAGATGTTGGCAAAAAAAATTTACCCAAGGAAATTTTATTCGTAACCTGATTGACAAACTGACCACAGGGAAAAGCCCACCGCTTTTATCCACATCAATCAATATCAGCTGAACACTGGTGGTAATCTGGTGATTTTTAGTTTTAGTACATATCACACTTTCTCTCCATGAAATAATACCTGTATACATTGTATTTTCCATATCCCAGCAAAGAGGCTGACAAGTTTTTTCAAGGCCCTGTTGAACGGCTGTCGAAATTTTCCATACCTCAGTATGTTTTTCTTCCTGCCCAGTATACCCTGTTAATAGTGACCATTCCCTAACCATCAAATCTGCTACTTGTGTTATTATTGTGTCATTTGCACAACTTGGAGAACTTATTAAATTTGATTGGTCAAGGACAGTGCTGTTCAAGTGGGAGGGTAGAAAACCTGGAACCCCACCCTTCTGGACCCCCTTAAAATATAAATAAAATATGAAATAAATATAAAATCAGAATCAAGAGAAATCTTAACCATATTACAGTGCTGTAGATTCTTAATATGCAATTAGTCTGTGGCAAAGTTCAACACTCAACATGAAGCTTAGGCTTGATTTCCAGCTGGTCTCCAGGAGTCCCAGGGCCTGGTATCCGAGATTCGGCTGGAAATCGAGCGAATATGAAGCTGTCAAATAGTTCATTCTCAGCTGTACCATCCCCCGGGCAAACATGGACCAGCACTTCCCGGTTGGTAGGCTCAACAATTTCTAGCCGGATCTCTGTGTTTCATGCAGAGTGTTGAACTTTGGCATAGATTCATTGCATGATTAGAATCTACTGTAATCTAGTTACAAATGTTGATTGTCAATTTGACTTGAGAAAATTGCAAACATCTGGTGAAGGTTCCTCAGCAGATTTCCGTAAACGCTTCACTTTCTTTCAAGTAAATACAAATTATATTTAAAGTAATACTACTGTATGACTATGAAGTATTTTCTGCCATGTAAATAGCAATTTAAATAGGGAAAAGTTGAATTTGCCAATGTAAATGAACGTCAATCTTCCCAAAATATTTGCAAGTTGCTCGGGTCAACTTGTCAATCAACCCCGCAAGAGAACACCCGATTTGACTGTAAGATTTCTTTGCTTTTATATTCATTTCATATTTTATTTATATTTTAATGGGGTACAGAAAGGGGGGTCCAGGTTTTGTACCCTCCCATCCAAGTAATTACTACCCCCGTCCAAGTAATTACTACCGTAATTACTCTTAATCACAAAGTGCATGTATCTCAAAGAAATTGAACTTAAAGGTGCCGTCAAGTCTGTTCTGCGCATATGCGAAATGTTGTTTACATCCTTTGTTTATAAGCAACAGTATAGTGAAATTCTATTAAATTTAGTTAAATCTGAGTATTGACAACAAAGTGGAACAAGATACCTGTCGTAGGACCACCTGAATATTAAAAGAAAACGTCCCACGCACACGCTTGTTCAGCCATGTTGTCTCTGCCTCTTCGACAGGTAATTTTGTCTTTTGGCGTTTTTATCTTCCATTTCAGCGACACACACATGTCCAGCCTCTTGAGCAGGAGCAGAAACAGCTTTGAATAAACGTTCACTCGTGCCTTCCTTGATTTTGCCGAATAATCGTGACAATCCGTCCGAAAATCAGTTCAGTGATTTGTTACCTCGTTGGGTCCACACAAACCAAATATCGCACATGCGCAGAACGGACTTGATGGCACCTTTAAGGAACAGCTAGTTCCTAATGTTTTATGTGAAAATTAACTACCTTATTTTGTGTCATGTGCACTTCTTATGTCATTCAGCTGATAAAGATCCTGAATTCATAATATATTGTTAATTACAGTTGTGTATATTTTGAAGGTCCCATGATGATGAGATAGAAGTACCAGAAGCAAGTGAACCTGCTATCCAACCCATAAATATGAAAGAGAGAGTAAAGCGATCCCTGAAAATTAACAGATTGAATATGAAAGTGGACCTCATAAAGGCATTTACTGATCCCAGCATACTAGAAGATGACATTGACATTTCTGTCATTAACCAAATAGGAGAAAAAGAAGAGGGATTTGGAAGTGGCGTCTACAGGGATGTACTCAGCACATTCTGGTATGATGTATACGAATCATTACTGGTTGGAGAAGAGGAAAGGGTGCCGTGCATTAGACACGACTATCATCGACAAGAATGGGAAGCCATCGCAAGAATATTGGTTTTTGGCTACAAAAGTTACCAGTACTTTCCAATGCTTTTGTCCAAAACATTTTTTGCTCAGTGTCTCCTTGGAGAGGATGTACTGTCTGGGGAGATGCTACTTGCTTCTTTTCGGAGATATGTATGAGAAAGTGAAAGAGCACTGATTGATAGGTGCATAAGTGGTGAGGTTGAAGAAGATGATGAAGAACTTTTAGAGTTTTTTAGCAATTTTGATTGCAAAGTTCTTCCAAGAAAGTCCCAATTAACACGAGTTTTAGAGGAGGTAGCCCACAAAGAACTGATTCAAAAACCCCAAATGTTGCTGAATGCTGGAAAGAAGTTGTTCTTCAGCTCAAGCCATACCCCACAAATGTCAAAGTGATTGATGCCTTGCATGTTGAATTGACAAATGATGCAGAAAGGGAGTGCTTCAAGCATCTAAAGAGGTATTTACGAGGCTTGGATAAGTCAAAGCTTGAGAGGTTTTTAAAGTTCACCACGGGATCCGAATTAATGCTCTTCCACGAACTCCAAGTTACCTTTAATCAGACTGAGAATGCATCACGCAGGCCCATAGCACATACATGTTCGTTTGTTTTGGAGGTTCCCTCGACATACACGTCATTCCCAGAGCTACGTGAGGAGTTCAATCACATCCTTGAAGCAAATAACTGGGAAATGGATATTGTTTAGGTAGTTAATTGCTTATTATTTGCTTCATTTCCCACTTATTTGATTCAAGGATGTGGTAAAACAATATCTGGCATTTCCAGTTTAATATTTCCTTCAAGGATGTGGTTGAATTCCTCGCATTAATCTTGAACATTTTACAAATGCATGAGCTTACTTTTGTTTTGTTTTGTTTGCAGACATTCATCAGTAAGACATAATATATATTGTTATTGTTGATATATTGTTGTTAATGTTTTGTTTTCATAAAAATGTAAAAGAAAATGTAAATAAAAAATAGAAATTATATCTATGTTGGAAAAGATTAATTGGAATGGCAGTGGATGGAGACATACAGGGGCACAACTAGGGAAACAGGGGGGGGGGTGTTAAAGGTCAATTGTGAAGAAAGGGCACATGTCTCACTTTGAGGGCACTTTTTTGGATTTCAGAAAAAGGGCAGGGCCCTAAACCCTGACGACCCATGGTCACACCCCTGGCGAATATGCCTGTAACGTTCCATTTACCCAACACAATTGAGGAGAATGCTGTATCCTTGTTCAAAATGTGTGAAAAAACCTATGCTTTTTATTTCTATCATTTCTTGCATTTTGTACAAATTAAACAAGGTTGTCAATACACTGCAAAAGTGTGAAATACAAAATTAATCCTTCATCAGGAGTGGTGGGGTATTGGAGACTTTCATCTTCCATCATGAGGTTTGCTAACTCTTGAAATTCAGCACTGCATCCTGTCTCCGGAATGAATTCACAACAACTTTCCTCAGCAATACTTAATTCATCACTTGGTATGGCAACTTTGAAATCCAAAGTGTCATGCAATTGAGGAAGGAAATATAGAACATCAGGACGCCCTGGTAGTGATTCTGTATTTTCACAAGGTCTGATTGTGTGAAGGTTCCAGTGCCTTGCAATTCTTGTAAGTTCATCTTGTATCAGTCCTGTGAAACAAAACTTTATACAATCCAAGTGAATTGGGTTGCTGTTGTCAAAGTGTCCTGAGTCGGTCAAATCTTTAAAAAATCTGATCCACCAATCAGTTTCTGACTTCCGAAGAAAAGACCACCATGCCTCAATCCTCTGGTTGAAGACTGACCTTCCATATAAAAAACTTTTGTTTCCTGCCATATCATGAGTAGAATCCCTCCTCAAAAAGCGCTGCAAACCAGCTACGTTGACATTTTCAGTTCCTCTGTCACCACGTAGTATCCTTGGTACTCCTTTGATCTCTTTAATACACGACACATAGAAACTTTAGATAACCCTAGGATCATTGTTTGAATGTGCAACCCGTAACCATAGTATTCGGTGGCTGAACCCATCTATGCATCCGTGGATAGGAAACCCAAATGGCTTTAATTTGTCATAGCCATCTAGATGCCACAGGTAATTTGGTCCTTTTGCAGAATATAACCTTCTTCGGAATGTTCGCCTTGACCGATATTCTACTCCAGCAGGGTCAAGCTGCTTTAAAATAATCCTCACAGTTTCTCTATCAATAACCAAACTATGATCAATCACTATTCTGCGGTGCATTTGCCGATAACCGATTGAATTTCCACTTCCACTAAGTTCTTCTCTCACAGCATTTAACACATGCTGTAATGGGCTTTTGTGTCTTCTTCTTCTGAGTCCTTTTGATTTCAAAACTCTCTTTAGATGTCTTATACTCAGCTGGATTCCATGACATTTCTTCAAAAATGTAGCTATTTCATTATAAGCAAATCCAAGATTAAAGTAAATGGAAATCAAGTGGTCTCTGTCAAGTTCAAATGCATTTTTTCTCAAGGTTGGTAAATAACTATCCATAGTTATATAGCACAGACCGCCTGTGTATCCATCTACAAAACAAAAAAAGTATAAATGTTCTGTACAGACAGAGGCATGAATCCTGAAGATGTACAATAATGTAAATGATGATAATGTCTTTGAACAGAGGCCTTTTGGATGTCTAAAAGCCAGAAGTCTCGAATTTTGCTGCCATACTGCTTGTGACTCTCAGGGGGGGGGGGGGTACTGAAGGATAAGGATGGCAATATTGAATACTCTGGTCTCCCAAATAGCCCCCCCTTATTATTGTTCAGGTTTTATGCTGATTACTTCGAACACCCAGGTATCAATTTCATGCATTTTGTGAATGCTTCGGGCATGTGAATGTGTTTTTCTGGCACTCTCCAAAAATTACGAACCCCACTTAATAAATTGTCAAATAGTTTCCTCCCCAGCAATAACCCCCGCCTATTAATTTTTTCAATAATTTGAACCACCACCCCCCTCCCCCCACCTCTTAAGACCCTCCGTTTATTCCGGAGATGATGTCCTGGATTTCTCTGCCTCCCAAGAGAATGTATCCGAACAAATCACTTGAGTTTTACCACATTTATTCGCACTTGATATAACGCTCGCTTGCTTTCTCACTCACACGCCCTCACTGTCTCGAAGCTCAAATTACATCAGAAAAAATGTCAACAACCGCACCCTATTTTTCCACTTCCGGTTGCCCAATCCCTGACAATGAGAGTACTGATTCCAGAATTGTGTGAATTTTGAAAAATGGGACAGTAGATTTTGAATATTTTCACAAAATTGTGGATGAAAATTGGCTGGGAATAAAATATCCCCATGACACCTCCCCCCCAAAAGCGATTCCCTTTTTAAGCAACCGTGAAGGGTGTCATCTAAATTTATGATTTCATTATAGAAAACGATAGATTTTGAATATTTTCACAAAATTGTGGATGAAATTTGGAAAATTGGCTGGGAATAAAATATCCCCATGACACCTCCCCCCCCCCCTCAAAAGCGATTCCCTTTTTAAGCAACCGTGAAGGGTGTCGTCTAAATTTATGATTTCATTATAGAAAACGATACATACCTTCTCTTTGATAAACTTTGTAATTACCTCTTCTGTGATTTGTCTGCTTCGAAGGAATTCTATTAACTAAAACAAAAAGAAACAACTTAGTTATGCCATGACAAAGGCAAAGTATCATATTGTGAAGACAGACAATGCATTTTAAAACTGTATAAATAATTTGGTGTCAAGGGTCATGTCCTCTGGGTCATGTCTACTCAACCACGTATACTTTATACAGACTCAACTGCGCCTTTTACAGTCAAATGATATTCAACAATTGATGATATTATTCAACCTCTTATTTTCCTAAACAATAATCTTTGTTACAGAGACATTGTTTAATCGAGTTGCTATTGCACGTGAAGTTTGAAGGATTTCAATAACGGCGGCGATGCCGACTGAATTCCACTTCTAATTATTCACAAACTGAGATTCTTCACTCAGATTTTAAGCTCAAATTGATTTTACACTCACATCATACGACATTCGTTTTATTCGATAAGTTATAAGTATAGTTTAGCTGAATAATACCGCAACTTGCCTCATCCATGTCCGTGTTCTGGCCAGCCATCGTTGAAAGAGAGCGGAGTAGCACGTGACTAAGTATTTTCTGGACAGCGTCATCAGTGAGAAAAAAGTAGCGCGCGGAAATAAAAAAGTAGCGCGTGGAAATAAAAAAAAGCAGCGCGCGGAAATAAAAAAAGTAGCGCGCGGAAATAAAAAAAGTAGCGCGCGGAAATAAAAAAAGTAGCGCGCGGAAATAAAAAAAAGTAGCGCGCGCGAATAAAAATTAACTAGTCGCGAGTTGAAAATAGTAAGTCGCGAGTTGAAAAGAGAAACAGTAGCGCATGTCCCTGATGGGCCACCGTACATAAGATATGGATGAGTATCAACACAAACTCCAAATAATAATGGCAAAGCTGCAAAAAATATACACTGTAATTATTCGTACAGTCTCGTAAAAACTAGACAACACTGTAACTGTTGCTTTAACCACCCCAGAAGATGATAAGATATGGTTTTATG